>RXID01014723.1:0-87080 GCA_005019695.1 Trichopus zeylanicus subsp. travancoricus
CATTAGACTTCCAACAGCACTTGAAAATGGGATGTTCTCCATGTATGCATGCTCTTTATCTGTAGAAGGACATTGTTGAGCTGAAAGCTTGAAGTGAGATGCCAAAGGAGTACTGACGGATTTTGAATTCTGCATGTGAAAACGAGAAATAATCTTCTCGAGATATTTGCTCTGTTTAAGCCATAATTTTCCATGCTTTCGATTTCGATCAATCTCCATACCGAGAATCTTCCTTGCAGCACCTAAATCTTTCATCTCAAATTCCTTTTTCATTTTAAACTTTAAATCATTCAGTAGAGATATGTCTTGAGTAGCGATAAGCATATCATCAACATAAAGAAGTAATATAATAAACGAGTTATTGGCATGCATCTTAAAATAAACATAGCAATCATGTTTGCAGTGAATGAAATCTTGTCCCAGCATAAAACTGTCAAACCTTTTATACCATTGCCTTGGAGACTGTTTCAAACCATAAAGTGATTTGTTCAACTTGCAGACAAAATTTTCCTTACCTTTTTGGATGAACCCTTCAGGCTGTTGCATAAAAATTTGTTCTTCTAATTCTCCATGCAGAAAGGCAGTTTTGACATCAAGCTGTTCTAACTCAAGATTATGAAAAGCAACTAAAGCAAGTAGAAAACGAATAGATGTATGTTTAACCACAGGAGAGAAGATTTCATTAAAGTCAACACCCTCCTTTTGTGAATACCCTTTTGCAACTAAACGAGCCTTGAATTTAACACCATCTATCTCAGAGAAATCCTCTTTCTTTCGAAATACCCACTTGCAACCAATTGCTCTTTTACCTTCTGGTAATTTCACCAGATCCCAAGTATGATTTTTTTGAAGGGAATCCATCTCTTCATTCATAGCAGCTTGCCACTGAGAAGAATTCTTATTCTGCACTGCTTCTTTATAGGAAGAAGGATCACCATTATCAGTAATTAAAGCAAAAGCTACCATATCTTCAAAACCATACCTTTCAGGTGGCTTTATTTTTCTTTGAGATCTTCGAAGTGGAGTCCTTTCAGAAATTTGATCTTTAGAATTTTCTTGAGAGTTGGGCATACCCTGAATATCTTCTTCTGAAGGAACTACGTGCTCCACCTCTACTTGCATTATATCATTGGGATCTTTCTTGAGAGATTTTAGCATACCACTTTCATCAAATACTATGTCTCTCCCAATAATTACATTTGAAATAGTAGGATCCCACAAACGATAGCCTTTGACGCCTTTGGCATAACCTAGGAAAATACACTTTTTGGAACGTGCATCTAACTTATCCTTGACAACATGCACATAAGCAGAACAACCAAAAATCTTTAAAGAAGAATAATTTGCAAGTTGACCAGTCCATACCTCTTCAGGAGTCTTGCAATTAATGGCTGTTTGAGGAGAGCGATTCACAATGAAGCATGCTGTATTGACTGCTTCTACCCAAAAATCTTTATCAAGATTAGCTGTACTGAGCATACTACGTGTTTTCTCCAACAAGGTTCTGTTCATCCTTTCAGCCACACCGTTTTGTTGAGGTTTTCCTGGGATGGTAAAATGACGCTTGATGCCTTCATTTTCACAGAATTTGAGAAACTCTGTTAATTTATACTCTCCGCCATTATCACTTCTGAGATATTTGATTTTTCTGCCAGTCCTTTTTTCAACTGAAGTTTTCCATCGTTTGAAAACAGAAAACACTTCAGCTTTGTGATGCAAAAAATAAATCCACACTTTTCTGGAAAAGTCATCAATAAAACTGATAAAATAACAAGCACCAGATTTTGATGGAATAGGAGAGCACCACACATCAGAATGAATATAATCAATTAAGCCTTTAGTGCAATGAATACCGGTGTTAAACTTTACCTTGGATTGTTTACCATAGAGGCAATGCTCACAGAAATCCAATTTGCATGAGTTGAGGCCTTTCAGTAATTTTCTTTTGTTGAGCTCACTTAAACCTTGCTCACTCATATGACCGAGACGCATATGTCATAAGTGAGTCATATCAGAAGAAGAAGAAGAAGAAGAAGAAGAAGAAGAAGAAGCCTGAGAAATTGTTACTCCACCTGCAACGGTTTTTCCTACTAACTCATATAAATTTCCATGCTTTAGGCCCTTCATCACTATCAATGAGCCTTTAGCAATCTTAAGAACTCCACCTTCAGCAGAATACTTATAACCAGCAGAATCCAAAGCACCCAAAGAGATCAAATTCTTTTTCAAATCAGGAACATGTCTAACATCAGTAAGAGTTCTAATAATATTATCAAACATCTTAATTTTGATTGTTCCAATTCCAACAGTTTGCATGGATTGTTATTACCCATCAAAACCAAACCACCATCATAGGACTTGTAGTCTTCAAACCAATCCTTATTAGGACACATGTGGTAAGAACAACCAGAATCAAGAATTCAAATATCATGGTAACGATCAAAATTAGAACTAATAGAGAGAACGTTACCCAAATTATCATCAGAACTCTCCTTCAACAACTGACACTTGTTCTTTGGCTTGCTCTTTAATTGAGATTCTCTTTCTTTCTTTGCTTTGAGCTTCCAACAATCTTTAATTGCATGTCCCATCTTCTTACAATACCTGCAATTTATTTCTTTGGATTTGGATCTAGAACGACCTGTCCTTGATCTTTCTTTGGTACGACCTCTGACAATTAATGCTTCTGAGTGTGACACATCCCCTCCAATCTTTTTCAAATATTCATTAGATAGAAGGGCAGCAGAAATATCGTCAAATTTCAAATTCTTCCCATACATGAGAGTAGTTTCAAGATTCTCAAGAAAAGGAGGTAAAGACGATAATAAAATAATTGTCTTGTCTTCATCTTCAATTTTGACATCAATGCTTAACAATTGAGAGACAAGCTTATTGAAAGCATTAAGATGATCAACTATATTCGTACCTTCTGTCATTCGAAAATTGAAGAGCTTCTGCTTTAAATAAACTCGATTTGAGATAGACTTACTTATATACTGTTTCTCCAACTTTTTCTATAACTCTGAAGGTGATGTTTCATCAAGAAACGGATAAAGTACCTCATCGGTGAGACTGAGGATGATTGTGCTATGTGCGCTAGCCTTCTGGTTTTCCCAGACACTTTCGATGACATCTTCAGGCTTGACGTCCTCCAATGTGTGTCTCAACCCTTATTGAGTAAGAATTGCACGAACTCTTACTTGCCAAATAGGAAATCCTTGCTTTCCATTGAATTTCTCTATATCGAACTTCGTAGTAGACATGTTGAACCAAGCTCTGATGCCACTTGTTGCGGAAAATATTGATGTCCACCACAATTCACAATATATAGAGGAAAAAAAGAAAAGAGGAAAAGATAGAACACAAGAGATATATGTGGGAAGACGATCCAAAGAATATTGTATTGATGAGGAAGAGAAAAGAGAAGATTACAACGACGGAGACGAAACTCCAATATCACCAACTCTCACTCTTTATTTTCTATTTTGAAACCCTTACATCAATGGTGTATTTATAGATGTGGCCTAATGATGTTTGAGTCAAAGTATAAGACTGACTCAAATAAGACTTCTATTAATTTAAGACTTCTAGTAGAAGATAAATCTAGATAAGGATTAGACCCATTAAATAATTTTCTAATATAATTAAGACTATCCGGAAAATCCGGATTCGAGACACCATAAAGCCAACACTGAAGATACTGAGAAAGATAAACAACAATGCCTATGTCATCGACCTCCCGAGGATTTGGGAAATCTCAAACACTTTTAATATTCAAGATTTGTTTGACTACTATGCACTGAGGACTGCACATTACGACAAAGTAACTCGAGGACAGTTCTTTACAAGAAGGGGACGTGATGTAGGACACTCAAAGGAAGTTCAAGAATATCAAAAGAAGCTAATTCAGAAGTCAAGGGGCCATGACAAATGATTTGATTCACTCTTCTATTTAAACTTAGGATTTACCTTACTTAGTACCTTTCTATGTTTAAAATTCTCTTTATTATGATGTCTTAGGTCTTATTCTCGGATTCCACCAACTCAAGATCAATTTTGTACTGAATCCTATTCAGTTTAAGACTTGGGAAGGATGAATCTTTATTTAAGATTTTATTTTCGTAGGTTAACTTATTTAGAACTTCTACCAACCCAATTAATGGGTTTAAACTGAGTTATATTCAGTTTAGGACTTGGGAAGCCAGAAACTTACTCAAATTGGATTTCTGGTATTTGTATAAATAGGGCTTCAGTCCTATGGACAGGGGACAACTTTTATTCTCAATAAAGTTCTACTTTAGTGAATTTTCTCTCTTCCTTGTGGATTCAAGGAGTTCTTAACAGAGACAACGGTGTTTTCCTCGTCTACCACGCTTGTTACTACGTCAATTACTCACAAAATAATATCATTTTAAAATATGCAGAAATTAGTGAACATAACATACAATAAACTATGACGAAAACTTCGTCAACATTCTAAAACCTTGCTTCAATAGTAGCAGCAACATCAATAATCACTCAAAGGTCACATGCACACTGCCGATTCACAGTTTTTGGGGAAACAGTGTTTGTTTTGCCCATGATAATAGGTTATAAAATTTTGAACTAGAAAACAAGAAGTCATTTGAAACATGAAAACGTAACAGCAGGGAAGCCAGCATAGAAAGCCACCATCCTGCACCAAATTGCTCTTTGAGAGTCTAAAGCCAAAATTGTACAAGCAACAACATCTCCTACTTGGTTTCACTTTGGTCTTATCCATCAATACCTACAATAGAGATGAATTTAACGTAAAACATCAGCGAGTAGAAAAACAAAAAAGATCTGAAATCCAATATTGATATCGTTAAAAGCTTATATTCAAAAACTTTCTGCTTGAAAAAACACACAACAGCAACAAACCTTAAGAATAGGTGCTAGAAGATCCTCAGGGATCCTTAAATCTAAAATTGTATATATCGAGCAACTCAAAATGTCAAACACAAGAGCTTATATAAGCATCTTCAGGCTCAAGGAAAAACAATATCTCCAACTAAATTGCTCTTTGAGAGCCTGGAGCCAAAACTGTGCTAGCAACAATATCTCCCACTTCACTTGGTTTCACTTTAGTCCATGAATTCATAGCAAAACATCAGCAACCGAAAAACCAAAAAAGAGTATCTGACCTGTTATGAGATCCAATATTGACATTGTAGGAAGTCTTACATTCAGAAACTTTCTACTTAAAAAAACACATAACAGCAACAAACCTTAAGAATAGGTGCTAGAAGATCCTCAGGACATGTATCCTTAAATCTAAGATTATATATATCAAGTAACTTAGAATGTCAACACGAGCTTATATAAACATCAAAAGGAAAATATCTCTTCGGGGTCAAAAAACAATTTACCACTCAGTCCTGACAAAAACAATCTGTTTTATCAAATTCTTATCCTAATTGATAATTTATTTAATCAAGGTCTTCTAATATCATAAAGCTAGGTTATAAAAAACTAACCAAACATTTGATTATAGCAGGATGAACAAAAACAATGTTTTAACAAACCATAAAAAGCAATGGAAATATTCCCATGTAAAAATTCAGATGAAAAGCCATAAAATCTAGAGTCAACAAAGACAAAAACCTCAATGGAACTCACACAACAGTGACAACATCATCTCCAAAGCAAGATCTTCTCTAATAGGCAGTGCAAACATTGGCCTACACAAATATTAAAAATGCATATTTACATGCAGAACTGAGCCAAAACATCATATACAAGACAACAAATTCAAAGACAGTAACAAATATCACAAAAAACACAAAAGTCAATGCATTTCAATCAAATGCCTAAAAAAATGGAACTTTGCTTGTCAGAAATTTCTGCAGATTTACACAAGTTTAATGCATCAATACAGTGTTTCATCATCCAAATATCAAGATCTAAATCACTGATCTAGAAAACAAAAGTAGAGAATAAAGAGTTGTCACAAGATCCAAGAAGGATCCGACATTAAATGGTCAGTTCCTTGAGGTCTCGTACTACAGCCTAATGCTAGTCTAGTATCATTGCATATATCTGGTGAAACCAATCTGATGATTACATGTTCATCCCTGAGGCACAATAAAGAGCCAAGGAATTAGCAGGAAAAGAAGTTCCGCCTTTAATGATCAGAGAAAAAATAAACAACGCTACTGAAACTGAAAATTTGCGATCATAGAACCCTGAAACACACTGAAAAGCCAAAGGTACAATCTGAAGTTCCAACTCTTTGACAGAAAAGTTTTAGGCAAACCAATAAATGTTACAGGCTCTCACTAGCCCATCAAAATTTCCCAGAGGGGTAAAGATATCCTTCAAACCATGAAAAAAGCAACTCAAAAATAGGGAAACAAAACATTCCAAGCAAAAAAAAAGCCTAGGATCTAAGATAACACACTAAAAAAATAAATTTGATTCAAAAGGAACAGCAAAATTCTATGTTTGTTTCGTAGAACTTAAAAATTCTGAGAATTTTAATATAAAAAAATAAAATTAGATTCTAATATGAGGGTCACTAACAGATAGCGACATAAGAATAGAAAAACCCTAATTTTCCCAAGAGGGTAAAAAAAAATCCTTGAAATCATAAAATAGTTCAAAAAAAATCCTTAGAACATGGAAATAATTCGAAAATAGGGAAATGAATGAATTCAGAATCTAAAGAAACTCGAATCTGAGACTAAACGAACAGAAAAAATTTGAATCAAGATGAAACCCTAGACCAGATAACAGAGAATATCGAAAAAAAATCCTCAGATCCAAGCAGGAGCAGAGAAACCCTAAATTTCCACATTACAGGTTAAAAAAAATCCTTAAAACCATGAAAAATTTGAGAAATAGGGGAAAAAATGAACACAATCCGAGACTAACCTTGAAGAAAAGACAACCGGTCCTAAAAGAAATAAAATTGATTCAAAAGAACGAAGGAAGAAAAAACCCTAAATCAAAGGTTGAAGGAACTCATCGACGAAGGGAGGCATCTTGGAGGCCGAGCGCCATGGAAGCCTTCGATCCATTCGCTAGGGTTTCTTGGAGAGATCGGAAGGAGAGAGAGGGAGGACAAGAGACCAGGAGAAGCCGAAGCCTTCGATCCATCTCTTGATCAAATATCGGAGCCGTTGAGCTGCCGGCGACTGCATTTTATAGGCGACCGCCAGTCAAAAAACGAAAAAGCCGTTGGTGAGTGCTTTCCGAGTCCGACTCGGACTGGAAGTCCGAGAGATATTTGGTTTTTGGCAGATATACAAGGCCGTGAACGGGCAGGTCTGGACCGAAGCCCGCCCGGCTCGAAAATTTTGAACTTTAGGTCACGGGTGCCTACCATTTAGTTCGAAATTAGAATCAAACTCAAATTCAAAATTAAAATTAAAATATAAAAAAATAATTTAATTAAATTTTTAATATTTAAATATTAACATAATTAGTGAATGATTTAAATTTTTTTAGACCTTTATATCATTGGATATATTATTCATTAAAATTTGAATAAATAAATTTAAGGGTAGTATGATAATTATTTACTTTTAAAGTAATATAAAGATAGTCTAGGTATCTTTTTGGTATTTAGATGGTAGGCTGATTAGGACAGGATGATTCTAATATTGATCCCGAACCAAACGCACCCATACTATCCAAACGTTAAAAAATAAATAAATAGTTTTTTTAATGGATCAATTATGCCTACTCCTTAAAATTAAAATTTTATATTTTTATTTTGAATTTAAAAATTTATATGTAACTCATTAAAAGTTATAAAATAATTTTTCATTAAAATTCAAAAAATTATATGTAATTTTTTAAAACTTACCAAATTACTTTTTTTTCAAATTTTAAAATTATATATATATTTTGTGACTGCATAAATTATGAAAATCTCTTTTAAGTATAAATTTATCATTAAAATAAAAAATATTCAAAAATAAATATTATTTTATTTTTTTTAGATTGAAGTGAAAATATAAAGATATTCCTAACCTGATTAGAAAAGTATTTAGTGGTTTGGCTATTATTGTAAAAAATTCTCTGATCTAGTTAAAAAAATTATTTTAAATTAAATTTTAACTCAAAATCTAAAATAAATACTTCTACCTCTAACATGATCTAAACCCATTTCGATATATCTCAAGTTAAATTTTTAAGTGGATATGTAAATAATAATTTTACTTATTACTTGGTTTAAACTCATTTTGGTCTATTTTGAATTATAACTAGGACTCAATTTAAATCAAATTTGATATTCGATGTGAACTAGATTTACAACATATATTCACTTGTATTTTTTCATTATACCAAGTTTAACTAGTTTAAGTATTTTTTGTATTTACATTTCAGCTTAAATGACATCAAATTATGTATTTTTCTAAATATTTTTATTCTAATGATAAATTTACACCTAATGAGATTTTTATAATACATTCCAATAATCCAAAAAAATAAGTAATTTTTAAATTAAAAAAAATGTATGTAATTTAAGAAGATTTTAAGAAGTTTTATGTAACATTTAAGTTTGGAATAGAAATATGCAATTTGATAAAATTTTAAAAAGTTATATATAATTGACCTATTTAAAATTTATATAATTTGTTTACAATGTAGTACAAAATAAATAACCTTTAGAATAAGGTTTTAAGTTTAAGTTCTGAAATCAATTTCAATACTCGCCAAAATCGATAAGTTCAATTGAGACCAATCATATTTCAGTTTTACCCAAATTATTTTTTAAGTTTTTAGTATATTGTGACTTTAGTTTTAAAAAATTTAAAAAATCAAAATATGAAAAAAAAAATTAATATACATATATTTTTTAAAAATATTAAATAATAAAAATTTTTGAATTTAAAATTATTTAAAATATTAAATATAAAATATAAAAGTGAAGGTTCAAATTCGGAATCCAAGCCATTAACTTTAACCACTTCTCTAACTTTTACTTGTGTAGTAAAAATAATGTATAAAATTAAATATTATACCTTATTAATTTTAGATTAAGATAGTTTCGGTTTAGACGGAAATTTAAAACCTTCCTTTACAAAAGACCATCCGCCTGTTGCAAACAATGGAACCAGGGGAAAATCTTCCGTCGATGAACATCTCTACACACAATTGGAGCACTGGGAGTCCGGATGCGGCCCTTGCGGATCCGAGAAACCGGTGGAATGTTGAAATCGAAGTGCAGCGCCTTAGCAACCAAAGCCTGTATCGGAACCCCAATCGATTTAATTAGAATGTACTTGCAAGCGAAACAAAAACGAAGCTACAAGAATTCATTCAACTCACGGCTTCGCGCACCGTCCTGGACACTTGAAGGAGCTGCTTCAGGTCGCTGTGACTCACCTTGCACAATACACTAACCTACATGCAAGCAGATCAAGAGAAAACAAAAGCAATGTGTCAAACATAGTGGTCCTCGGTTACATATTCAATTGCACTATTTACATGCATCTCGTAGAAAACTCATTTCTAAAGTTATATAAATTGTAAAATACTCTTACAACTCTTCCTCATCTTCTAGGCATGCAAGGGGACCTAGAGTTTGGGTTGGTGTCTAGATCTAAATTGTAAAATACTCTTACAACTCTTCCTCATCTTCTACGCACGCAAGGGGACCTAGAATTTGGGTTGGTATCTAGATCTTCACCTAAAACCCAAATTATTACATACAAGATCTACTTTCAATTAATCAAATTATGACATGCCTGTCACGAACTATAAGGACAAATATATATCGCAATTCTTAAAGGATTACCAGCAAGACTTGGGGCAGCGCCTCAAGATGACTTAGTTCCTCTTCAAGCAATGTAATGCACGGCCGCGGCTTCTGCATTGATGTGCTACCTGAAGAAGCATAATCATTAAGATCGGATGTCTCCACAGCAAACCCTGGCTCAGAATCCTTGTTAGAGAAACGTGCTGATCGCAGCTTCTCCATCCCTGGCACTCGCAGCTTCCTTCTTTTCAACAAAAGGAATCAAACTCAAGGGTGAAGACGATGAGGATAATGAAGAAGAAGAAGATGATGAAGCAGGCATACAAGCGATCCGCCAAACCTAGATGCTCAAACTGAGCAGTGCAGGAATGATCAATGAGAGTATATATAGATCCTTGGACGCTCCAGAATAGTAATCGGACAAGATCCTGAAGTGAGCCGTCGGTCCGTTGGGCTATGAATTTCCGGACTGATATTTTTTTTGGTAAAAGAGAGAGAGAGAGAGAATGCCACGTTAAGATTCCTCTTTTACAACTTCACATGATTCTTTCTCAATCAAAAGATCTTCCATGGATACTATGTAAAATCTCAATAAGAATTGCACATGCAACTCATGCACACTGCGCTGTCTCCCATTTAACAGTGAACACAATAAATACAAGAAACTGATGTTGCTGTGGCACCAACTTAGTGCACTAACTGTTAATGGCAATTGAAAACAAAACAATTATGGGAAAGAACAACACCAAGAAGACGACTCCTTCACTAATCGACCGGCTTCATACATCAATGTCAACTACTTCTTGACAATGGATTAGAAAAATTTGGCTAAGTTCCTTGGACACAATGCTTAGCATGATTGTCGAAGGGCCGGACACCACCAACTCGGCTCCTGCCACAACAGCATAAAAGGTTTTTGGTGGCACTATTTTGTGGCACTACAAAAGTGCTTCAATTATTATTTTATCAATCGTCAATAAGTGTCTGTAAAATTTTTTTCGATATTTTTGGGTATTTTTTACCGTATTAATATGTGTCGACTTCTTTTGATTTTTGGAGGTACTATAATATAAATGTCATGAAAAAACTTTTGACACTTTTCGAAAAATGCGACAAGTCAATGCTATTCCAAAACTTCGGCATACGTATGATTTTCATTTGTGCTAAAACAAACGTCAGCTATTTATCATTATTATTGGGGCTCTAGTGCTCTGTCATAAAGCTAGGGATTTTTTGGATTAGGCTTTTTTTCTGTCAACGCTTTGAGAAGCGCAAGAAAAAAGTCATTACATATAAAACGACACTAAAATAGGTACAAAAATTTTTATTTGCAAAACCATTCACTCATGGCGCTAATGATTTATTGATCGAAATAGAAATTGACAATCCAATCCAAACTTTCCCTTTGACACAATTCAATCGAATTTGATGGCAGACCCAACAAAATAAATATCAAAATATATTAAAATCTAATCCAAAATTTCAATTTGGCATGATACTACCCAATCCGATGATAAACCCAGTGAAATAACAATAGAAAAATGAATAATTCACACATCTCTACAACTTTCCCAAGATCCATCCTTTCCAATCTTCTTCTTCACATAATAGTAAACCCTGAATGAGTTCATAGTCATCTGCATTAAAAATCAAACCATTAAATTTGTATATAAGTTCATAAAAAAGCTATTAAAGAATCAACATGTTCTCTTTGAAAGTGAAAGGACAATACATAGTAAATAAATATGAACAAAAAAATTTCAAAATAAAAAGAATTTATATTTATCTCAATCTTAGTGTCTTTTTTGTGACATCTCCATATTCCTACCCTCCTCCTCTCCTCACACTCTCTCTGTGTTTTCCTTGTGCTCTCCCTGTATCTCTATCTTCATGTTCTCCTCTTATACTCTCCATGTCTTCCTTGTGCCTTCTTCGTATTTTTCTTGTACTCTCCCTATGTCCCTACACTCATGCCCTACTCGCATTCTTCCCATGTTCTTCTTTTCTCCTTATTATTGTATTCTCTTCATGTTCTTCCCGTATCTTTTTTGTGTCTTTTTTGTGTTCATACCCTCATGCCCTCTTCTTACCCTTCTTGTGCCCTCTTTTGCTTTTCTATCTCATTCTCATCTACATTCACATCACATTTGCATTCATTCATATTCATTTGAATTCACCCCATAAATGATCAAATTCACATTCATTCTCAAAACATGACATTCACATTTAAGCAAATAAAATGAAAAATTTTCAAATCTCATGTGCCGGAAAAGTAGCCTGAGTTTTTGTGAAGCTCGGTTGCAAATTAAATCCCTTGATTGCCGACTGATGATATATTGTCATACATCAAGAAAACACCTATACAATTATCTTATTACTTAAAATACGTTTAGAGAAAATAGAATATTTTGGAAGTTGGAGATATGTAAGAACATGGTGGAGGGGATCTGATGCTTCCCGTAATGTAAGGATTTGATTTCCATGGTACACTTGTTCACTCAAGATTGGAGATTTTATTTTTTTATCTTTTTGTAAATTTATTTATTTGACCAATTAGGTTGCCCTCGTTGATGACATGGAATTGCTATCTACTATGTGTTGTACCTCTAGAAATCTCCTTGGTGAGGCATATAAGATCCACCAGGGGAAAGGGTGTGAGATAAATATTTTCAAAATATATTCAAATATATTATGTAAATAGGACCTTATGTGATTATGCAAAAATTGATTTCAATTGAAATTTGTTGCGTTAAATATTGATGTCTACCACAATGCACAATATAGAAGAAGAACAAAAGAGAAGAAAAATAGTACACAAAAGATTTATGTGGTTTGGTTTACAACCTACTCCACTAGAAAAGGCAATCCGAAGAATATTGTATTGATGAGGAAGAAAGAAAAGATTGTAATGATGGAGGAGAAACTCTAATATCACCAATTTTCACAAGAGACTAAGTAATCTAGTCGTCACAAGACATTTTGAGAGTCTTGATCTATGTCTCTCTATTTCACTCTATAGAAACTCTTACATGAATAAGATATTTATAAATATGGACTAACTGAGTTTGAGTCAAAGTAGAAGACTGACTCAAATAAGACTTCTACTAATCCAAGTCTTCTAGTAGAAGATAAATTCAAAGAAAGATTAAACCCACCCAATTACTTTCTAATATAAATCTTAATTTAATTAGGACTCTGCAGAAAATCTGGATTCGAGACACAACTAAGTCAACAATCTCCACCT
Source organism: Trichopus zeylanicus subsp. travancoricus (assembly GCA_005019695.1). Lineage (NCBI taxonomy): Eukaryota > Viridiplantae > Streptophyta > Magnoliopsida > Dioscoreales > Dioscoreaceae > Trichopus > Trichopus zeylanicus. The sequence goes on from RXID01014723.1 coordinate 12,975, forward strand.
TGGCTTAAATTCTCTTCTTCTTTGAATTTGAATCTTCAACAAATGCCTTCACCTTGCCTCATAGGGCAAGATCAAGGCTTTGAACATTAATCAAGTCCAAATAGAGCTTGAACTTTTCAATCGGAATCACCTTTGTCAACATATTTGTAGGATTTCTTGAAGTATGAATCTTTTGTAAAGAAATCTCGCCATCTTCAATAATATCCCAAATAAAGTGAAATTAGACATCTATGTGCTTTGATCTGATATGGTATATTTGGTTCTTCGTAAGGTATATGACATTCTAACTGTCGCAAAAAATAAGAAGAATATATTGAGAAAAAGCAACTTCACTTTGCAATCCTTTTAGCCATAAAGCTTCTTTGACTACTTCTGTAGCTGCTATATACTCAGACTCTATTGTAGCTAATACTACAGTTGACTGTAAGGTATATCTCCAACTAATAAGTTCACCACAAAAGAGTGAAAAGATAACCAGTGAGGGGTCATTGTCAATCAAGGTCTCTAATATAATTTGAATCGACGTAGATAACAATTTTCTCCTCTTGAACTGTATTCCTATTGAAACATAAGTCAATATTAAGAGTACCTTTGATATATCTTAATAACCACTTCACAGCTTGCCAATGCTTTTTTCCTGTATTTTTGCCATGTAACGACTAACAACATTGACTACTTGTAAAATTTCAGGTCTTTTGCATACCATAGCATATATTAGACTTCCAACAATACTTGAGAATGAGATGTTCTCTATGTATGCATATTCCTCATTTGTAAAAGAACATAGTTGAGCTGAAAACTTAAAGTGGAATGCCAAAGGAATACTAACTGATTTTGAATTCTGCATACGAAAAGGAGAAATAATCTTTTTGAGATACTTGCTTTGTTTGAGCCATAACTTATCATGCTTTCGATTTTGATCAATCTCCATACTAAGAATCTTCCTTATAACACCTAAATCTTTCATTTTAAATTCTTTTTTCATTCTAAACTTTAGATCATTAAGTAGAGATATGTCTTGAATAACGATAAGCATATCGTCAACTTAAAAAAAATATAATAAATGAGTTATTGGCATATATTTTAAAATAGACACAATAATCATGTTTGTAATGGATGAAATCTTGTCCAAGCATAAAACTATCAAACTTTTTATACCATTATCTTGGAGACTATTTCAAACTATAAAATGATTTATTCAACTTGCGAACATAATTTTTCTTGCCTTCTTTGATGAATCCTTCAGGCCATTGTATAAAAATTTGCTCTTTTAATTCTCCATGGAGAAAAATGATTTTGACATCAAGCTGTTCTAACTCAAGATTATAAAAAGCAACTAAAACAAGTAGAAAATGAATAGATATATGTTTAACCACAGGAGAGAAAATTTCATTAGAGTCAAAACCTCCTTTTGTGAATACCCTTTTGTGACTAAACGGATCTTGAATTTAACACCATCTACCTCAGAGGAATTCTCTTTTTTTCGAAATACCCACTTTCAACCAATTGCTCTTTTATCTTATGGTAATTTCACTAAGTCCCAAGTATGGTTCTCTTGAAGAAAATTCATCTCTTCATTCATAGTAGCTTGCCACTGGAAAAAATTCTTATCTTGCACTACTTCTTTATAGGAAGAAGGATCATCATTGTTAGTAACTAAAGCAAAAACTATCATATCTTCAAAATCATACCTTTCGGATGGCTTTATGTTTCTTTAAGATATTCAAAGTGGAGTCTTCTCAGAAATTGATTCTTAGAATTTTCTTGAGAGTTTGGCATACCCTAAATATCTTTTCTGAAGGAACTACATGCTCCACCTCCACTTGCATTATATCACTGGGATATTTCTTGAGAGATTTTAACATAACATTTTCATCAAACACTACATCTCTCTCAATAATTATATTAGAAGTAGTATGATCCTACAAAGGATAACCCTTAACACCTTTGGCATAACGGAGGAAAATATACTTTTTAGAACGTACATCTAACTTATCCTTGATGATATTTATATAAGTAGGACAATCAAAAATCTTTAAAGAAGAATAATTTGCAGGCTCACCAGTCCGCACCTCTTCAGGAGTTTTGTAATAAATGATTGTCTGAGGGGAGCAATTCATAATGAAACATGTTGTATTGATTACTTTTGTCCAAAAATCCTTGTCAAGATTAGCTGTACTGAGTATACTACGTGCTTTCTCCAAAAAAATTATATTCATCCTTTCAGCCACACCATTTTTTTGAGATTTTTCTGGGATGGTAAAGTGGTGTTCGATGCCTTCATCTTCACAAAATTTGAGAAACTCTGTTGATTTATACTCTCCACTATTATCACTTTTGAAGTATTTAATTTTTCTACAAGTCCTTTTTTCAATTGAAGTTTTTCACCATTTGAAAATAGAAAATACTTCGGATTTGTGATACAAAAAATAAATCCATACTTTTCTGAAAAAATTGTTAATAAAACTAACAAAATAACGAGCACCAGATTTTGATGGAATAGGAGAGCACCACACATTTGAATAAATATAATCAATTAAGCCTTTAGTGCAATAAGTACTAGTGTTAAACTTTACCTTAGATTGTTTACCATAAAAATAATACTCGCAAAAATCTTATTTGCATGAGTTGAGACCTTTCAGTAATTTTTTTTATTGAACTTAGTTAAACCTTACTCACTCATATAACCGAGACGCATATGCCATAAGTGGGTCATATCAGAAGAAACCTGAGAAATTGTTGCTCTACCTTCAATGATTTTTCCTACTAACTCATACAAATTTTCATGTTTTAGACCCTTCATCACTACTAATGATCTTTTAGCAACCTTAAGAACGCCACCTTTAGCAGAATACTTATAACCAACAGAATCCAAAGAACCCAAAGAGATCAAATTTTTTTTCAAATTGAGAACATATCTGACGTTAGTAAGAGTTCTAATAATATTATCAAATATCTTAATTTTGATTGTTCTAATTCCAACAATTTTGCATGGATTATTATTACCCACCAAAACTAAGTCATTATCATAAGACTTTTAGTCTTTAAACTAATTTTTATTGGGACACATGTGATAAGAACAACCAGAATCAAGAATTCAAGTATCATGGTAATGATCAAAATTAGAACTAATAGAGAGAACATTACCATAATCATCATCAGAACTCCCTTTAGTAACCGACACTTATTCCTTAGCTTGCTCTTTAGACTGAGATTTTTTCTCTTTCTTTACTTTGAGTTTTCAACAATCTTTAATTAAATGTCCCATATTCTTATAATACATGTAATTTTTTTCTTTGGATTTGGATCTAGAATGGCCTATCTTTGGTCTTTCTTTGGTACGACCTCTGGCAATCAATGCTTTTGAGTGTGACACATCCCCTTTAATCTTTTTTAAATATTCACTAAATAGAAGGGAAGTAAAAATATTATCAAATTTTAAATTCTTACCATACATGAGAGTAGTCTTCAGATTCTCAAGAAAAGGAGGTAGAGATGATAATAAAATAATTATCTTATCTTCATCTTCAATTTTAATATTAATATTTAGTAATTGAGAGACTAGTTTATTGAAAGTATTAAGATTATTGATTATATTCATACCTTCTCTCATTTGAAAATTGAAAAACTTTTATTTTAAGTAAACTCGATTTGAGATAGACTTACTCATATATTATTTCTCCAACTTTTTTTATATCTCTGAAGGTGATGTTTCATCAAAAAATGGATAGAGTGCCTCATCGGTGAGACTAAGGATGATTGTGCTATGTGCACTAGCCTTCTGATTTTTTAGACACTTTCGGTGACATCTTCAGGCTTGACATCCTCCAATGTATTTATCAACTTTTGTTGAGTAAGAATTGCACGAACTTTTACTTACCAAATAGAAAATCCTTGACTTTCATTAAATTTTTCTATATTAAACTTTGTAGTAGACATATTGAACCAAGCTTTGATACCAGTTTATTGTGCTAAATATCAATATCCATCATAATTCATGATGCAGAAGAAGAACAAAAAAGAAGAAAAATAGCACATAAGAGATTTATGTGGTTTGGTCTATGACCTACTCCATTAATGAAGGCGATCCAAAGAATATTGTATTGATGAGGAAGAAAGAGAGATTACAATGATAGAGGTGAAACTCTAATATCGCCAACTCTCATAAGAGACTAAGTAGTCTAGCCGTTACAAGATGTTTTGAGAGTCTTGATATATGTCTCTCTATTTCACTCTATAGAAACCCAAGAATAGGAACAAAAAGAAAAAGGAAAAAAATTAAAAGACGAAAAAAAACCAAATTTAAAAAAGAAGACGAAAAGAAAACTAAAAGGAGAGAAACAAGAAGATTAAAAGAACTAAAAGAAATTTAATATTAAGAGGAGAAAAAGAATTGAAAAATTAAAAGCGAAAAAAAAACTGAATTTAGGAAAAGATGATTAAAAGAACTAAAACAAATATTAAGAAAAAAGATGAAAAGAAATAAAACAAAAACCAAGAAGAGGAAGAAGAATAGTAAAAGAGCTAAAATAAAGATAAAAAGAAGAAGAAGAACTAAACATCAAACAGAAAAAAAAATAGATTAAAAAAATAAAACAAATAATCTTATAAGAAAAATAAGAACAACAAAAGGTTAAAACAAGGGCTGAAAATTATAATGATAGAAATATAATAATAACAAATTTAAAAAATCAAGAAGAAAAACATGCAGACACGAAGAACAAGAACACAAACTTAAACATAAAAACCTTGAACTAAACCATAAAATTTAACTACTAAAGAAATATTACGTAAAACATATAACGAAGAACTCAAGAATGAGGAGAAGAAAAAGAAGAAGAAGTAGAAGAAGGTTAGAGGAACTAAAATAAGAAAATGGAAGAAGAAACAAATAAAAAAAGAAGAATAAACTATAACATTAAAATGAAAAATAAATGAAGAACAATAACAAACTGAAACAATAGAATGAGAAGTCAGAACAAAAAGAAGTAGAAGAAGAAGAAAAAGAAAAAGAATAAACTTTCAAAAAGAAAACAAATAGAAGAAGAATAAGAGAAAAAGAAATAAAAGAAAATAAGAACTACAACAAAAATTAAGATGAAGAATAACAAGAACCAAAACATAAAAGAACAAAAAGTTTGAAAAAAGAAAACAATGATTAAGAAAAGAAAGAATAAGAAGAAATAAAAACTAAAGGAAACAAGAGAAAAAAGAACTGAAAACTAAAAGAAGTAGTAGAAGAAATGAAAATAAGAAGAAAGAACAAGAATAAGAAAAAGAAAAAAATTAAAAGGTGAAAAAAAACTAAATTTAAAAAAGAAGAAGAAAAGAAAATTAGAAGAAGAAAAACAGAAAGATTAAAAGAAATAAAACAAATTTAATATGAAGAGGAGAAAAAGAACTAAAAAATTAAAAGCGAAAAAAGAACTGAATTTAGAAAAAGATGATTAAAAGAACTAAAACAAATATTAAGAAAAAAGGATCAACAGAAACAAAACAAAAACCTAGAAGAAGAAGAAGAAGAAGAAGAAGAAGAAGAAGAAGAATAAAAGAGCTAAAATAAAAATAAAAAGAAGAAGAACTAAACATCAAACAAAAAAAAAACAAGAAGCTTAAAAAAACTAACACAAAGAATCTTACAAGAAAAAGGAGAACAACAAAAGGTTAAAACAAGAGATGAAAATTATAATGATAAAAACATAATCATAACAAACTCAAAAAATCAAGAAGAAGAACATGCAGATCGAAAGAACAAGAACGCAAACTTTTAAAAAAAAAGCTTGAACTAAACCATAAAATTTAACTCCTACAAAAATATTAAGCAAAACATACAACGAAGAACTCAAGAAGAGGAAGAAGAAGAAGAAGAAGAAGGTTAGAGGAACTAAAACAAGGAAATGGAAGAAGAAACAAATAAAAAAAGAAGAATAAACTACAACATTAAAATGAAAATAAAATGAAGAACAATAACAAACCAAAACAATAGAATGGGAAGTCAGAACAAAATGAAGAAGGAGATGCGGAAGAAGAAGAAAAAGAATAAACTTTCAAAAAGACAACAAATAGAAGAAAAATAAGAACAAAGGAAAAGAAAAGAAAATAAGAACTACAAACAAAATTAAGATGAAGAATAACAAGAACCGAAACATAAACGAACGAAAAGCTTAAAAAAACAAAACAGTGAATAAGAAAAGGAAGAATAAGAAGAAATGTAAACTAAAGGAAACAAGAAAAAAAGGAACTTAAAACTAAAAGAACTAGGATGAGAAGTTATGACAAAAAGAATAATAAACTAAAACATTAAAATGAAAAATAAATGACGAACATTAGCAAACCGAAACAATAGAATGAGAAGTTACGACAAAAAGAAGAAGAAGAAGAAGAAGAAGAAGAAGAAGAAGAAAAATAAACTTTTGAAAAGAAAACAAATAGAAGAAAAAAAAGAACAAAAAGAAATAAAAGAAAATTAGAACTACAACAAAAATAAAGATGAAGAATAACAAGAACAAAAACATAAAAGAACAAAAAGCTTAAAAAAAACAAAACAATGATTAAGAAAAGGAAGAATAAGAAGAAATGAAAACTAAAGGAAACAAGAAAATAAAGAATTGAAAACTAAAAGAAGTAGGAGAAGAAATGAAAATGAGAAGAAAGAACAAGAACAATAAGAAAAAGAGAAAAATTAAAAGATGAAAAAACACTAAATTTAAGAAAGAAGAAGAAAAGAAAACTAAACGATGAAAAACAAGAAGATTAAAAGAAGTAAAACAAAGTTAATATTAAGAGGAGAAAAAGAACTGAAAAATTAAAAGCGAAAAAAGAACTGAATATAGAAAAAGATTATTAAAAGAACTAAAAGAAATATCAAGAAAAAAGATGAAAAGAAACAAAACAAAACCCAAGAATAAGAAAAAGAAGAAGAAAAGAGCTAAAATGAAGATGAAAATAAGAACAAGAACTAAACATCAAACAAAAAAAACCAAGAAGATTAAAAAAACTAAGACAAAGAATCTTAAAAGAAAAAAAGAGCAACAAAAGGTTGAAACAAGAGATGAAAATTATAATGATAACAAATTTAAAAAATCAAGAAGAAGAACATGCAGACCGAAAGAACAAGAACACAAACTTAAACATAAAAAGCTTGAACTAAACCATAAAATTTAACTACTAAAGAAATATTAGGTAAAACATACAACGAAGAACCCAAGATAAGAAGAAAAAGAAGAAGAAGAAGAAGAAGAAGAAGAAGAAGGTCAGAGGAACTAAAACAAGAAAATGGAAGAAGAAACAAATAAAAAAAGAAGAATAAACTATAACATTAAAATGAAAAATAAATGAAGAATAATAACAAACCGAAACAATAGAATGAGAAGTCAGAACAAAAAGAAATAGAAGAAGAAGAACAAGAAAAAGAATAAACTTTCAAAAAAAAAACCAAAATAAGAAAAAATAAGAACAAAAAGAAATAAAAGAAAATAAGAACTGCCACAAAAATTAAGAGGAAGAATAACAAGAACCAAAAAATAAAAGAACAAAAAGCTTAAAGAAACAAAACAATGATTAAGAAAAAGAAGAATAAGAAGAAATGAAAACTAAAGGAAACAAGAGAAAAAGGAACTGAAAACTAAAAGAAGTAGTAGAAGAAATGAAAATTAGAAGAAAGAACAAGATTAAGAAAAAGAAGAAAATCAAAATGTAGAAAAAAACTAAATTTTAAAAAGAAGAAAAGGAAACTAGAAGAAGAAAAACAAGAAGATTAAAAGAAGTAAAACAAATTTAATATTAAGAGGAGAAAAAAAATGAGAAATTAAAAGCGAAAAAAGAACTGAATTTAGAAAAAGATGACCGAAAGAACTAAAACAAATATTAAGAAAAAAGATCAAAAGAAACAAAATAAAAACCAAGAAGAAGAAGAAGAAGAATAAAAGAGCTAAAATAAAGATAAAAAGAAGAAGAAGAACTGAACATGAAATAAAAAAAAGAAGCTTAAAAAAACTAAGGCAAAGAATCTTAGAAGAAAAAGAAGAATAACAAAAGGTTAAAACAAGAGATGAAAATTATAATGATAAAAATATAATAATAATAAATTCAAAAAAAGAAGAAGAAGAACATGCAGATCGAAAGAACAAGAACACAAACTTAAAAATAAGAAGCTTGAACTAAACCATAAAATTTAACTACTACAGAAATATTAAGCAAAACATACAACAAAGAACTCAAGAAGAGGACGAAGAAGAAGAAGATGGTTAGAGGAACTAAAACAAGAAAACGGAAGAAGAAACAAATAAAAAAAGAAGAATAAACTAAAACATCAAAATGAAAAATAAACGAAGAATAATAACAAACTGAAACAATAGAACGAGAAGATAGAACAAAAAGAAGAAGAAGAAGAAGAAGAATAATAAACTTTCGAAAAGAAAAAAAATAGAAGAAAAATAAGAACAAAAAGAAATAAAAGAAAAATAGAACTACAACAAAAATAAAGATGAAGAATAATAAGAAACAAAACATAAAAGAACAAAAAGCTTAAAAAAAACAAAACAATGAATAAGAAAAGAAAGAATAAGAAGAAATGAAAACTAAAGGAAACAAGAAAAAAAGAACTGAAACTAAAAGAAGTAGGAGAAGAAATGAAAATGAGAAGAAAGAACAAGAACAATAAGAAAAAGAAAAAAATTTAAAAGATGAAAAAAAACTAAATTTAAGAAAGAAGAAGAAAAGAAAACTAAAAGATGAAAAACAAGAAGATTAAAAGAAGTAAAACAAATTTAATATTAAGAGGAGAAAAAGAACTGAAAAATTAAAAGCGGAAAAAGAACTAAATTTAGAAAAAGATGATTGAAAGAACTAAAACAAAAATTAAGAAAAACGATCAAAAGAAACAAAACAAAAACCAAGAAGAAGAAGAAGAAGAAGAATAAAAGAGCTAAAATAAAGATAAAAAGAAGAACAAGAACTAAACATCAAATAGAAAAAAAATACATTAAAAAAACTAAAACAAAGAATCATAGAAGAAAGAAAAGAACAACAAAAGGTTAAAACAAGAGATGAAAATTATAATGATAACAAATTTTAAAAATCAAGAAGAAGAACATGCAGACTGAAAGAACAAGAACATAAACTTATACATAAAAAACTTGAACTAAACTATAAAATTTAACTACTAAAGAAATATTAGGTAAAACATACAACGAAGAACTCAAGAATAAGAAGAAGAAGAAGAAGAAGAAGAAGAAGAAGAAGAAGAAGAAGAAGAAGAAGATCAAAGGAACTAAAATAGGAAAATGGAAGAAGAAACAAATAAAAAAGAGGAATAAAATATAACATTAAAATGAAAAATAAATGAAGAACAATAACAAACCGAAACAATCGAACGAGAAGTCAGAATAAAAAGACATAGAAGAAGAAGAAAAAGAAAAAGAATAAACTTTCAAAAAGAAAACAAATAGAAGAAGAATAAGAGAAAAAGAAATAAAAGAAAATAAGAACAACAACAAAAATTAAGATCAAGAATAACAAGAACCAAAACATAAAAAAACAAAAAGCTTGAGCAGACAAAACAATGATTAAGAAAAGGAAGAATAAGAAGAAATGAAAATTAAAGGAAACAAGAAAAAAAAAGAACTGAAAACTAAAAGAAGTAGTAGAAGAAATGAAAATTAAAAGAAAGAACAAGAATGAGAAAAAGAAAAGAATTAAAAGGTGGAAAAAAATAAATTTAAAAAAGAAGAAGAAAAGAAAACTAGAAAAAGAAAAACAAGAAGATTGAAAGAAGTAAAACAAATTTAATATTAATAGGAGAAAAAGAACTGAAAATTAAAAGCTAAAAAATAACTGAATTTAGAAAAATATGATTAAAAGAACTAAAACAAATATTAAGAAAAAAGATCAACAGAAACAAAACAAAAACCAAGAAGAAGAAGAAGAAGAAGAATAAAAGAGCTAAAAAAGATAAAAATAAGAAGAAGAACTAAACATCAAACAAAAAAAGAAAGAAGATTAAAAAAACTAAGACAAAGAATCTTAGAAGAAAAAGAAGAACAACAAAAGGTTAAAACAAGAGATGAAAATTATAATGATAAAAATATAATAATAACAAGTTCAAAAAATCACGAAGAAAAACATGCAGATCGAAAGAACAAGAATACAAACTTAAACATAAGAAGCTTGGACTAAACCATAAAATTTAACTACTAAAGAAATATTAAGCAAAACATACAACGATGAACTCAAGAAGAATAGAAGAAGAAGAAGAAGTAGAAGAAGAAGAAGGTTAGGGGAACTAAATCAAGAAAATGGAAGAAGAAACAAATAAAAAAAGAATAATAAACTAAAACATTAAAATGAAAAAATAAACGAAGAACATTAACAAATCGAAATAATAGAACGAGAAATCAGAACAAAAAGAAGAAGAAGAAGAAGAAGAAGAAGAAGAAGAAGAAGAAGAAAAATAAACTTTCGAAAAGAAAACAAATAGAAGAAAAAAAAGAACAAAAAGAAATAAAATAAAATTAGAACTACAACAAAAATAAAGATGAAGAATAACAAGAATAAAAACATAAAAGAACAAAAAGCTTAAAAAACAAAACAATAATTAAGAAAAGGAAGAATAAGAAGAAATGAAAACTAAAGGAAACAAGAAAAAATGAATTGAAAACTAAAATAAGTAGGAGAAGAAATGAAAATGAGAAGAAAGAACCAGAACAATAAGAAAAAGAAAAAGATTAAAAGATGAAAAAAAAGGAAATTTAAGAAATAAGAAGAAAAGAAAACTAAAAGAAGAAAAACAAGAAGATTAAAAGAAGTAAAACAAATTTAATATTAAGAGGAGAAAAAGAACTGAAAAATTAAAAGTGAAAAAAGAACTAAATTTAAAAAATGCTGATTAAAAGAACTAAAACAAATATGAAGAAAAAAGATGAAAAGAAACAAAACAAAAGCAAAGAAGAAGAAGAATAAGAAAAATAAAAGAGCTAAAATAAAGATAAAAAGAAGAAGAACTAAACATCAAACAGAAAAAAAAAGAAAATTAAAAAAAACTAAAACAAAGAATGTTAGAAGAAAAAGAAGAACAACAAAAGGTTAAAACAAGAGACGAAAATTATAATGATAACAAATTGAAAAAATCAAGTAGAAGAACATGCAGACTGAAAGAACAAGAACACAAACTTAAACATAAAAAGCTTGAACTAAACCATAAAATTTAACTACTAAAGAAATATTAGGTAAAACATGCAATGAAGAACTCAAGAATAAGAAGAAAAAGCAGAAGAAGAAGAAGAAGAAGGTCAGAGGAACTAAAACAAGAAAATGGAAGACGAAAAAAATAAAAAAAGAAGAATAAACTATAACATTAAAATGAGAAATAAATGAAGAACAATAACAAACTGAAACAATAGAACTAGAAGTCAGAACAAAAGGAAGTAGAAGAAGAAGAAGAAGAAAAAGAATAAATTTTCAAAAAGAAAACTAATAGAAGAGGAATAAGAACAAAAGAAATAAAAGAGAATAAGAACTACAAAAAAAATTAAGATGAAGAATAACAAGAACCAAAACATAAAAGAACAAAAAGCTTAAAGAAACAAAACAATGGTTAAGAAAAGGAAGAATAAGAAGAAATGAAAACTAAAGGAAACAAGAAAAAAAAAGAACTGAAAACTAAAAGAAGTAGGAGAAGAAATGAAAATCAGAAGAAAGAACAAGAACAATAAGAAAAAGAAAAAAATTGAAAGATGAAAAAAAACTAAATTTAAGAAAGAAGAAGACAAGAAAACTAAAAGAAGAAAAAAAAGAAGAGTAAAAGAAGTAAAACAAATTTAATATCAAGAAGAGAAATCCAAAAGAAAATTAAAAGCGAAAAAAAACTGAATTTAGAAAAAGATGATTGAAAGAACTAAAACAAATATTAAGAAAAAAGATGAAAAGAAACAAAACAAAAACCAAAAAGAAGAAGAAGAAGAATAAACGAGCTAAAATAAAGATAAAAAGAAGAAGAAGAACTATACATCTAACAAAAAAAAACAAGAAGATTAAAAAACTAAGACAAAGAATCTTAGAAGAAAAAGAAGAACAACAAAAGATTAAAACAAGAGAAGAAAATTATAATGATAAAAATATAATAATAACAAATTCAAAAAATCAAGAAGAAGAACATGCAGACCGAAAGACCAACAATACAAACTTAAACATAGGAAGCTTGAACTAAAACATAAAATTTAACTACTAAAAAAACATTAAGGAAAACATACAACGAAGAACTCAAGAAGAAGAAGAAGAAGAAGAAGAAGAAGAAGAAGAAGAAGGTTACAGGAACTAAAACAATAAAATAAAAGAAGAAACAAATCAAAAAAGAAGAATAAATTAAAACATTCAAATGAAAAATAAATGAAGAACAATAACAAATGGAAACAATTGAACGAGAAGTCAGAAAAAAAGAAGAAGAAGAAGAGAAAAAAGAAAAAGAATAAACTTTCAAAAAGAAAACAAATAGAAGAAAAATAAGAACAAAAATAAATAATGGAAAATTAGAACTACAACAAAATTAAAGATGAAGAATAACAAGAACCAAAACATAAAAGAATAAAAAGCTTAAAAAAAACAAAACATTGATTAAGAAAAGGAAGAATAAGAAGAAATGTAAACTAAAGGAAACAAGAAAAAAAAGAATTGAAAACTAAAAGAAGTAGGAGAAGAAATGAAAATCAGAAGAAAGAACAAGAACAATAAGAAGAAGAAAAAAATTAAAAGATGAAAAAAAACTAAATTTAAGAAAGAAGATGAAAAGAAAACTAAAAGAAGAAAAACAAGAATATCAAAAGAAGTAAAACAAATTTAATATTAAGAGGAGAAAAAGAACTGAAAAATTAAAAGGGAAAAAAGAACTGAATTTAGAAAAAGATGATTGAAAGAACTAAAAAAAAAATTAAGAAAAAAGATCAAAAGAAACAAAACAAAAACCAAGAAGAAGAAGAAGAAGAAGAATAAAAGAGCTAAAATAAAGATAAAAAGAAGAAGAAGAATTAAACATCAAACAAAAAAAAACAAGAAGATTAAAAAAACCAAAACAAAGAATCTTAGAAGAAAAAGAAGAACAATAAAAGGTTAAAACAAGAGATAAAAATTATAATGATAAAAATATAATAATAACAAATTTAAAAAATCAAGACGAAGAACATGCAGAGCGAAAGAGAAGAACACAAACTTAAACATAAAAAGCTTGAACTAAACCATAAAATTTAACTACTTAAGAAATATTAAGTAAAACATACAACGAAGAACTCAAGAATAAGAAGAAGAAAAAAAGAAGAAAAAGAAGGAGGTGAGAGGAACTAAAACAAGAAAATGAAAGAAGAAACAAATAAAAAAAGAAGAACAAACTAAAACATTAAAGTGAAAAATAAATCAAGAAGAATAACCAACCGAACCAATAGAACGAGAAGTCAGAACAAAAAGAAGTCAAAGAAGAAGAAGAAAAAAGAATAAACTTCCAAAAAGAAAACATATCGAAGAATAACAAGAACCAAAACAGAAAAGAACAAAAAGCTTAGAAAAACAAAATAATGATTAAGAAAAGGAAGAATAAGAAGAAATGGAAACTAAAGGAAACAAAAAGAAAAAGAACTCAACACTAAATGAAGTAGGAGAAGAAATGTAAATCAGAAGAAAGATCAAGAACAATAAGAAAAAGAAAAAAATTAAAAGTTGAAAAAGAACTAAATTTAAAAAAGAAGAAGAAAAGAAAACGAAAAGAAGAAAAACAAGAAGCTTAAAAGAAGTAAAACAAATATAATATTAAGAGGAGAAAAAGAACTAAAAAATTAAAAGCGAAAAAAGAACTGAATTTAGAAAAATATGATTAAAAGAATCAAAACAAATATTAAGAAAAAAGATCAAAAGAAACAAAACAAAAACGAAGAAGAAGAAGAAGAAGAATAAAGGAGATAACATAATGATAAAAAGAAGAAGAAGAACTAAACATCAGACAAAAAAAAAACAAGATGATTAAGAAAGCTAAAATAAAGAATCTTAGAAGAGAAAGAAGAACAACAAAAGGTTAAAACAAGAGCCGAAAATTATAATGATAAAAATATAATAAAAACATATTTAAAAAATCAAGAAGAAGAACATGCAAACCGAAAGAACAAGAACATAAACTTAAACATAAAGACCTTGAACTAGACCATAAAATTTAACTACTAAAGAAATATCAAGTAAAACATACAACAAAGAACTCAAGAAGAAGAAGAAGAAGAAGAAGAAGGTTAGAGGAATTAAAACAAGAAAATGGAAGATGAAACAAATAGAAAAAGAAGAATAAACTAAAATATTAAAATGAAAAATAAATGAAAAACGATAACAAACCGAAATAATAGAATGAGAAGTCGGAACAAAAAGAAGTAGAAGAACAAGAACAAGAAGAAAAAGAATAAACTTTCAAAAAGAAAACAAATAGAAGAAAAATAAGAACAAAAAGAAATAATAAAAAAAGAACTACAACAAAAATTAAGATGAAGAATAACCAGAACCAAAACATAAAAGAGCAAAAAGCATAAAAAAACAAAACAATGATTAATAAAAGGAAGAATAAGAAGAAATGGAAACTAAAGGAAATAAGAAAAAAAAGGACTAAAAAGTAAAAGAAATAGGAGAAGAAATGAAAATTAGAAGAAAGAACAAGAACAATATGAAGAAGAAAAAAATTAAAAGATGAAAAAAAATTAAATTTTAAAAAATAGAAGAAAAGAAAACTAAAAGAAGAAAAACAAGAAGATTAAAAGAAGTAAAACAGATTTAATATTAAGAGGAGAAAAAGAACTAAAAAATTAAAAGCGAAAAAAGAACTGCATTTAGAAAAAGATGATTAAAAAAACTAAAACAAATATTAAGAAAAAAGATCAAAAGAAACAAAACTGAAACCAATAAGAAGAAGAAGAAGAATAAAAGAGCTAAAATAAAGATAAAAAGAAGAAGAACTAAACATCAAACACAAAAAACAAGAAGATTGAAAAAACTAAAACAAAGAATCTTAGAAGAAAAAGAAGAACAACAAAAGGCTAAAATAAGAGATGAAAATTATAATGATAAAAATATAATAATAACAAATTTGAAAAATCAAGAAGAAGAACATGCAGACCGAAAGAACAAAAACACAAGCTTAAGAAGAAGAAGAAGAAGAAGAAGAAGAAGAAGAAGAAGAAGAAGAAAATGGAAGAAGAAACAAATACAAAAAGAATAATAAACAAAAAGAATAATAAACTAAAACATTAAAATGAAAAGTAAACGAAGAACAATAACAAACCGAAACAAGAGAATGAGAGGTCAAAACAAAAAGAAGTAGAAGAAGAAGAAGACAAAAAAGAATAAACTTTCAAAAAGAAAACAAATAGAACAAAATAAGAACAAAAAGAAAGAAAAGAAAAATAAGAACTACAACAAAAATTAAGATGGAGAATAAAAAGAACCAAGACATAAAACAACAAAAAGATCAAAACAAAACAAAACAATGACTAAGAAAAGGAAGAATAAGAAGAAATAAAAACTAAAGTAAATAAAAAAAAAGAACTAGAAACTAGAAGAAGTAGGAGAAGAAATGAAAATTAGAAGAAAGAGCAAGAATAATAAGAAGAAGAAAAAAAATTAAAAGATGACAAAAAGCTAAATTTAAAAAAGAAGAAAAAACAAAACAAAAAGAAGAAAAACAAGAAGAATAAAAGAAGTGAAACAAATTTACTATTAAGAGGAGAAAAAGAACTAAAAAATTAAAAGCGAAAAAAGAATTGAATTTAGAAAAATATGATTAAAAAGACAAAAACAAATATTAAGAAAAAGATCAAAAGAAACAAAATGAAAACCAAGAAAAGGAAGAAGAAGAATAAAAGAGCTAAAATAAAGATAAAAAGAAGAAGAAGAACTAAATATCAAACAAAAAGAAACAAGAAGATTCAAAAAACTAAAACAAAGAATCATAGAAGAAAAAGAAGAACAACAAAAGGTTAAAACAACAGATGAAAATTTTAATGATAAAAATATAACAATAACAAATTTAAAAAATAAAGAAGAAGAACATGCAGATCGAAAGAACAAAAACACATACTTAAACATAAAAACCTTGAACTAAACCAAAAAATTTAACTACTAAACAAATATTAAGTAAAACATACAACGAAGAACTCAAGAAGAAGAGGAAGAAGAAGAAGATGCAAGCTAGAGCAACTAAAATAAGAAAATGGAAGAAGAGACAAATAAAAAAAGAAGAATAAACTAAAACAGTAAAATGAAAAATAAATGAAGAACAATAACAAACCGAAACAATAGAATGAGAAGTCAGAACAAAA
This sequence comes from Trichopus zeylanicus subsp. travancoricus, assembly GCA_005019695.1. Classification (NCBI taxonomy): domain Eukaryota; kingdom Viridiplantae; phylum Streptophyta; class Magnoliopsida; order Dioscoreales; family Dioscoreaceae; genus Trichopus; species Trichopus zeylanicus. The sequence continues at coordinate 29,309 of RXID01014723.1, forward strand.
AAAAAGAAGAACAAGAACAAGAAGAAAAAGAATAATCATTCAAAAAGATAACAAATAGAAGAAAAATAAGAACAAGAAGAAATAAAAGAAAATAAGAATTACAACAAAAATTAAGATGAGGAATAACAAGAACCAAGACATAAAAGAACAAAAAATTTTAAAAAAGCAAAATAATGATTAAGAAAAGGAAGAATAAGAAGAAATGAAAACTAAAGGAAACAAGAGCGAAAAGAACTGAAAACTAAAAGAAGTAGGAGAAGAAATGAAAATCAGAAGAAAGAACAAGAACAACAAGAAAAAGGAAAAATTAAAATATGAAAAAAAAGCTAAATTTAAGAAAGTAGAAAAACAGAAAACTAAACGAAGAAAAACAAGAAGATTAAAAGAAGTAAAACAAATTTAATATTAAGAGGAGAAAAAGAACTAAAAAAATTAAAAGTGAAAAAAGAACTGAATTTAGAAAAAATGACTAAAACAACTAAAACACATATTAAGAGAAAAGATCAAAAGAAACAAAACTGAAACCAAGAATAAGAAGAAGAAGAATAAAAGAGCAAAAATAAATATAAAAAGAAGAAGAAGAACTAAACATCAAAAAAAAAAGAAGATTAAAAAAACTAAAACAAAGAATCTTAGAAGAAAAGAAGAACAACAAATGGTTAAAACAAGAGATGAAAATTGTAATGATAAAAATATAATAATTACAAATTTAAAAAATCAAGAAGAAGAACATGCAGACCGAAGGAACAAGAACACAAACTTAAACATAAAAATCTTGAACTAAACCATAAAATTGAACTACTAAAGAAATATTAAGTAAAACATACAATGAAGAACTCAAGAAGAAGAAGAAGAAGAAGAAGAAGAAGAAGAAGAAGAAGAAGAAGAAGAAGAAGAAGAAGAAGAAGAAGAAGAAGGTTAGAGGAACTAAAACAAGAAAATGGAAGAAGAAACAAAAAAAAAAGAAGAATAAACTAAAACATTAAAATGAAAAATAAATGAAAAATAATTGCAAACGGAAACCGTAGAACGAGAAGTCAGAACAAAAAGTAGAAGAAGAAGGTGAAGAAGAAGAAAAAGAATAAACTTTCAAAAAGAAAACAAATAGAAGAAAAATAAGAACAAAAAGAAATAAAAAGAAAATAAGAACTACAACAAAAATTAAGATGAAGAATAACAAGAACCAAAACAAAAAAGAACAAAAAGATTAAAAAAAACAAAACAATGATTAAGAAATGGAAGAATAAGGATAAATGAAAACTAAAGGAAACAAGAAAAAAGAGAACCGAATACTAAAAGAACTAGGAGAAGAAATAAAAATCAGAAGAAAGAACAAGAAGAACTGAACAAAACCATAAAATTTAACTACTAAAGAAATATTAAGTAAAACATACAACGAAGAACTGAACAAGACAAAGAAGAAGAAGAAGAAGAAGAAGAAGGTTAGGAGAACTAAAACAAGAAAATGGAAGAAGAAAAAAATAAAAAAAGAAGAATAAACTAAAACATTAAAATGAAAAATAAAAGAAGAATGATAACAAACCGAAACAATAGAATGAGAAGTCAGAACAAAAACAAAAAGAAGAAAAAGAAAAATCATCCAAAAAGAAAACAAATAGAAGAAAAATAAGAACAAAAAGAAAATAAGAAAATAAGAACTACAACAAAAATTAAGATGAATAACAACAAGAACCAAAACATAAAAGAACAAAAAGCTTTTAAAAAAATGCAAAACAATGATTAAGAAAAGGAAGAATAAGAAGAAATGAAAAGTAAAGGAAACAAAAAAAAATAACTAAAAACTAAAAGAAGTAGGAGAAGAAATGAAAATCAGAAGAAAGAACAAGAACAATAAGTAAACGATGAAAAAAACTAAATTTAAAAAAGAAGAAGAAAAGAAAATGAAAAGAAGAAAAAAAGAAGATTAAAAGAACTAAAAAAAATTTAATATTAAGAGGAGAAAAAGAACTGGAAAATGAAAAGCGAAAAAAGAATTGAATTTGGAAAAAGATGACTAAAACAACTAAAACAAATATTAGGAAGAAAGATCAAAAGAAACAAAACAAAACCCAAGAAGAAGAAGAAGAAGAATAAAAGAGCTAAAATAAAGATAAAAAGAAGAAGAAGAACTAAACATCAAAAAAAAAAACAAGAAGATTAAAAAAACTAAAACAAAGAATCTTAGAAGAAAAAGAAGAACAACAAAAGGTTAAAACAAGAGCTGAAAATTATAGTGATAAAAACATAATAACAACAAATTTAGAAATCAACAAGAAGAGCATGCAGACTAAAAGAACAAGAACACAAACCTAAACATAAGAAGATTGAACAAAACCATAAAATTGAACTACTAAAGAATTATTAAGAAAAACATACAACGAAGAACTCAAGAAGAAGAAGAAGAAGAAGAAGAAGGTTAGAGGAACTAAAACAAGAAAATGGAAGAAGAAACAAATAAAAAAGAACAATAAACTAAAACATTAAAATGAAAAATAAATGAAGGACAATAACAAACCAAAACAATAGAATGAGAAGCTAGAACAAAAAGAAGAAGTAGAAGTGGAAGAAGAAGAAGAAGAAGGAGAAGAAGAAGAAGAAGAAAAAGAATAAACTTTCAAAAAGAAAACAAATAGAAGAAAAATAATAACAAAATGAAATAAAAGAAAATAAGAACTACAACAAAAATTAAGATGAAGAATAACGAGAACCAAAATAAACGAACAAAAAGCTTAAAAAAACAAAACAGTGATTAAGAAAAGGTAGAATAAGAAGAAATGAAAAGTAAAGGAAACAAGAAAAAAAGGAACTAAAAACTAAAATAAGTAGGAGAAGAAATGAAAATCAGAAGAAAGAACAAAAACAATATGAAGAAGAAAAAAATTAAAAGATGAAAAAAAAACTAAATTTAGAAAAGTAGAAGAAAAGAAAACTAAAAGAAGAAAAACAAGAAGATTAAAAGAAGTAAAACAAATTTCATATTAAGAGGAGAAAAAGAACTGAAAAATTAAAAGCGAAAAAAGGAACTGAATTTAGAAAAAGATGATTAAAACAACCAAAACAAATATTAAGAAAAAAGATCAAAAGAAACAAAATTGAAGCCAAGAAGAAGAAGAATAATAATAAAAGGGGTAAAATAAAGATAAAAAGAAGAAGAAGAACTAAACATCAAAAAAAAAAAAAAAGAAGCTTAAAGAAACTAAAACAATGAATCTTAGAAGAACAGAAGCATAACAAAAGGTTAAAACAAGAGATGAAAATTATAATGATAAAAATATAATAATAACAAATTTAAAAAATCAAGAAGAGGAACATGCAGACGGAAAGAACAAGACCACAAACTTAAACATAAAAAGCTTGAACTAAACCATAAAATTTAACTACTAAAGAAATATTAAGTAAAACATACAACGAAGAGCTCAAGAAGAAGAAGAAGAAGAAGAGGAAGTTTAGCGGAGCTAAAACAAGAAAATGGAAGAAGAAACAAATAAAAAAAGAAGAATAAACTAAAACATTAAAATGAAAAATAAATGAAGAACAATAACAAACCGAAACCATAGAAGGAGAAATCAGAATAAAAAAAAGAAGAAGATCAAGAAGAAGAAGAAGAAAAAGAATAAACTTTCAAAATGAAAACAAATAGAAAAAAAAATGAGAATAAAAGAAATAAAAGAAAATAAGAACTACAACAAAAATTAAGATGAAGAATAATAAGAACCAAAACATAAAAGAACAAAAAACTGAAAAAAAACAAAACAATGATGAAGAAAAGGAAGAATAAGAAGAAATGAAAACTAAAGCAAACAAAAAAAAAGAACTGAAAACTAAGAGAAGTAGGAGACGAAATGAAAATCAGAAGAAAGTACAAGAACAATAAGAAAAAGAAAAAAATTATAAGATGAAAAAAACTAAATTTAAAAAAGAAGAAAAAAAGAAAACTAAAAGTAGAAAAAGAAGAAGATTAAAAGAAGTAAAAAATATTTAATATTAAGGGGAGAAAAAGAATTGAAAAATTAAAAGCGAAAAAAGAACTGAATTTAGAAAAAGATGATTAAAAGAACTAAAACAAATATTAAGGAAAAAGATCAAAAGAAATAAAACTGAAACCAAGAAGAAGAACAACTAAACATCAAAAAAAAAAAAGAAGATTAAAGAAACTAAAACAAAGAATCTTAGAAGAAAATGAAGAACAACAAAAGGTTAAAACAAGAGATGAAAATTATAATGATAAAAATATAATAATAACAAATTTAAAAAATCAAGAAGAAGAACATGCAGATCGAAAGAACAAGAACACAAACTTAAACATAAAAAGCTTGAACTAAACCATAAAATTTAACTACTAAAGAAATATTAAGTAAACCATACAATGAAGAGCTCAAGAAGAAGAAGAAGAAGAAGAAGAAAGTTAGAGGAACTAAAACAAGAAAATGGAAGAAGAAACAAATGAAAAAAGAAGAATAAACTAAAACATTAAAATGAAAAAGAAAAGAAGAACAATAACAAACCGAAACAACAGAACAAGAAGTCAGAACAAAAAGAAGAAGCAGAAGAAGAAGAAGAAGAATAATAATAATAATAATAATAAACTTTCAAAAAGAAAACGAAGAGGAGAAAATGAAGAACAAAAAGAAATAAAAGAAAATAAGAACTAGAACAAAAATTAAGACGAAGAATAACAAGAACCAAAACATAAAAGAACAAAAACATTAAAAAAAAACAATGATTAAAAAAAGGAAGAATAAGAAGAAATGATAACTAAAGGAAACAAGAAAAAAAAATTGAAAAGTAAAACAAGTAGGAATTGAAACGAAAATTAGAAGAAAGAACAAGAACAATAAGAAAAAGGAAAAAAAATTAAAACATGAAAAAAAAACTAAATTTAAAATAGAAGAAGAAAACAAAACTAAAAGAAGAAAAATAAGAATATTAAAAGAAGTAAAACAAATTTAATATTAAGAGGAGAAAAAGAACTGAAAAATTAAAAGCGAAAAAAGAACTGAATTTAGAAAAAGATGATTAAAAGAACTAAAATAAATATTAAGAAAAAAGATCAAAAGAAATAAAACTGAAACCAAGAAGAAGAACAACTAAACATCAAAAAAAAAAGACAAGAAGATTAAAGAAACTAAAACAAAGAATCTTAGAATAAAATGAAGAACAACAAAAAGTTAAAACAAGAGATGAAAATTATAAAGATAAAAATATAATAATAACAAATTTAAAAAATCAAGAAGAAGAAAATGCAGATCGAAAGAACAAGAACACAAACTGAAACATAGAAAGCTAGAACTGAACCATAAAATTGAGCTGCTAAAGAAATATTAAGTAAAACATACAACGAAGAACTCAAGAAAATGAAGAAGAAGAAGAAGAAGAAGAAGAAGAAGAAGAAGGTTAGAGGAACTAAAACAAGAAAATGGAAGAAGAAACAAATGAAAAAAAGAAGAATAAACTAAAACATTAAAATGAAAAAGAAAAGAAGAACAATAACAAACCGAAACAATAGAACGAGAAGTCAGAACAAAAAGAAGAAGCAGCAGCAGCAGAAGAAGAAGAAGAATAATAATAATAATAAACTTTAAAAAAGAAAACGAAGAGAAGAAAATGAAGAACAAAAAGAAATAAAAGAAAATAAGAACTAGAACAAAAATTAAGACGAAGAATAACAAGAACCAAAACATAAAAGAACAAAAACATTAAAAAAAAACAATGATTAAAAAAAGGAAGAATAAGAAGAAATGATAACTAAAGGAAACAAGAAAAAAAAATTGAAAAGTAAAACAAGTAGGAATTGAAACGAAAATTAGAAGAAAGAACAAGAACAATAAGAAAAAGGAAAAAAAATTAAAACATGAAAAAAAAACTAAATTTAAAATAGAAGAAGAAAACAAAACTAAAAGAAGAAAAATAAGAATATTAAAAGAAGTAAAACAAATTTAATATTAAGAGGAGAAAAAGAACTGAAAAATTAAAAGCGAAAAAAGAATTGAATTTAGAAAAAGATGATTAAAACAACTAAAAAAAATATTAAGAAAAAAGATCAAAAGAAATAAAACAAAAACCAAGAAGAAGAAGAAGAAGAAGAATTAAAAGAGCTAAAATAAAGATAAAAAGAAGAAGAAGAACTAAACATCAAAAAAAAAGTGAAGATTAAAAAAATAAAACAAAGAATCATAGAAGAAAGAGAAGAACAACAAACGGTTAAAACAAGAGATGAAAATTATAATGATAAAAATATAATAATAAGAAATTTAAAAAATCAAGAAGAACAACATGCAAACCGAAAGAACAAGAACACAAACTTAAACATAAGAAGCTTGAACTAAACCATAAAATTTAACTACTAAAGAAATATTAAGTAAAACATACAATGAAGAACTCAAGAAGAAGAAGAAGAAGAAGGTTATAGGAAGTAAAACAAGAAAATGGAAGAAGAAACTGATAAAAAGAGAAGATTAAATTGAACCATTAAAATGGAAAATAAATAAAGAGCAATAACAAACCGAATCAATAGAACGAGAAGTCAGAACAAAAAGAATAAACTTTCAAAAAGAAAACAAATAGAAGAAAAATAAGAACAAAATGAAATAAACGAAAATAAGAACTACAACAAAAATTAAGATGAAGAACAACAAGAACCAAAACATAAAAGAACAAAAAGCTTAAAAAAAACAAAACAATGATTAAGAAACAGAATAATAAGAGGAAATGAAAAGTATAGGAAACAAGAAAAAAAAGAACTGAAAGCTAAAAGAAGTTGGAGAAGAAATGAAAATCAGAAAAAAGAACAAGAACAATAAGAAAATGGGAAAAAAAGTAAAAGATTAAAAGAAAGCAAATTTAATATTAAGAGTAGAAGAAGAACTCAAAAATTAAAAGCGAAAAAAGCACTGAATTTAGGAAAAGATGATTAAAACAACTAAAATAAATATCAAGAAAAAAGATCAAAAGAAAACCAAGAAGAAGAAGAAGAAGAAGAAGAATAAAAGAGCTAAAATATAGATAAAAAGAAGAAGAAGAACTAAACATCAAACAAAAAAAAAGAAGATTAAAGAAACTAAAACAAAGAATCTTAGAAGAAAAGAAGCACAACAAAAGGTTAAAACAAGAGATGAAAATTATAATGATAAAAATATAATAATAACAAATTTGAAAAATCAAGAAGAAGAGCATGCAGACCGAAAGAATAGGAACACAAACTTAAACATAAGAAGCTTGAAGTAAACCATAAAATTTAACTACTAAAGACATATTAAGTAAAACATACAACGAAGAACTCAAGAAGAAGAAGAAGAAGAAGAAGAAGAAGAAGAAGAAGAAGAAGGTTAGAGGAACTAAAACAAGAAAATTGAACAAAAAAAACTAAAGATAAAAAGAAGAAGAAGAACTAAACATCAAACAAAAAAAAAGAAGATTAAAGAAACTAAAACAAAGAATCTTAGAAGAAAAGAAGCACAACAAAAGGTTAAAACAAGAGATGAAAATTATAATGATAAAAATATAATAATAACAAATTTGAAAAATCAAGAAGAAGAGCATGCAGACCGAAAGAATAGGAACACAAACTTAAACATAAGAAGCTTGAAGTAAACCATAAAATTTAACTACTAAAGACATATTAAGTAAAACATACAACGAAGAACTCAAGAAGAAGAAGAAGAAGGAGGTTAGAGGAACTACAACAAGAAAATTGAACAAAAAACAAATAAAAAAAGAAGAATAAACTAAAACATTAAAATGAAAAATAAATGAAGAAGAATAACAAACCCAAACAATAGAATGAGAAGTCAGAACAAAAAGAAGAAGAAGAAGAAGAAGAAGAATAAACTTTCAAAAAGAAAACAAATAGAAGGAAAATAAAAACAAAACAAAATAAACAAAAATAAGAACTACAACAAAAATTAAGATGAAGAATAACAAGAGCCAAAACATAAAAAAACAAAAAGCTTTTAAAAAAATAAAATAATGATTAAGAAAAGGAAGAATAAGAAGAAATGAAATCTAAACAAAATAGGAAAAAAGGACTTGAAAACTAAAAGAAGTAGCAGAAGAAATGAAAATCAGAAGAAAGTACAAGAATAATAAGAAAAATTAAACACAAGAAGCTTGAACTAAACCATAAAATTTAACTACTAAAGAAATATTAAATAAAACATACAATGAAGAACTCAAGAAGAAGAAGAAGAAGAAGAAGAAGAAGAAGAAGAAGAAGAAGAAGGTTAGATGAACTAAAACAAGAAAAGGGAAGAAGAAACAAATAAAAAAAGAAGAATAAACTAAAACATTAAAATGAAAATAAAATGAAGAACAATAACAAACCAAAACAATAGAATGGGAAGTCAGAACAAAAAGAAGAAGGAGATGCGGAAGAAGAAGAAAAAGAATAAACTTTCAAAAAGAGAACAAATAGAAGAAAAATAAGAACAAATGAAATGAAAAGAAAATAAGAACTACAAACAAAATTAAGATGAAGAATAACAAGAACCGAAACATAAACGAACAAAAAGCTTAAAAAAACAAAACAGTGAATAAGAAAAGGAAGAATAAGAAGAAATGAAAACTAAAGGAAACAAGAAAAAAAGGAACTTAAAACTAAAAGAACTAGGAAAAGAAATGAAAATCAGAACAAAGAACAAGAACAATACGAAGAAGAAAAAATTAGAAGATGAAGGAAAACAAAATTTAAAAAAGTAGAAGAAAAGAACACTAAAAGGAGAAAAACCCGAACATTAAAAGAAGTAAAACAAATTTAATATTAAGAGGAGAAAAAGAACTAAAAAATTAAAAGCGAAAAAAGAACTGAATTTAGAAAAAGATGATTAAAAGAACTAAAAGAAATATTAAGAAAAAAGATCAAAAGAAACAAAACTAAAACCAAGAAGAAGAAGAAGAATAATAAAAGAGCTAAAATAAAGATAAAAAGAAGAAGAACAACTAAACATCAAACAAAAAGAATAAGAAGATTAAAAAAACTAAAACAAAGAATCTTAGAAGAAAAGAAGAACAACAAAAGGTTAAAACAAGAGATGTAAATTATAATGATAAAAATATAATAATAACAAATTTAGAAAATCAAGAAGAAGAACATGCAGACCGAAAGAACAAGAACACAAACTTAAACATAAGAAGATTGAACCAAACCATAAAATTTAACTACTAAAGAAATATTAAGTAAAACATACAATGAAGAACTCAAGAAGAAGAAGAAGAAGAAGAAGAAGAAGAAGAAGACGAAGAAGAAGAAGAAGAAGAAGAAGGTTAGAGGAACTAGAACAAGAAAATGGAAGAAGAAACAAATAAAAAAAGAAGAATAAACTAAAACATTAAAATGAAAAATAAATGAAGAACTATAACAAACCGAAACAATAGAATGAGAAGTCAAAACAAAAAGAAGAAGAAGAAGAAAAGAAGAAGAAAAATAATAAACTTTCAAAAAGAAAACAAATAGAAAAAATAAGAAAATAAATAAATAAAAGAAAATTAGAACAACAACAAAAATAAAGATGAAGAATAACAAGAACCAAAATATAAAAGAACAAGAAGCTTAAAAAAAACAAAACAGTGATTAAGAAAAGAAACAATAAGAAGAAATAAAAACTAAATGAAATAAGGAAAAAAAGAACTAAAAAGTGATAGAAGTAGGAGAAGAAATGAAAATCAGAAGAAAGAACAAGAACAATAAGAAAAAGAAAAAAATAAAAGATGAAAAAAACTAAATTTAAGAAATAAGAAGAAAAACAAGAAGATCAAAAGAAGTAAAACAAATTTAATATTAGGAGGACAAAAAGAACTGAAAAATTAAAAGCAAAAAAAGAACTAAATTTAGAAAAAGGATGATTAAAAGAACTAAAACAAATACTAAGAAAAAAGATCAAAAGAAACAAAAAAAAACCAAGAAGAAGAAGAAGAGGAAGAAAAGAGCTAAAATAAAGATAAAAAGAAGAAGAAGAACTAAACATCAAACAAAAAAAAGAACGGAGGAATAGAGATACTTAAACAAGAAAATGGAAGAGGAAACAAATAGAAAAAGAAGAATAAACTAAAACATAAAAATGAAAAATAAATGAAAAACGATAACAAACCGAAATAATAGAATGAGAATTCAAAACAAAAAGAATTAGAAGAAGAAGAACAAGAAGAAAACGAATAAACTTTCAAAATGAAGACAAATAGAAGAAAAATAAGAACAAAAAGAAATAAAAAAACAAGAACTACAACAAAAATTAAGATGAAGAATAAGCAGAACCAAAACATAAAAGAGAAAAAAGCTTAAAAAAACAAAACAATGTTTAATAAATGGAAGAATAAGAAGAAATGAAAACTAAAGGAAACAAGAAAAAAAGAACTGAAAAGTAAAAGAAGTAGGAGAAGAAATGAAAATCAGAAGAAAGAACAAGAACAATACGAAGAAGAAAAAATTAACAGATGAAAAAAAAACTAAATTTAAAAAAATAGAAGAAAAGAAATGTAACCACCCATTACTCCATACTGGCCCATTACTCGGGCCCATAACCCACAACCCAATAACCGCCTCTATTTATAGGCAGCTACCACCCGCTAAACCCTGACGGATAGAGAGCCAGTTTGAAGGTAGAGAAAGAGTCAAGGAACGATCGTTGGGGAGGCTTACGGAGTGGCAAGAAGATTCGGGGCGATCGTTATCGAGATTCGAGGTAGGTGGTGTTACTTTCATCCATTTCTCTTTACCTCTATTCAAAATATGTTGAGTTATTTTCATCCATCTCTCTTTGCCTCTATTCCTGAGACAAGTTCATGTTGAATAGTCAGTAAACTTAGTGACCCTCATGATATTTAGGAGGATGATGATAACTTAGATCTAAGCAAAACTAAGTAGAGATTAGATATGTCTAATTTTTGAGGTGTTATATCGATCTATGGCATATTTTGAGAATAGAAAGATTAGAGGATTAGATTTGCAAAATCCCCATCTTCCTCTCTAATCAGTGTCCGCTATGCTCCGGCGACCGGCAGCGGAGACGGCAGCGTGCGCGGCGTGGTACGTCGGCGTGCGGTGCGGCGGCGTGCGGCGTTGCTGTGAGCAAGCATCGTGCACAGGCAGCACGGGACCCAGTGTCGGTGCAATTTCAGCACGTGGTACGACATCGGGAGCGGCCGGTGGCATGTGCACAACTGTGCGGGCCGGGGTCTGCTAGCATGCGGCTGCGCAGGCCGCTCGGGCTACGGCGGCGCCTGCTTCGGCCCGACGGCATGGGTTGACGATGACTGGATGCACGGGGAAGCGTGGATCTGACGACGCCGGAGGCGGTGGCCAGGCGATAGTCATGGCCCAGCGGAGACGGCGGCGGGGCGACGTGGCGGCGACGGCGGCAGTAGATTTAGGTTTAGGGTTAGAGGGGAAGAAGATGATTGATTTTGGTTTTGGTTTAATTTAAAGTTGGTTTTGGTTTGGTTTAGTTAAATGTTGATTTTGGTTTTGGTTTAGTTCAGAATCGATTTTGGTTTTGGAATTGGTTTGAATCAGGGTTGAGGTTAATCGAACTAATGATGAGGTGAATGGTTTAGATCAAGCTAAGTAATCTGAATTCATGATTTGGTTCATTGAAATGAGTCTGATTATTACGAATTGGAATCGAAATTGATTGCAGATTAGGTTGGAGGAATTTGGTAAGATTGATTGATAAATTGATTTGGATTTGGGACAATTAAATTTATGATTATGTTGAAATTTGATTGGGATACTTAAATCTCATTGAGGATGAATTTGTAAGATGAAATCAAATTATGATTTATTTGGAAATCGACTGGATTGGTTATGACTTAGAATTTGAAAGACTAATCTGTGAATCAAATTGTATTGGGGACTTTTGTGAAAAATATACTATAAGGATTAAATTTGGAATTAATAAGGACTTGGGTTATAAATTGTTGGATCAATGGCTATTGATAATAATATGATAATTTTGATGTTCATGATGTAGAGTGGATGGAAATTATTTATCTTGATGACGGAGTTGTAATTTGGAATGATATAGTGGCTAAAGTATATATATATATTTGAACAGTTATAACCTTCTCATTTGAGATCCGATTGTGATAGTCTAAGAGTCGTTGGACTCAGTTTTTCATGCTGATTCTATTGGTGATCTCAAATCCTTCCTTTGACGAAGTTTTCTAGCTGAATAGTCTGATTTGTGATCGAGTTGACTCCTTTTTATTGCTTGGTAATCTTGATTCGATATTTATTGTGGCTGAGCCTTTGGTATCTTGAGGGACGTATGCAGTGGGACTCTATTTGACTGGTACCAGTCGGCAATTCCCTACTTCGGTACGAGATTAGTGAGACTGTCAGACGTGACAGTAGTCGGTCTCCTAAGTGGTAGGGGACGTGATCCGTTGTGTGACTAGACGGGATCACCACTCCATCAGCGGTTGGGAGTGCAGCATGGTATGACCCTACTTGGTAAGGGGTCCAGCCACACCCATATACTGATTTACATATGGTTTGGTTCGACTGGGGGGTGCGACCGTCTCCGTAATATATGTAGGGGAGTCCATAGTCACTGTCCCTAACCATTGGCTATCGTGATTGTGATGTCTTATGTGGTCAGTCTCCTGAGTTGTAGGGGACGTGATCCATTGTGTGACTAGATGGATCATCACTCCATTAGCGGTTGGGAGTGCAGCGTGGTATGATTCGGCTTGGTAGGGGGTCCAGCCACACCCATAAGATATTCTTGTTGATTCATTCTTTACTGTGGATGTTGGTTTACTTAATCACCATTGTCGTTGTATTATTTTTGTTGCTACTGTGTTAATTTTATTGTTGCCACTTAACAAAAAATTGATCTCTCCTACTGTGTTAACTCCCTACTGAGTATTCGTGGCTCATTCTTTGATTGTTCCTATCCACAGGAGAGTAGCAGCTAGGCACAAGTGACTATAGTAGCAGAAAGCACGTGCGCGACTACACTTGGAGCTGATTTATTTATATGTTATTCTATTTTTACGTATGGGAAAACTTTGAGGACTTGGGTGTTACTAGTGAGACCACGTTTTGTTATGTTATCTGAACAATATTCGTATCGATGAAATAAATTTTAATTTTATGTATTCTATAAACCATTTATATGTATGTTGTCCACTTGTGTTGTGGTCGATCGGACACGACAGGGGTGTTACAAGAAAACTAAAAGAAGAAAAACAAGAAGATTAAAAGAAGTAAAACAGATTTAATATTAAGAGGAGAAAAAGAACTAAAAAATTAAAAGTGAAAAAAGAACTGCATTTAGAAAAAGATGATTAAAAGAACTAAAACAAATATTAAGAAAAAAGATCAAAAGAAACAAAACTGAAACCAATAAGAAGAAGAAGAGTAATAAAAGAGCTAAAATAAAGATAAAAAGAAGAAGAACAAAACATCAAAAAAAAAAAAAACAAGAAGATTGAAAAAACTAGAACAAAGAATCTTAGAAGAAAAAGAACAACAACAGGTTAAAATAAGAGATGAAAATTATAATGATAAAAATATAATAATAACAAATTTGAAAACTCAAGAAGAAGAACATGCAGACCAAAAGAACAAAAACACAAACTTGAACATAAAAACACTGAACTAGACCATAAAATTTAACTACTAAAGAAATATTAGGTAAAACATACAACGAAGAACTCAAGAAGAAGAAGAAGAAAAAGAAGAAGGTGAGAGGAACTAAAACAAGAAAATGGAAGAAGAAACAAATACAAAAAGAATAATAAACTAAAACATTAAAATGAAAAGTAAATAAAGAACAATAACAAACAGAAACAAGAGAACGAAAAGTCAGAACAAAATGAAGTAGAAGAAGAAGAAGACGAAAAAGAATAAACTTTCAAAAAGAAAACAAATAGAAAAAAATAAGAACAAAAAGAAATAAAAGAAAATAAGAACTGCAAGAAAAATTAAGATGAAGAATAAAAAGAACCAAGACATAAAACAAATAAAAGCTCAAAAAAAAACAACACAATGATTAAGAAAAGGAAGAATAAGAAGAAATGAAAACTAAAGTAAACAAAAGGAAAAGAACTGAAAACTAGAAGTAGGAGAAGAAATGAAAATTAGAAGAAAGAGCAAGAATAATAATAAGAAGAAAAAAAATTAAAAGATGAAGAAAAGCTAAATTCAAAAAAGAAGAAGAAAAGAAAAAAAATAAGAAGATTAAATGAAGTGAAACAAATTTACTATTAAGAGGAGAAAAAGAACTAAAAAATTAAAAGCGAAAAAAGAACTGAATTTAGAAAAATATGATTAAAAGTACAAAAACAAATATTAAGAAAAAAGATCAAAAGAAACAAAATAAAAACCAAGAAAAAGAAGAAGAATAATAAAAGAGCTAAAATAAAGATAAAAAGAAGAAGAAGAACTAAACATCAAACAAAAAGAAACAAGAAGATTCAAAAAACTAAAACGAAGAATCTTAGAAGAAAAAGAAGAACAACAAAAGGTTAAAACAACAGATGAAAATTATAATGACAAAAAATATAATAATAACAAATTTAAAAAATAAAGAAGAAGAACATGCAGATCGAAAGAAAAAAAACACATACTTCAACATAAAAACATTGAACTAAACCATAAAATTTAACTACTAAAGAAATATTAAGTAAAACATACAACGAAGAACTCAAGAAGAAGAGGAAGAAGAAGAAGATGCAGGTTAGTGGAACTAAAACAAGAAAATGGAAAAAGAGACAAATAAAAAAAGAAGAATAAACTAAAACATTAAAACGAAAAATAAATGAAGAACAATAACAAACCGAAACAATAGAACGAGTAGTCAGAACAAAAAGAAGAAAAAGAATAATCATTCAAAAAGATAACAAATAGAAGAAAAATAAGAACAAAAAGAAATAAAAGAAAATAAGAACCATAATAAAAATTAAGATGAGGAATAACAAGAACCAAGACAAAAAAGAACAAAAAGCTTAAAAAAAGCAAAACAATGATTAAGAAAAGGAAGAATAAGAAGAAATGAAAACTAAACGAAACAAGAGAAAAAAGAACTGAAAACTAAAAGAAGTAGGAGAAGAAATGAAAATCAGAAGAAAGAACAAGAACAACAAGAAAAAGAAAAAAAATTAAAATATGAAAAAAAAGTTAAATTTAAGAAGGTAGAAGAAAAGAAAACTAAACGAAGAAAAACAAGAAGATTAAAAGAAGTAAAACAAATTTAATATTCAGAGGAGAAAAAGAATTGAATTTAGAAAAAGATGACTAAAACAACTAAAACACATATTAAGAAAAAAGATCAAAAGAAACAAAATTGAAACAAAGAATAAGAAGAAGAAGAATAAAAGAGCTAAAATAAAGATAAAAACAAGAAGCAAAACTAAACAACAAAAAAAGAAACAAGAAAATTAAAAAAACTAAAACAAAGAATCTTAGAAGAAAAGAAGAACAACAAATGGTTAAAATAAGAGATGAAAATAGTAATGGTCAAAATAAAATAATAACAAATTTAAAAAATCAAGAAGAAGAACATGCAGACCGAAGGAACAGGAACACAAACTTCAACATAAAAATCTTGAACTAAACCATAAAATTGAACTACTAAAGAAATATTAAGTAAAACATAGAACGAAGAACTCAAGAAGAAGAAGAAGAAGAAGAAGAAGAAGAAGAAGGTTAGAGGAACTAAAGCAAGAAAATGGAAGAAGAAACAAATAAAAAAGAAAAATAAACTAAAACATTAAGATGAAAAATAAATGAAAAATAATAACAAACCAAAACCATAGATGGAGAAGTCAACAAAAAGTAGAAGAAGACAAAGAAGAAGAAAAAGAATAAACTTTCAAAAAGAAAACAAATAGAAAGAAAAGAAGAACAAAAAGAAATAAAAGAAAATAAGAACTACAACAAAAATTAAGATGAAGAATAACAAGAACCAAAACATAAAAAAATAAAAAACTTAAAAAAAATAAAGCAATGATGAAATGAAAACTAAAGGAAACAAGAAAAAAAAGAACTAAAAACTGAAAGAAGTAGGAGAAGAAATGAAAATCAGAAGAAAGAACAAGAATAATAAGAAAAAGATAAAAATTAAAAGATAAAAAAAACAAAATTTTAAAAAGAACAAGAAAAGAAAACAAAAAGAAGAAAAACAAGAAGATTAAAAGAAGTAAAACAAATTGAATATTAAGAGGAGAAGAAGAACAAAAAAATTAAAAGCGAAAAAAGAACTAAATTTAGAAAAAGTTGATTAAAAGAACTAAAACAAATATCAAGAAAAAACATCAAAAGAAGCAAAACAAAAACCAGGAAGAAGATGAAGAAGAAGAATAAAAGAGCTAAAATAAAGATAAAAAGAAGAAGAAGAACTAAACATCAAACAAAAGAAAACAAGAAAATTAAAAAAAACTAAAACAAAGAATCTTAGAAGAAAAAGAAGAACAACAAAAGGTAAAAACAAAAGTTGAAAATTATAATGATAAAAATATAATAATAACAAATGCAAAAAATCAAGAATAAGAACATGCAGACTGAAAGAACAGGAACACAAACTGAAACATAAGAAGATTAAACTAAACCATAAAGTTTAACTACTAAAGAAATATGAAGTAAAACATACAACGAAGAACTCAAGAAGATGAAAACGAAGAAGAAGAAGAAGAAGAAGAAGGTTACGGGAACTAAAATAAGAAAATGGAAGAAGAAACAAATAAAAAAAAGAAGAATAAACTAAAACATTAAAATGAAAAATACAATAAGAACAATAACAAACCGAAACAATAGAACCAGAAGTCAGAACAAGAAGAAGAAGAAGAAGAGGAAGAATAAGAATAAGAAGAAGAGGAAGAAGAAAAAGAATAAACTTTCAAAAAGAAAACAAATTGAAGAAAAATAAGAACAAAACGAAATAAAAGAAAATAAGAATTACAACAAAAATTAAGATGAAGAATAAAAAAAACCAAAACATAAAAGAACAAAAAGCTTAAAAAAAAAGATTAAGAAAAGGAAGAATAAGAAGAAATGAAAACTAGAGGAAAAAAAGGAAAAAAGGAACTGAAAACTAAAAGAAGTAGCAGAAGAAATTAAAATCAGAAGAAAGTACAAGAATAATAAAGAAAAGAAAAAAATTCAAAGATTAAAACAAACTAAATTTTAAAAAGAAGAAGAAAAGAAAACTAAAAGAAGAGAAACAAGAAGATTAAAATAAGTAAAACAAATTTAATATTAAGAGGAGAAAAAGAACTAAACAATTAAAAGCGAAAAAAGAACTGGATTTAGAAAAAGATGATTAAAAGAACTAAAACAAATATTAAGGAAAAAGATCAAAAGAAAGAAAAGAAAAACGAAGAAGAAGAAGAAGAATAAAAGAGCTAAAATAAAGATAAAAAGAAGAAGTAGAACTAAACATGAAACAAAAAAAATAAAAAGACTAGAAAAACTAAAACAAAGAATCCTAGAAGAAAAAAAAGAACAAAAAAAGGTTAAAACAAGACATGAAAATTATAATAATAAAAATATAATAATAACAAATTTAAAAAAATCAAGAAGAAGAACATGCAGACCGAAAGGACAAGAGCACAGACTTAAACATAAAAAGATTGAACTAAACCATAAAATTTAACTACTAAAGAAATATTAAGTAAAACATACAATGAAGAAGTGAAGAGGAAGAAGAAGAAGAAGAAGAAAAACAGGTCAGTAGAACTAAAACAAGAAAATGGAAGAAGAAAAAAATAAAAAAAGAAGAACAAACTAAAACATTAAAATGAAAAATATATGAAGAACGATAACAAACCGAAACAATAGAACGAGAAGTTAGAATAAAAAGAAGAAGAAGAAGAAGAAGAACAAAAAGAAAAAGAATAAACTTTCAAAAAGAAAACAAATAGAAGAAAAATAAGAACAAAAAGAAATAAAAGAAAATAAGAACTACAACAAAAATTAAGATGAAGAATAATAAGAACCAAAACATAAAAGAATAAAAAGCTTAAAAAAATAAAGCAATGATG
Source organism: Trichopus zeylanicus subsp. travancoricus (assembly GCA_005019695.1). Classification (NCBI taxonomy): domain Eukaryota; kingdom Viridiplantae; phylum Streptophyta; class Magnoliopsida; order Dioscoreales; family Dioscoreaceae; genus Trichopus; species Trichopus zeylanicus. The sequence continues at coordinate 47,285 of RXID01014723.1, forward strand.
AAGAAAAGGAAGAATAAGAAGAAATGAAAACTAAAGGAAATAAGAAAAAAAGAACTGAAAACTAAAAGAAGTAGCAGAAGAAATGAAAATCAGAAGAAAGTACCAAAATAATAAGAAAAAGAAAAATATTAAAAGATAAAAAAAATAAATTTAAAAAAGAAGAAGAAAAGGAAACTAAAAGAAGAAAAACAAGAAGATTAAAAGAAGTAAAACAAATATAATATTAAGGGGAGAAAAAGAATTGATAAATTAAAAGCCAAAAAAGAACTGAATTTGGAAAAAGATGATTCAAAGTACTAAAACAAATATTAAGAAAAAAGATCAAAACAAAAAAACAAAAACTAAGAAGAAGAAGAATAATAATAAAAGAGCTAAAATAAAGATAAAAAGAAGAAGAAGTACAAAACATCAAACAAAAAAAACCAAGAAGATTAAAAAAACTAAACAGAGAATCTTAGAAGAAAAAGAAGAACAACAAAAGGTTAAAACAAGAGATGAAAATTATAATGATAAAAATATAATAACAAATTAAAAAAATCAAGAAGAAGAACATGCAGACCGAAAGAACAAGAATACAAACTAAAACATAAAAAGCTCGGACTAAACCATAAAATTTAACTACGGAAGAAATATTAAGTAAAATATACAACAAAGAACTCAAGAAGAAGAAGAAGAAGAAGAAGAAGAAGGTTAGAGGAACTAAAATAAGAAAATGTAAAAAGAAACAAATAAAAAAGAAGAATAAACTAAAACATTAAAATGAAAAATAAATGAAGAACAACAAAAAACCGAAACAAAAGAACGAGAAGTCAGAAAAAAAAAAAGCAAAAGAAGAAGAAGAAGAATAATAATAATAAACTTTCAAAAAGAAAACAAATAGTAGAAAAATAAGAACAAAAAGAAATAAAAGGAAATAAGAACTATAACAACAATTAAGATGAAGAATAACAAGAACCAAAACATAAAAGAACAAAAAGCTTAAAAAAATAAAACAATGATTAAGAAAAGGAAGAATAAGAAGAAATAAAAACTGAAGGAAACAAGAAAAAAAGAACTAAAAACCAAAGTAGTAGAAGAAATGAAAATCAAAAGAAAGAACAAGAACAATAAGAAAGAGAAAAAAATTAAAAGTTGAAAAAAAAAAAATTTTAAAAAGAAGAAGAAAAGAAAAATAAAATAAGAAAAACAAGTAACTACTAAAGAAATATTAAATAAAACATACAACGAAGAATTAAAGAAGAAGAAGAAGAAGAAGAAGAAGATTAGAGGAACTAAAATAAGAAAATAGAAGAAGAAACAAATAAAAAAATAAAAATAAACTAAACATTCAATGGAAAATACATGAAGCACCCTGCCAACCCGAAAATAAACAATAGAAACGAGAAGTCAGCACAAAAAAAAGAAGAAGAATAATAAAATTTCAAAAACAAAACAAATAGAAGAAAAATAAGAACAAAAAGAAATAAAACAAGAAAAGAACTACAACAAAAATTAAGATGAAGAATAATAAGAACCAAAACATAAAAGAACAAAAAGATTAAGAAAAGCATAACAATAATTAAGAAAAGGAAGAATAAGAAGAAATGAAAACTAAAGGAAACGATAAAAAAGAACTAAAAACTTAAAGTAGTAGAAGAAATGAAGATCAAAAGAAAGAACAAGAACAATAAGAAAAAGAAAAAAATTAAAAGATGAAAAAAAATAAATTTAGAAAAGAACAAGAAAAGAAAACGAAAAGAAGAGAAACAAGAAGATTAAAAGAAGTAAAACAAATTTAATATTAAGGGGAGAAAAAGAATTGATAAATTAAAAGCCAAAAAAGAACTGAATTTGGAAAAAGATGATTCAAAGTACTAAAACAAATATTAAGAAAAAAGATCAAAACAAAAAAACAAAAACTAAGAAGAAGAAGAATAATAAGAAAAGAGCTAAAATAAAGATAAAAAGAAGAAGAAGTACAAAACATCAAACAAAAAAAACCAAGAAGATTAAAAAAACTAAACAGAGAATCTTAGAAGAAAAAGAAGAACAACAAAAGGTTAAAACAAGAGATGAAAATTAAAATGATAAAAATATAATAACAAATTTAAAAAATCAAGAAGAAGAACATGCAGACCGAAAGAACAAGAATACAAACTAAAACATAAAAAGCTCGGACTAAACCATAAAATTTAACTACGGAAGAAATATTAAGTAAAATATACAACAAAGAACTCAAGAAGAAGAAGAAGAAGAAGAAGGTTAGAGGAACTAAAATAAGAAAATGTAAAAAGAAACAAAAAAAGAAACAAATAAAAAAGAAGAATAACTAAAACATTAAAATGAAAATAATGAAGAACAATAAAAAACCGAAACAATAGAACGAGAAGTCAGAAAAAAAAAAGCAAAAGAAGAAAAGAGAATAATAATAGATAACTTTCAAAAGAAAACAAAATGCAAGAAAAATAAGAACAAAAAGAAATAAAAGGAAATAAGAAACTATAACAAAATTAAGATGAAAATAACAAGACCGAAAACATAAAGAACAAAAAGCTTAAGAAAGTAAAACAATGATTAAAGAAGAAGGAAGATAAAGAATAAAAACGAAGAAACAGGAAAAAAAGAACTGAAAAACTAAATAGGTAGAAGGAAATGAAAATCAAAAGAAGAACAAGAACGTAAAGAAAGAGAAAAAAATGTAAAAGTTGAAAAAAAAAAAAATTTTAAAAAGAAGAAGAAAAGAAAATAAAATAAGAAAAACAAGGTAACTACTAAAGAAATATTAAATAAAACATACAACGAAGAATTAAAGAAGAAGAAGAAGAAGATGAAGAAAAAAGTTAAGAGGAACTAAAATAAGAAAATTGAAGAAGAAACAAAAAAAATAAAAATAAACTAAAACATCAAAATGGAAAATAAATGAAGAACAATGACAAACCGAAACAATAGAACGAGAAGTCAGAACAAAAAAAGAAGAAGAATAATAAAATTTCAAAAACAAAACAAATAGAAGAAAAATAAGAACAAAAAGAAATAAAACAAGAAAAGAACTACAACAAAAATTAAGATGAAGAATAATAAGAACCAAAACATAAAAGAACAGAAAGATTAAGAAAAGCATAACAATAATTAAGAAAAGGAAGAATAAGAAGAAATGAAAACTAAAGGAAACAAGAAAAAAGAACTAAAAACTTAAAGTAGTAGAAGAAATGAAGATCAAAAGAAAGAACAAGAACAATAAAAAAAAGAAAAAAATTAAAAGATGAAAAAAAATAAATTTAGAAAAGAACAAGAAAAGAAAACGAAAAGAAGAAAAACAAGAAGATTAAAAGAAGTAAAACAAATTTAATATTAAGGGGAGAAAAAGAATTGATAAATTAAAAGCCAAAAAAGAACTGAATTTGGAAAAAGATGATTCAAAGTACTAAAACAAATATTAAGAAAAAAGATCAAAACAAAAAAACAAAAACTAAGAAGAAGAAGAAGAATAAGAAAAGAGCTAAAATAAAGATAAAAAGAAGAAGAAGTACAAAACATCAAACACAAAAAACCAAGAAGATTAAAAAAACTAAACAGAGAATCTTAGAAGAAAAAGAAGAACAACAAAAGGTTAAAACAAGAGATGAAAATTATAATGATAAAAATATAATAACGAATTTAAAAAATCAAGAAGAAGAACATGCAGACCGAAAGAACAAGAATACAAACTAAAACATAAAAAGCTCGGACTAAACCATAAAATTTAACTACGGAAGAAATATTAAGTAAAATATACAACAAAGAACTCAAGAAGAAGAAGAAGAAGAAGAAGAAGGTTAGAGGAACTAAAATAAGAAAATGTAAAAAGAAACAAATAAAAAAGAAGAATAAACTAAAACATTAAAATGAAAAATAAATGAAGAATAATAAAAAACCGAAACAATAGAACGAGAAGTCAGAAAAAAAAAAAAGCAAAAGAAGAAGAAGAATAATAATAATAATAAACTTTCAAAAAGAAAACAAATAGCAGAAAAATAAGAACAAAAAGAAATAAAAGGAAATAAGAACTATAACAAAAATTAAGATGAAGAATAACAAGAACCAAAACATAAAAGAACAAAAAGCTTAAAAAAATAAAACAATGATTAAGAAAAGGAAGAATAAGAAGAAATAAAAACTGAAGGAAACAAGAAAAAAAGAACTAAAAACTAAAGTAGTAGAAGAAATGAAAATCAAAAGAAAGAACAAGAACAATAAGAAAGAGAAAAAAACTAAAAGTTGAAAAAAAACTAAATTTAAAAAAGAAGAAGAAAAGAAAAATAAAAGAAGAAAAACATAACTACTAAAGAAATATTAAGTAAAACATACAACGAAGAATTAAAGAAGAATAAGAAGAAGAAGGTTAGAGGAACTTAAATAAGAAGATAGAAGAAGAAACAAATAAAAAAATAAGTATAAACTAAAACATTAAAATGAAAAATAAATGAAGAATAATAACAAACCGAAACAATAGAACGAGAAGTCAGAACAAAAAGAAGAAGAATAATAATAATTTGAACAAAAATAAGAACAAAAAGAAATAAAAGAAGATAAGAACTACAACAAAAATTAAGATGAAGAATAACAAGAACCAAAACATAAACAAACAAAAAGATTTAAAAAAAAACAATGATTAAGAAAAGGGAGAATAAGAAGAAATGAAAACTAAAGAAAACAAGGAAAAACAAAGAACTGAAAACTAAAAGAAGTAGTAGAAGAAATGAAAATCATAAGAAAGAACAAGAACAATAAGAAAACAAAAAAAATTAAAAGATGAACAAAAACTAAATTTAAAAAAGAAGAAGAAAAGAAAAAGAAAAGAAGAAAAACAGGACAATTAAAAGAAGTAAAACAAATTTATTATTAAGACGAGAAAAAGAACTGAAAAATTAAAAGCGAAAAAATAACTGAATTTAGAAAAAGATGATTAAAAGAACTAAAACAGATATTAAGAAAAAAGATCAAAAGAAACAAAACAAAAACAACTAAGAAGAAGAAGAAGAATAACAGAGCTAAAATAAAGATAAAAAGAAGAAGAAGAACTAAACATCAAACAAAAAAAAACAAGAAGATTAAGAAAACTAAAACAAAGAATCTTAGAAGAAAAAGAAGAACAACAAAAGGTCAAAACAAGAGATGAAAATTATAATGATAAAAATATAATAAGAACAAATTTAGAAAATCAAGAAGAAGAACATTTCAACCAAAAGAACAAGAATACAAACTAAAACATAAAAAGCTTGAACTAAACCATAAAATTTAACTACTAAATAAATATTAAGTAAAACATACAACGAAGAACTAAAGAAGAGTAAGAAGAAGAAGAAGAAGGTTAGAGGAACTAAAACAAGAAACTAGAAGAAGAAACAAATAAAAAAAGAAGTATAAACTAAAACATTAAAATGAAAAATAAATGAAGAACAATAACAAACCGAAACAATAGAACGAGACGTCAGAACAAAAATAAGAAGAAGATGATGAAGAAGAAGAAGAAGAAGAAGAAGAAGAATGGAGTTTCAAAAAGAAATTAAAGAGAATAAAAATAAGAACAAAATGAAATAAAAGAATATAAGAACTACAACAAAAATTAAGATGAAGAATAACAAGAACCAAAACATAAAAGAACAAAAATATTAAAAAAACAAAACAATGATTAAAAAAAGGAAGAATAAGAAGAAATGAAAACTAAAGGAAAGAAGAAAAAAAAGAACTAAAAACTAAAAGAAGTAGTAGAAGAAATGAAAATCAGAAGAAAAAACAAGAACAACGAGAAAAAGAAAAAAAAAAGATGAAAAAAAACTAAATTTAAAAAAGAAGAAGAAAAGAAAACAAAAAGAAGAAAAACAAGAAGATTGAAATAACTAAAACAAATTTAATATTAAGAGGAAAAAAGAACTGAAAAATTAAAAGTGAAAAAAGAATTGAATTTACAAAAAGGATGATTAAAAGAACTAAAACAAATATTAAGAAAAAAGATCAAAAGAAACAAAATAAAAACCATGAAGAAGAAGAAGAAGAAGAAGAAGGTTAGAGGAACTAAAACAAGAAAATAGATTAAGAAACAAAGGAAAGAAGAAGATTAAAGTAAAACATTAAAATGAAAAATAAATGCAGAACAATAACAAGCCAAAACAATAGGACAAGAAGTCAGAACAAGAATAAGAAGAAGAAGAAGAAGAAGAAGAATAAACTTTCACAAAGAAAACAAATAGAACAAAAATAAGAACAAAAACAAATAAAAGAATATAAGAACTACAACAAAAATTAAGATAAAGAACAAGAAGAACCAAAACATAAAAGATTAAAAAGATTAAAAAAACAAAGCAACGATTAAGAAAAGGAAGAATAAGAAGAAATGAAAACTAAAGGAAACAAGAAAAAAAAAGAACTAAAAACTAAAAGAAGTAGTAGAAGAAATGAAAATCAGAAGAAAGAACAAGAACAATAAGAAAAAGGAAAAAATTAAAAGATGAAAAAAGCTAAATTTAAAAAAGAAGAAGAAAAGAAAACGAAAAGAAGAAAAACAAGAAGATTAAAAGAACTAAAACAAATTTAATTTTAAGAGGAGAAAAAGAACTGAAAAATTAAAAGCAAAAAAGAAATTGAATTTAGAAAAAAGATGATTAAAAGAACTAAAACAAATATTAAGAAAAAAGAACAAAAGAAACAAAACAAAAACCATGAAGAAGAAGATGAAGAAGAACAAAAGAGCTAAAATAAAGATAAATAGAAGAAGAAGAACTAAACATCAAACAAAAAAAAAAGATTAAAAAAACTAAAACAAAGAATCTTAGAAGCAAAAGAAGAACAACAAAATGTTAAAACAAGAGATGAAAATTATAATGCTAAAAATATAATAATAACAAATTTAGAAAATCAAGAAGAAGAACATGCCGACCAAAAGAACAAGAATACAAACTAAAACATAAAAAGCTTCAACTAAACCATAACATTTAACTACTAAATAAGCATTAAGTAAAACATACAACGAAGAACTAAAGAAGAAGAAGAAGAAGGTTAGAGGAACTAAAACAAGAAAATAGAATAAGAAACAAATAAAGAAGAAGAATAAACTAAAACATTAAAATAAAAAATAAATGAAGAACAATAACAAACCGAAACAATAGAACGAGAAGTCAGAACAAAAAAAAGAAGAAGAAGAATAAACTTTCAAAAAAAAAACAAATAGAAGAAAAAATAAGAATAAAAAGAAATAAAAGAAGATAAGAACTACAACAAAAATTAAGATGAAGAATAACAAGAATCAAAACATAAAAAGAACAAAAAGGTTAAAAAAACAAAACAATGATTAAGAAAAGGAAGAATAAGAAGAAATGAAAACTAAAGGAAACAAGAAAAAGAAGAACTGAAAACTAAAAGAAGTAGTAGAAGAAATGAAAATAAGAAGAAAGAACAAGAACAATAGGAAAAAGAAAAAAATTGAAAGATGGAAAAAAACTAAATTCAAAGAAGTAGAAGAAAAGAAAATGAAAAGAAGAAAAACAAGAAGATTGAAAGAACTAAAACAAATTTAATATTAAGAGGAGAAAAAGAACTGAATTTAGAAAAAGATGACTAAAAGAACTAAAACAAATATTAAGAAAAAAGTCAAAAGAAACGAAACAAGAACCAAGAAGAAGAAGAAGAAGAATAAAAGAGCTAAAATAAAGATAAAAAGAAGAAGAAGAACTAAACATCAAATAAAAAAAAACAAGAAGATTAAAAAAACCAAAACAAAGAATCACAGAAGAAAAAGAAGAACCACAAAAGGTTAAAACAAGAGATGAAAATTATAATGATAAAAATATAATAATATGAACATGCAGAACAAAAGAACAAGAATACAAACTAAAACACAAAAAACTTGAACTAAACCATAAAATTTAACTACTAAAGAAATATTAAGTAAAACATACAACGAAGAATTAAAGAAGAAGAAGAAGAAGAAGGTTAGAGGAACTAAAATAAGAAAATAGAAGAAGAAACAAATAAAAAAATAAGAATAAACTAAAACATTAAAATGAAAAATAAACGAAGAACAATAACAAACCAAAACAGTAGAACGAGAAGTCAGACAAAAAGAAGAAGAATAATAATAAACTTTCAAAAAGAAAACAAATAGAAGAAAAAATAAGAGCAAAAAGAAATAGAAGAACATAAGAACTACAACAAAAATTAAGATGAATACTAATAAGAACCGAAACATTAAAAAAATAAAAAGATTAAAAAAAACAATGATTAAGAAAAGAGAGAATAAGAAGAAATGAAAACTAAAGGAAACAAGGAAAAAAAAGAATTGAAAACTAAAAGAAGTAGTAGAAGAAATGAAAATCAGAAGAAAGAACAAGAACAATAAGAAAATGAAAAAAATTAAAAGATTAACAAACACTAAATTTAAAAAAGAAGAAGAAAAGAAAATGAAAAGCAGAAAAACAAGAAGATTAAAAGAAGCAAAACAAATTTATTATTAAGAGGAGAAAAAGAATTGAAAAATTAAAAGCGAAAAAAGAACTGAATTTAGAAAAAAATGATTAAAAGAACTGAAACAAATATTAAGAAAAAAGATCAAAAGAAACAAAAGCAGAATAAACTAAAACATTAAAATAAAAAATAAATGAAGAGCAATAACAAACCGAAACAATAGAAAAAGAAGTCAGAACAAATAGAATAAGAAGAAGAAGAAGAAGAATAAACTTTCAAAAAGAAAACAAATAGAAGAAAAATAGGAACAAAAAAAATAAAAGAAGATAAGAACTACAACAAAAATTAAGATGAAGAATAAGCAGAACCAAAACATAAAAGAACAAAAAGATATAAAAAATAAAATAATGATTAAAAAAAGGAAGAATAAGAAGAAATGAACACTAAAGGAAACAAGAAAAAAAGAACTAAAAACTAAAAGAAGTAGCAGAAGAAATGAAAATCAGAAGAAAGAACAAGAACAACAAGAAAAAGAAAAAGAATTAAAAGATAAAAAAACTAAATTTAAAAAAGAAGAAGAAAAGAAAAAGAAAAGAAGAAAAACAAGAAGATTAAAAGAACTAAAACAAATTTAACTTTAAGAGGAGAAAAAGAACTGAAAAATTAAAAGCAAAAAAGGAATTAAATTTAGAAAAAAGATGATTAAAAGAACTAAAACAAATATTAAGAAAAAAGAACAAAAGAAGCAAAACAAAAACCATGAAGAAGAAGATGAAGAAGAATAAAAGAGCTAAAATAAATATAAAAAGAAGAAGAAGAACTAAACATCAAACAAAAAAAAAAGGAAGATTAAAAAAACTAAAACAAAGAATCTTAGAAGAAAAAGAAGAACAACAAAAGGTTAAAACAAGAGATGAAAATTATAATGATAAAAATATAATAATAACAAATTTAGAAAATCAAGAAGAAGATCATGTAGACCAAAAGAACATGAATACAAACTAAAACATAAAAAACTTGAACTAAACCACAAAATTTAACTTCTAAATAAATATTAAGTAAAATATACAATGAAGAACTAAAGAGGAAGAAGAAGAAGAAGAAGGTTAGACGAACTAAAATAAGAAAATAGAAGAAGAAACAAATTAAAAAAATGAAGAATAAACTAAAACATTAAAGTAAAAAATAAATGAAGAACAATAACAAACCGAAACAATAGAATGAGAAGTCAGAAAAAAAATAAGAAGAAAATAAGAAGAAGAAGAAGAATAAAGTTTCAAAAAGAAAATAAAGAGAATAAAAACAAGAACAAAAAGAAATAAAAGAAGATAAGAACTACAACAAAAATTAAGACGAAGAATAAGAAGAACCAAAACATAAAAGAACAAAAAGATTAGAAAAACAAAACAACGATTAAGAAAAGGAAGAATAAGAAGAAATGAAAACTAAAGGAAACAAGAAAAAAAAGAACTAAAAACTAAAAGAAGTATTAGAAGAAATGAAAATCAGAAGAAAGAACAAGAACAATAAGAAAAAGATAAAAATTAAAAGATAAAAAAACTAAATTTAACAAAGAAGAAGAAAAGAAAACGAAAAGAAGAAAAACAAGAAGATTAAAATAACTAAAACAAATTTAATACTAAGAGGAGAAAAAGAACTGAAAAAAATTTAAAGCGAAAAAAGAATTGAATTTAGAAAAAAGATGATTAAAAGAACTAAAACAAATATTTAAAAAAAATCAAAAGAAACAAAACAAAACCATGAAGATGAAGAAGGTTAGAGGAAATAAAACAAGAAAATAGATTAAGAAACAAATAAAAAAAAGAATAAACTAAAACATTAAAATGAAAAATAAATGAAGAACAATAACAAGCCGAAACTATAGAATGAGAAGTTAGAACAAAAAGAAGAAGAAGAAGAAGAAGAAGAATAAACTTTCAAAAAGAAAACAAATAGAACAAAATAAGAACAAAACGAAATAAAAGAAGATAAGAACTACAACAAAAATTAGGATGAAGAATAAGAAGAACCAAAACATAAAAGAACAAAAAGACTAAAAAAAAAGAAAATAATGATTAAGAAAAGGAAGAATAAGCAGAAATGAAAACTAAAGGAAACAAGAAAAAAAAGAACTAAAAACTAAAAGAACTAGCAGAAGATATGAAAATCAGAAGAAAGAACAAGAACAATAAGAAAAAGAAAAAAAATTAAAAGATGAAAAAAAACTAAATTTAAAAAAGAAGAAGAAAAGAAAACTGAAAGAAGAAAAACAAGAAGATTAAAACAAATAAAAGAAATTTAATTTTAAGAGGAGAAAAAGAACTAAAAAATTAAAAGCAAAAAAGGAATTGAATTTAGAAAAAAGATGATTAAAAGAACTAAAACAAATATTAAGAAAAAAAATCAAAAGAACTAAAGAAAAACCATGAAGAAGAAGAAGAAGGTTAGAGGAACTAAAACAAGAAAATAGATTAAGAAACAAATAAAAAAAAGAAGAATAAACTAAAATATTAAAATGAAAAATAAATGAAGAACAATAACAAGCCGAAATAATAGAACGAGAAGTCAGAACAAAAAGAAGAAAGAATAATAATAAACTTTCAAAAATAAAACAAATAGTAGAAAAATAAGAAAAAAACAAATAAAAGAAGATAAGAACTACAACAAAAATTAAGACGAAGAATAAGAAGGATAAGAACTACATAAAAGAACAAAAAGATTAAAAAAACAAAACAATGATTAAGAAAAGGAAGAATAAGAAGAAATGAAAACTAAAGGAAACAATAAAAAAAAGAACTAAAAACTAAAAGAAGTAGTAGAAGAAATGAAAATGAGAAGAAAGAACAAGAACAATAAGAAAAAGAAAAAAATTAAAAGATGAAAAAAAACTAAATTTAAAAAAGAAGGAGAAAAGAAAAAGAAAAGAAGAAAAACAATAAGATTGGAAAAACTAAAACAAATTTAATTTTAAGAGGAGAAAAAGAACTGAAAAATTAAAAGCAAAAAAGGAATTGAATTTAGAAAAAAGATGATTAAAAAAACTAAAACAAATATTAAGAAAAAAATCAAAAGAAGCAAAACAAAAACCATGAAGAAGAAGATGAAGAAGAATAGAAGAGCTAAAATAAGGATAAAAAGAAGAAGAAGAACTAAACATCAAACAAAAAAAACAAGATTAAAAAAACTAAAACAAAGAATCTTAGAAGGAAAAGAAGAACAACAAAAGATTAAAACAAGAGATGAAAATTATAATGATAAAAATATAATAATAACAAATTTAGAAAATCAAGAAGAAGAACATGCAGACCAAAAGAACAAGAATACAAACTGAAACATAAAAAGCTTGAACTAAACCATAAAATTTAACTACTAAATAAATATTAAGTAAAAAAACCAAAACAAAGATGAAGCAAAAAAAAGAAGAAATAAAAACTAAAAAGAACAAGATGAAAAGGAACAGAAAATTAAAAAATAGCAAAAATCAAAATCAAAAGAACAATAAGAACAAGGAAAAAAAAGAAGAAAGGAAAATTAAAAGATGAACAAAAATGAAAATAAAAAAAGAATAAAAGAAAAATAAAAGATGGATAAAAAATAATGAAAACCAAACAGAATGTGATTGAATCTAAACTTACCAACAACATGCGGTTAGTAACCTAGGACAACCATAATCTAAATTTTAATGAACTTTCTTACATGTCTGACACAAAAGTTCATCGAATGTTTAACTAAAAGAACAACTGTAATTCTAAGTTCAACAAATGGTGTTTAACTTCATCCGGTATTTGCAGTCAAGAATCATTGAGTGATAATCAGAATGCAGCAGCAATGAGACAGAAATATGAAAAGAACGACAATAGGATGGAAAGGCTGATAGGGACCAAATGCAACAAAAAAGAGCAAAATCTGGAAACCTTTTACACATTTCATACTTCATAGATTTGGTAATGAACTCCAAAGATGATATATGGAATGGGAAATTAAATTGGCTTCTCAAACAGAACCATCATGCTATTACCATCATTAGTTGCAACCTTTTTTGCAATAGTGGTGCCATTGCATCAGCTTCGAGGATAATCCTAAGATAAAATGTTGAAATCCACTCAAATGTTAGCTAGAGAATGCCATGAGAAAGGCCATAATACACTGAAACAAGAATATTTTATCTTATTCCCAAGTAACCTTCACAGAATTGTATTTCATTTCGGCTGAGTCTAAACAGCAAAAGAAGATTGTTAGAATTCATAAAAAAGTGAATAACCTTGTCAACAATTATGATTATCTTAACAAACAAATATCCAGCTGAAGGGATTGGTAGAAATAGTAATAAAATCCATACCACCCATCAACAATTTCCTTAATGAACAGTAAAATAAGATCTTCTCCACATCCTGTCAAAGGAATTAGCTAGTCATTCAAAAATAGCAGATTTTATGGCTGATTTTATACCAAAGTTAGCAGATTCTATGGCTGATTTTATACCAAAGTTAGCAGATTCTATGGCTGATTTTATACCTGTAATAATTGTAAATATTTTCCTTATTTAGGATATGCCTTATTTTCTTCAACTTGTATTCATTATATAAGGGGCATTCTTCTCCAAGGAGGACACCAGTTTTTTTGATCAAGTTATCATGGTATCAGAGTTTGAGTTCTGAATTCTCCTGTGTCTCTTTCTCTCAGTCCTAGTTCAGTTCATTATTCTTAGTTATTTTGATCAAGTTATCTCAGTCTCATGTCTTCAGACAAGCATGAATTCTTGATTCGTTTCAATGGCAACAACTACTCAGCCTGGGCATTTCACTTCAAGATATTTGTCAAAGGCAAAGATCTATGGGGTCATATTGATGGCAGCAAACCTGCACCTGACAAAGACAAGGATGAGCACTCCAAGTGGGAAGTCAAGGATGCTCAAATCATGACATGAATTCTAGGATCTATAGAATCCAACATTATCTTGAATCTTCGACCCTTCAAAACTGCAGCTGAAATGTGGAATTATTTGAAAAAACTCTATAGTCAACACAACACTGCTCGTCGGTTTCAACTTGAATACGAGCTAGCAAGTCTTCAACAGGGCAGTCTCTCAATCTCAGATTTTTATTCTATCTTCATGAATCTTTGGGCTGAATATACTGATATTGTCTATGCTACCTTACCTCCCGAAGGTCTTATTTCTGTTCAATCTGTACATGAAACTACTAAGAGGGATCAATTTCTTATGAAATTGAGATCTGAATTTGAAAGCACCAGATCTAATCTTATGAATCGAGAAACTGTTCCATCCTTGGATGCATGTCTCAATGATTTATTTCTTGAGGAACAACGGCTTCTCACTCAAGCCACCATGGAACAAATTAAATCCATTCCTATCCCTATGGCTTATGTAGCCCAAGGCAAGTCAAAAGGTAAGGACATGAGTACTATTCAGTGTTATTGCTACAAAGAATTTGGCCATTATGTTTCAAGTTGTTCAAAAAAATTCTGCAACTATTGTAAAAAGGATGGACATATTATCAAAGAATATCCTATTCGACCTCCCAAGAGATCTGGAACGGCATACACTGTCTCAGTTGGTTCTTCTAATGTTGGTAGTTCTGAGGGTAAAGCTCATCTGACACAAAGTGCTCCTGCTCCTATTCAATCTGTGACACCTGAAATGATTCAGCAAATGATCATTTCTACATTTTCCGCATTAGGACTCTCAGGTAAACCTTTCTCTAAACCTTCACCGTGGTACTTTGATTCTGGAGCTTCCCATCACATGACAAACAATGTTAAATTCCTCACCAATGTAAATAAATATCCTGGAAATCTCAAGATTTATACAGCTGATGGAAACTCCTTACCTATCACTGCCACTGGTGATGTTTCTTCATCCATAACCAATGTCTTTGTCTCTCCTAACCTTACCACTAATCTTGTTTCTGTTGGACAATTAGTTGAAAATGATTGTAAAGTGGAATTTTCTAAATCTGGTTGTGTGGTGCAGGATCAGCAATCGGGGAAGATGATCGCAAGGGGGCCTAAAATTGGACGTCTTTTTCCTCTTCAGTTTCCTATGTCTTCATGTTCCTCTTCATCTATTATCACTTGCAATTCTGCTTATGTTGATTACCGAGCATGACATAAACGCCTTGGACATCCAAACTCTAATGTGCTTTATACTTTGCTAAATTTTGGTTTACTTGGCAATAAAGGGTCACCATCTCTTAGTACTGTTCAATTTGATTGCAATTCTTGTAGGCTTGGAAAAAGTAAAGTTCTGCCATTTCCCACTCACACACCTAAAGTAGTCCAGCCTTTTGATTTGATACATAGTGATGTGTGGGGAATGGCGCCAGTTACTTCCCATGCTAATTACAAGTATTTTGTCACTTTTATTTATGACTATAGTCGCTTCACATGAATTTATTTTCTGCATTCTAAAGATGAATTATTTTCTGTCTTTAAGCTTTTTCATGCACATATTCAGACCCAATTTTCTGCTAATATCAAAATTCTTCGTTCTGATAATGGGGGGGAATACATGTCTCATTTATTTCAAGAATTTTTACAAACCAATGGTATAATTTCTCAAAGATCTTGTCCTTCAACCCCTCAACAGAATGGGGTGGCTGAAAGAAAGAATCGACACCTTCTAGATGTTGTTCGCACCCTCCTATTAGAGTCATTTGTACCCTCTCGTTTTTGGTGTGAAGCTCTCTCAACTGCTGTCTATCTCATCAATAGGTTACCTTCTCCTTCCTTGAATCATGTTTCCCCTTTCTTTCGGTTATTTGGTCATACCCCAAATTACTCTAATTTTCGTACTTTTGGTTGTGTGTATTATGTTCATCTTCCTACACACGAACGGACAAAACTAACAGCTCAAGCTGTTCAATGTGCTTTTCTAGGCTATTCGGTGCACCAAAAAGGTTTTCTTTGTTATGATCCCAACCTACGACGTATTCGGGTTTCTCGAAATGTGATTTTTTTTGAAAATCAGTATTTTTTTTCCACACACAAGGATGACCTTTCTCCTTCATTCTCTGTTTTGCCAATGTTTACTAATTATTCTGAAGATTCCATGCCTTCAAAGCCTCTCATAGTCTACCAACGACGCAAGATTCCAGCACCTCTCGGGCCCCCTCTAGCTCATTCCCTTAATGCTGATCATGTTCCAACAACTACACCAGCACCTCTCAGACAAAGTACTCGAGTTCGTAAACCACCAGATAGGTATGGTTTCACCTCTCCTTTATCTTTGACAGCCACCTTGTCCTCTATTCTTATTCCATCATCCTATAAGCAGGCTATGAAGCATGAATGTTGGCGGAGAGCTATTGAAACAGAACTTCTTGCACTTGAAGAAAACCAAACATGGGATATTGTACCGTATCCACCATTTGTGAAACCTCTTGGTAGTAAGTTGGTGTTTTCTATCAAGCTCCGTTCTGATGGATCCATAGAACGTTACAAGGCTAGATTGGTGGTTCTTGGCAACAAGCAAGAGTATGGCCTAAATTATGAAGAGACCTTCACACGAGTAGCCAAAATGACCACTGTACGAACAATACTCGCCCTAGCAGCATCACAATCATGGTCTTTACATCAAATGGATGTAAAGAATGCTTTCTTGCATGGTGATCTCAAGGAGGAAGTTTACATGAAACTTGTATTCATTATATAAGGGGCATTCTTCCCAAGTAACCTTCACAGAATTGTATTTTATTTCGGCTGAGTCTAAACAGCAAAAGAAGATTGTTAGAATTCATAAAAAAGTGAATAACCTTGTCAACAATTATGATTATCTTAACAAACAAATATCCAGCTGAAGGGATTGGTAGAAATAGTAATAAAATCCATACCACCCATCAACAATTTCCTTAATGAACAGTAAAATAAGATCTTCTCCACATCTTGTCAAAGGAATTAGCTAGTCATTCAAAGATAGCAGATTTTATGGCTGATTTTATACCAAAATTAGCAGATTCTATGGCTGATTTTATACCAAAGTTAGCAGATTCTATGGCTGATTTTATACCAAAGTTAGCAGATTCTATGGGTGATTTTATACTAAAGTTAGCAGATTCTATGGCTGATTTTATACCTGTAATAATTGTAAATATTTTCCTTATTTAGGATATGCCTTATTTTCTTCAACTTGTATTCATTATATAAGGGGCATTCTTTTCCAAGGAGGACACCAGTTTTTTTGATCAAGTTATCACATCCTTCCTGAAAGGAGACGAGGATCAGAATGAGATGGACTTCAAAATACTTGCAGAAGTACCAGAAAAAAAATTGAAAAGAATGCCAACTGCTTCAAAGAATCCTTGAAGGACAGACGCCAAGATGAGCTCATTTTCATTAGCATTCTTACTGAGGAAAAAAGTGAAGGTTTTGCACAAACTTATATACTACCATGTAGCTGTCAAACATGGTTTTTTTCTCCATGCAAAATTGCAAAAACAAATAAATAAATATCAAGGACCATTTGGCTGTACTGGATCATAGTAAAGGGCATGCAAATTTATGAAAACTTTTTGGTCCAACTTTGAGACAACAAACAGCCATATGTTAAGTCAGCGATGCATCCCACATGAAATCTAAAAACAAGGAATCAATTCACTTTGGACGACAATAATCTGTGACTTCCTGCTACTCTCTCATTACATTCTTGACAGATTTTTAAATTAGAGTTGAGTTGAAAACTTAATAGTTATTGCATACTTTGACAGCCAGCAAGCTATCATTCATTTTGAAATACTCTTAACATGATTCAGAAAGCATAATTTTGTCCTGATAGCACCACAACAATGGAAAATGGTAATATTGGAAAATATAATTTGCCAGCAACAGTGCCTACGGCTGCTTTCTTGTGGGATTCAACCTACATGTACAAATGAAAAATCACAAGAGAAATTCCCTGAATTGCAGTGAAAAGTAGACAAGATGTACAAATATAAAAAACTTAGAGCAGATGCATCTTACTCTTGTCGTGTCACACCATGTTCAGCAACAAGTTTAGAACCGATGCCCATGGGAACAAGACAATCTTCAGCCCATTGCATCTGATGTGCCTCAGATGAGAACAAATTTCACATGTTAAGGCATGAAAAACATGAGAAAAAAACTTTGCCAACATAAGCCAAATAAGAAAAAAGAAATTAACAGAGAGATATTTTTTAACTTATCAGTCCTTCCTATCCAACTGGATTCGTCACATAGATTCCATACCAAGCTGCAAGCCCTAAATTACTGACAAAATAATATCATTTTAAAATATGCAGAAATTACTGAACATAACATACAATAAACTATGACGAAAACCTCATCAACATCCTAAAACCTTGCTTCAATAGTAGCAGCAACATCAACAATCACTCAAAGATCACATGCACATTGCCGATTCACAGTTTTTGGGGGAACAGTGTTTGTTTTGCCCATGATAATAGGTTATAAAAATTTGAACTAGAAAACAAGAAGTAATTTGAAACATGAAAACGTAACAGCAGGGACGCCAACATAGAAAGCCACCATCTTGCACCAAATTGCTCTTTGAGAGCCTGAAGCCAAAATTGTACAAGCAACAATATCTCCTACTTGGTTTCACTTTGGTCTTATCCATCAATACCTACAATGGAGATGAATTCAAAGTAAAACATCAGCGACTAGAAAAACAAAAAAGATCTGAAATCCAATATTGATATCGTTAAAAGCTTACATTCAGAAACTTTCTGCTTGAAAAAACACACAACAGCAACAAACCTTAAGAATAGGTGCTAGAAGATCCTCAGGTATGTATCCTTCAATCTAAAATTATATATATCGAGCAACTCAGAATGTCAAACACAAGAACTTATATAAACATCTTCAGGCTCAAGAAAAAAAATATCTCCGACTAAATTGCTCTTTGAGAGCCTTGAGCCAAAATTGTGCCAGCAACAATATCTCCCACTTCACTTGGTTTCACTTTGGTCCATGAATTCATAGCAAAACATCAGCAACTAAAAAACCAAAAAAGAGTATTTGACCTGTTATGAAATCCAATATTGACATTGTAGAAAGTCTTACATTCAGAAACTTTCTACTTGAAAAAACACATAACAACAACAAACCTTAAGAATATGTGCTAGAAGATCCTCAGGACATGTATCCTTAAATCTAAGATTGTATATATCAAGCAACTCAAAATGTCAACACGAGCTTATATAAACATCAAAAGGAAAATATCTCTTTGGGGTCAAAAAACAATTTACCACTCAATTCTGACAAAAACAATCTGATTTATCAAATTCTTATCCTAATTGATAATTTATTTAATCAAGGTCTTCTAATATCATAAAGCTAGGCTATAAAAAGCTAACCAAACATTTGATTATAGCAGGATGAACAAAAGCAATGTTTTAACAAACCATAAAAAGCAATGGAAATATTCCCATGTAAAAATCCAGATGAAAAGCCATAAAATCTAGAGTCAACGAAGACAAAAATCTCAATGGAACTCACACAATAGTGACAACATCATCTCCAAAGCAAGATCTTCTCTGATAGGCAATGCAAACATTGGCCTACACAAACAGAAAAAACGTATATTTACATGCAGAACTGAGCCAAAACATTATATACAAGACAACAAATTCAAAGGCAGTAACAAATAGCACAAAAGACACAAAAGTCAATGCATTTCAATCAAATGCCTAAAAAAAATGGAACTTTGCTTGTCAGAAATTTCTGCAGATTTACACAAGTTTAATGCATCAATACAGTGTTTCATTATCCAAATATCAAGATCTAAATCACTGATCTAGAAAACAAAAATAGAGAATAAAGAGTTGTCACAAGATCCAAGAAGGATCCGACATTAAATGGTCAGTTCCCTAAGGTCTCGTACTACAGCCTAATGCTGGTCTAGTATCATTGCATATATCTGGTGAAACCAATCTGATGATTTACATGTTCATCCCTGAGGAACAATGAAGAGCCAAGGAATTAGCAGCAAAAGAAGTTCTGCCTTTAAGGATCAGAGAAAAACAAACAACGCTACTGAAACTGAAAATTTGCGATCATAGAACCCTGAAACACACTGAAAAGCCAAAGATACAATCTGAAGTTCCAACTCTTTGACAGAAAAGTTTTAAGCAAACCAATAAATGTTACAGGCTCTCACATGGACTGAATTTTGGTAGGTTTAATTTTGCATAACTCTCAGATATGGACTTCAAAAATATACACACACATAGAATAGTATCAAACATTCAAGAAGACTATAGGGCCAATATTCAGTTAAAAGTGATTCACTCGCCCTTCAAAATTTCCCAGAGGGGTAAAGATATCCTTCAAACCACGAAAAAAGAAACTCAAAAATAGGAAAACAAAACATTCCAAGTAAAAAAAAAAAGCCTAGGATCTAAGATAACACACTGAAAAAATAAATTTGATTCAAAAGGAACAGCAAAATTCTAAGAATATGTTTGTTTCGTAGAACTTAAAAATTCTGAGAATTTTAATATAAAAAAATAAAATTAGATTCTAATCTGAGGGTCGCTAAAAGATCGCGACATAAGAACAGAAAAACCCTCATTTTCCCAAGAGAGTAAAAAAAATCCTTGAAATCATAAAATAGTTAAAAAAAAATCCTTAGAACACGGAAATAATTCGAAAATAGGGAAATGAATGAATTCTGAATCTAAAGAAACTCGAATCTGAGACTAAACGAACAGAAAAAAATTGAATCAAGATGAAACGCTAGACCTGATAACAGAGAATATCGAAAAAAAAAATCCTCAGATCCAAGAAGGAGCAGAGAAACCCTAAATTTCCGCATTACAGGTTAAAAACAATCCTTAAAACCATGAAAAATTTGAGAAATAGGGAAAAAATGAACGCAATCCGAGACTAACCTTGAAGAAAAGACAACCGGTCCTAAAAGAAATAAATCGATTCAAAAGAATGAAGGAAGAAAAAACCCTGAATCAAAGGTTGAAGGAACTCACCGACGAAGGGAGGCATCTTGGAGGCCGAGTGCCATCGAAGCCTTCGATCCATTCGCTAGGGTTTCTTGGAGAGATCGGAAGGAGAGAGAGGGAGGACAAGAGACCAGGAGAAGCCGAAGCCTTCGATCCATCTTTTGATCAAATCTCGGAGCCGTTGAGCTGCCGGCGACTGCATTTTATAGGCAACCGCCAGTCAAAAAACAAAAAAGCCGTTGGTGAGTGCTTTCCGAGTCCGACTCGGACTTGAAGTCCGAGAGATATTTGGTTTTTGGCAGATCTACAAGGCGGTCGACGGGCCGGTCTGGACCGAAGCCCGCTCGGCTCGAAAATTTTGAACTTTAGGTCAGTGGAGCCTACCGATTAGTTCGAAATTAAAATCAAATTTAAATTTAAAATTAAAACTAAAATATAAAAAAATAATCTGATTAAATTTTTAGTATTTGGATATTAACATAACTAATGAATGATTTTAAAATTTTTTTTATCTTTATATCCTTGGATATATTATTTATTAAAATTTGATGAATAAATTTAAGGGTAGTATGATAATTTACTTTTTAAAGTAACATAAAAATACTCTAGGTATCTTTTTGGTATTTGAATGGTAGGCTAGTTAAGATAAGATGATTTTGATACTGATCCCGATCCAAACGCACCCATACTGTCCAAACGTTCAAAACAAAAAAACTAAATAGTTTTTTTAATGGATCAATTATACCTACTCCTTAAAATTAAAATTTTATATTTTTATTTTAAATTTAAAAATTTAAATGTAACTCATTAAAAAATTATAAAATATTTTTTCATTAAAATTCAAAAAATTATATATATTTTTTTAAAACTTACCAAATTACATATTTTTTTCAAATTTAAAAATTATATATATTTTTTTGTTACTGCATAAATTATGAAATCTCTTTTAAGTATAAATTTATCAATAAAAAAAATATTCGAAAATAAATTTTATTTTATTTTATTTAGATTGAAGTAAAAATATAAAGATATTCCTAACATGATTAGAAAAGTATTTGGTGGTTTGGCTATTATTGTAAAAAATTCTCTCATCCAGTTAAAAAAATTATTTTAAATTAAATTTTAACTCAAAATCTAAAATAAATACTTTTACCTCTAACATGATCTAAACCCATTTCGATATATCTCAAGTTAAATTTTTAAGTGGATATGTAAAATAATAATTTTACTTATTACTTGGTTTAAACTCATTTTAGTCTACTTTGAATTATAACTAGGACTCAAATTAAATCAAATTTGATATTCGATGTGAACTAGATTTACAACATATATTCACTTGTATTTTTTTCATTATACCAAGTTTAACTAGTTTAAGTATTTTTTTTATTTACATTTCAACTTAAATGACAGCAAATTATGTATATTTTCTAAATATTTTTATTCTAATGATAAATTTACACCCAATGAGATTTTTATAATACATTCCAATAATCCAAAAAAAATAAGTAATTTTTAAATTTAAAAAAAAAGTATGTAATTTAAGAAGATTTTAAGAAGTTTTATGTAACATTTAAGTTTGGAATAGAAATATGTAATTTGATAAAATTTTAAAGAGTTATATATAATTGACCTGTTTAAAATTTATATAATTTTTTTACAATGTAGTACAAAATAAATAAGCTTTAGAATAAGGTTTTAAGTTTAAGTTCCGAAATCAATTTCAATACTCGCCAAAATCGATAAGTTCAATTGAGACTAATCCTGTTTCAATTTTACCCAAATTATTTTTTATGTTTTTAGTATATTGTGACTTTAGTTTTAAAATATTTAAAAAATTAAAATATGAAAAAAAAATTAATATACATATATTTTAAAAAAATATTAAGTAATAAAAATTTTTGAATTTAAAATTATTTAAAATATTAAATATAAAATATAAAAGTGAAGGTTTAAATTCGGGATCCAAGCCATTAACTTTAACCACTGCTCTAACTTTTACTTGTGAGGTAAAAATAATGTATAAAATTAAATATTATACATTATTAATTTTGGATTAAGATAGTTTCAGTTTAGACGGAAATTTAAAACCTTCCTTTACAAAAGAACATTCGCCTGTTGTAAACAATGGAACCAGGGGAAAATCTTCCATCGATGAACATCTCTACACACAATTGGAGCACTGGGAGTCCGAATGCGGCCCTTGCGGATCGGAGAAACTGGTGGAGTGTTGAAATCGAAGTGCAGCACCTTAGCAACCAAAGCCTGTATCGGAACCCCAATCGATTTAATTAGAATGTCCTTGCAAGCGAAACGAAAACGAAGCTACAAGAATTCATTCAACTCACGGCTTCGCGCACCGTCCTGGACACTTGAAGGAGCTGCTTCACATCGCTGTGTCTCACCTTGCACAATACACTAACCTGCATGCATGCAGATCACGAGAAAACAAAAGCCATGTGTCAAATATAGTGGTCCTGGGTTACATATTCAATTGCACTATTTACATGCAACTCGTAGAAAACTCATTTCTAAAGTTATATAAATTGTAAAATACTCTTACAACTCTTCATCTTCTACGCATGCAAGGGGACCTAGAATTTGGGTTGGTGTCTAGATCTTCACCTAAAACCCAAATTATTACATACAAGATCTACTTTCAATTAATCAAATTATGACATGCCTGTCACGGACTAGAAGGACAAATATATATGACAATTCTTAAAGGATTACCAGCAAGACTTGAGGCAGAGCCTCAAGATGACTTAGTTCCTCTTCAAGCGATATAATGCACGGCCGCGGCTTCTGCATTGATGTGCTACCTAAAGAAGCATAATCATTAAGATCGTATGTCTCCACAGCAAACCCTGGCTCAGAATCCTTGTCAGAGAAACGCGCTGATCGCAGCTTCTCCATCTTTGGCACTCGCAGCTTCCTTCTTTCCAACAAAAGGAATCAAACTCGCGGGTGAAGACGATGATGATAATGAAGAAGAAGAAGAAGATGAAACAGGCATACAAGCAATCCGCCAAACCTAGATGCTCAAACTGAGCAGTACAGGAACGATCAATGAGAGTATATATAGATCCATGGACGCTCCAGAGTAGTAATTGGACAAGATCCTGAAGTGAGCCGTCGGTCCGTTGGGCTATGAATTTCCGGACTGATGTATTTTTTTGGTAAGAGAGAGAGAGAGAGAAAGAATGCCACGTTAAGATTCCTCTTTTACAACTTCACACGATTCTTTCTCAATCGAAAGATCTTCCACGGATACTATGTAAAATCTCAATCAGAATTGCACATGCAACTCATGCGCACCACGCTGTCTCCCATTTAACAATGAACACAATAAATACAAGAAACCGATATTGCCGTGGCACCAACTTAGTGCACTAACTGTTAATGGCAATTGAAAACAAAACAATTATGGGAAAGAACAACACCAAGAAGACGACTCGTCCACCGATCGACCGGCTTCATACATCAGCGTCAACTACTTCTCGACAATGGATTAGGAAAATTCGGCTAAGTTCCTCAGACACAACGCTTAGTATGATTATCAAAGGGCCGGACACCACCAGCTCGGCTCCTGCCACTACAGCATAAAAGCTTTTTGGCGGCACTGTTCTGTGGCACTACAAAAGTGCTTCAATAATTATTTTATCTATCGTTAATAAGCATCTGTAAAATTTTTTACCATATTTTTTGGTATTTTTTACAGTATTAATATGTGTCAACTTCTTTTGATTTTTGGGGCTATTATAATATAAATGTCATGAAAAAACTTTTGACACTTTTCGAAAAATGTGACAAGTCAATGCTATTCCAAAACTTCGGCATACATGTGATTTTTGTTTGCGCTAAAACAAACGTCAACTATTTATCATTATTATTGGGGCTCTAGTGCTATGTCATAAAGCTAAGAATTTTTTGGATTTGGCTTTTTTTCTATCAACGCTTTGAGAAGCGCAAGAAAAAAGTCATTACATATCAGATAACACTAAAATAGGTACAAAAATTTTTATTTGCAAAACCATTCACTCATGGCGGTAATGATTTATTGATCGAAATAGAAATTGACAATCCAATCCAAACTTTCCCTTTGACACAATTCAATCAAATTTGATGGCAAACCCAATAAAATAAATATCAAAATATATTAAAATCTAATCCAAAATTTCAATTTGGCACGATACTACCCAATCCGATGATAAACCCAATGAAATAAATATAAAAAAAATGAATAATTCACACATCTCTACAACTTTCCCAAGATCCATCCTTTCCAATCTTCTTCTTCACGTAATAGTAAACCCTGAATGAGTTCGTAGTCATCTGCATTAAAAATCAAACCATTAACATTTGTATATAAGTTCATAAAAAAGCTATTAAAGAATCAACATGTTCTCTTTGAAAGTGAAGGGACAATACATAGTAAATAAATATGAACAACAAAATTTCAAAATAAAAATAATTTATATTTATCTCAATCTTCGTGTCTTTTTTGTGCCATCTCCATATTCCTACCCTCCTCCTCTCCTTACACTCTCTCTGTGTTTTCCTTGTGCTCTCCCTGTATCTCTATCTTCATGTTCTTCTCCATGTCTTCCTTGTGCCTTCTTCGTATTTTCTTGTACCCTCCCTATGTCCCTACACTCATGCCCTACTCGTATTCTTCCCATGTTCTTCCCTTCTCCTTATTATTGTATTCTCTTCGTGTTCTTCCCATATCTTTTTTGTGTTCATACCCTCATGCCCTCTTCTTACCCTTCTTGTGCCCTCTTTGCTTTACTATCTCATTCTCATCTACATTCACATCACATTTGCATTCATTCATATTCATTTGAATTCACTCCATAAACGATCAAATTCACATTCATTCTCAAAACATGACATGCACATTTAGGCAAATAAAATGAAAAATTTTCAAATCTCATGTGCCGAAAAAGTAGCCTGAGTTTTTGTCAAGCTCGGTTGCAAATTAAATCCCTTGATTGCTGACTGATGATATATTGTCATACATCAAGAAAACACATATACAATTATCTTATTATTTAAAATACTTTTAGAGAAAACAGAGTAGTTTGGAAGTTGGAGATATGTAAGAACATGGTGGAGAGGATCTGATGCTTCCCATAATGCAAGGATTTGATTTCCATGGTACACTTGTTCACTCAAGATTGGAGATTTTATTTTTTATCTTTTTGTAAATTTATTTATTTGACCAATTAGGTTGCCCTCGTTGATGACATGGAATTGCTATCTACTATGTGTTGTACCTCTAGAAATCTCCTTGGTGAGGCATATAAGATCCACCAAGGGAAAGGGTGTGAGATAAATCTTTTCAAAATATATTCAAATATATATGTAAATAGGACCTTATGTGATTATGCAAAAATTGATTTTAATTGAAATTTGTTGCATTAAGTATCGATGTCTAGTACAATTCACGATATAGAAGAATAACAAAAGAGAAGAAAAATAGCATACAAGAGATTTTTGTGATTTGGTTTACAACCTACTCTAGTAGCAAAGGCGACCCGGAGAATGTTGTATTGATGAGGAAGAAAGAAGATATTATAATGATGGAGGAGAAACTCTAATATCATCAACTCTCATAAGAGACTAAGTAATCTAGTCGTTACAAGACGTTTTGAGAGTCTTGATCTATGTCTCTCTATTTCACTCTATAGAAACTCTTACATGAATAAGGTATTTATAGATATAGACTAATTGAGTTTGAGTCAAAGTAGAAGACTGTCTCAAATAAGACTTCTACTAATTTAAGTCTTCTAGTAGAAGATAAATTCAAAGAAAGATTAGACCCACCAAATTACTTTCTAATATAAATTTTAATTTAATTAAGGCTCTGCAGAAAATCTGGATTCGAGACACAATTAAGTCAACAATCTCTACCTTGGCTTGAATTCTCTTCTTCTTTGAATTTGAATCTTCAACAAATGTCTTCGCCTTGCCTCATAGGGCAAGATCAACGCTTTGAACATTAATCAAGTCCAAATAGAGCTTAAACTTTTCAATCGGAATCACCTTCGTCAACATATCTGTAGGATTTTAATGAATCTTTTGTAAAGAAATCTCGCCATCTTCAATAATGTCCCAAATAAAGTGAAATTAGACATCTATGTGCTTTGATCTGACATGGTAAATTTGGTTCTTCGTAAGGTGTATGACATTCTAACTGTCACAAAAAATAGGAAGAACATATTGAAAAAAATCAACTTTACTTTGCAATCCTTTTAGCCATAGAGCTTCTTTGACTACTTCTGTAGCTTCCATATACTCAAACTTTATTATACCTAATATTACAGTTAACTGTAAGGTATATCTCCAACTAATAGGTCCACCACAAAAGAGTAAACAGATAACCAGTGAGGGCTCATTATTAATCAAGGTCTCTAACATAGTCTGAATCGACGTAGCTAACAATTTTTGCCTCTTGAACTGTGTTCCTGTCGAAACATAAGTCAATATTAAGAGTACCTTTGATATATCTTAATAACCACTTCATAACTTGCCAATGTTTTTTTCCTGTATTTGCCATATAACGACTAACAATACTGACTACTTGTATAATTTCAGGTTTTGTGCATACCATAACATACGTTAGACTTCCAACAATACTTGAGAATAGGATGTTCTCCATGTATGCATATTCCTCATTTGTAAAGGGACATAGTTGAGTTGAAAACTTAAAGTAGAATATCAAAGGAATAGTAACGAATTTTGAATTCTACATACGAAAATGAGAAATAATCTTTTCGAGATACTTGCTTTATTTGAGCCATAACTTACCATGCTTTCAATTTTGATCAATGTCCATATTGAAAATCTTCTTTATAACACCTAAATCTTTCATCTTAAATTCCTTTTTCACTCTAAACGTTAGATCATTAAGTAGATATATGTCTTGAATAGCGATAAGCATATCGTCAACATAAAAAAATAATATAATAAATGAGTTATTGGCATATATTTTAAAATAAATACAATAATCATGTTTGCAATGGATGAAATCTTGTCCCAGCATAAAACTATCAAACCTTTTATACCATTGCCTTGGAGACTATTTCAAACTATAAAATGATTTGTTCAACTTGCAGACATAATTTTTCTTGCCTTCTTAAATGAACCCTTCAGGCTGTTGTATAAAAATTTGCTTTTTAATTCTCCATGCAAAAAGGTGGTTTTGACATCAAGCTGTTCTAACTCAAGATTATAAAAAGCAATTAAAACAAGTAGAAAATAAATAAATATATGTTTAATCACATAAGAGAAAATTTCATTAAAGTCAACACCTCCTTTTGTGGATACCCTTTTGTGAGTAAACGGACCTTGAATTTAATACCATCTACCTCAGAGGAATTCTATTTCTTTCGAAATACCCACTTGCAACTAATTGCTCTTTTATCTTCTAGTAATTTCACCAAGTCCCAAGTATAGTTCTTTTGAAGGAAATTCATCTCTTCATTCATAGCAGTTTGCCACTGAAAAAAATTCTTATCTTGCACTACTTCTTTATAGGAAGAAGGATCATCATTGTTAGTAAATAAAGCAAAAACTATCATATCTTTAAAATCATACCTTTCAGGTGGCTTTATGTTTCTTTGAGATCTTCAAAGTGGAGTCTTCTTAGAAATTGATTCTTAGAATTTTCTTAAGAGTTTGGCATATCCTAAATATCTTTTTCTGAAGGAACTACATACTCCACCTCCACTTGCATTATATCACTGGGATCTTTCTTAAGAGATTTTAACATAACATTTTCATCAAACACTACATCTCTCTCAATAATTATATTAGAAGTAGTAGGATCCCACAAACGATAACCCTTGACACCTTTGACATAACTGAGAAAAATATACTTTTTAGAACGTACATCTAACTTATCCTTAATGATATGCACATAAATAGGACAACCAAAAATCTTTAAAGAAGAATAATTGTAGGTTCACCAGTTCATACCTCTTTAGGAGTTTTGTAATCAATGATTATCTGAGGGGAAAGATTCACAATGAAACATGTTGTATTGACTACTTCTGTCCAATAATTCTTGTCAAGATTAGCTGTACTGAGTATACTACGTGCTTTCTCCAACAAAATTATATTTATCCTTTCAGCCACAACATTTTGTTGAGATTTTCCTGGGATGGTAAAGTGGCGTTCGATGCCTTCATCGTCACAGAATTTGAGAAACTTTGTTGATTTATACTCTCCACCATTATCACTTTTGAAGTATTTAATTTTTCTATTAGTCCTTTTTTCAACTGAAGTTTTCCACCGTTTGAAAACAGAAAATACTTCGGTTTTGTGATGCAAAAATTAAATCCACACTTTTCTGAAAAATATCGTCAATAAAACTAACAAAATAACAAGCACCATATTTTGATGGAATAGGAGAGGACCACACATCTAAATAAATATAATCAATTAAGCCTTTAGTACAATGAGTACTGGTGTTAAACTTTACCTTAGACTATTTACCATAAAGACAATGCTCGCAGAAATCTTATTTGCATGAGTTGAGACCTTTCAGTAATTTTTTTTATTGAACTCAGTTAAAGCTTATTCACTCATATAACCGAAACACATATGCCATAAGTAGGTCATATCAGAAGAAACCTGAGAAATTGCTGTTCCGCCTTCAATGATTTTCCCTACTAACTCATACAAATTTTCATGTTTTAGGCCCTTCATCACTACCAATGAGCCTTTAGTAACCTTAAGAATGCCACTTTCAGTAGAATACTTATAACCAAGAGAATCCAAAGAACCCAAAGAGATCAAATTTTTTTTCAAATTGAGAATATATCTAACGTTAGTAAGAGTTCTAATAAGATTATTGAATATCTTAATTTTGATTATTCTAATTCCAACAATTTTTTATGGATTGTTATTACCCATCAAAACTAAGCCATTATCATAAGACTTTTAGTCTTTAAACTAATCGTTATTGGGACACATGTGATAAGAAAACCAGAATCAAGAATTCAAGTATCATGGTAACGATCAAAATTAAAATTAATAGAGAGAACATTACCATAATCAACATCAGAACTCCCTTTAGCAACTGATACTTGTTCCTTAGCTTGCTCTTTAGACTGACATTTTTTCTCTTTCTTTGCTTTGAGTTTTCAACACTTTTTAATTACATGTCCCATATTCTTACAATACATGTAATTTTTTCTTTGGATTTGGATCTAGAATGACTTGTCTTTGGTCTTTATTTGGTACGACCTCTGGCAATCAATGCTTTTGAGTGTGACACATCCCCTTTAATCTTTTTTAAATATTCATTAGATAGAAAGAAAATAGAAATATTATCAAATTTTAAATTCTTACCATACATGAGAGTAGTCTTCAGATTCTCAAGAAAAGGAGGTAGAGACGATAATAAAATAATTATTTTATCTTCATCTTCAATTTTAATATTAATGTTTAATAATTGAGAGACTAGTTTATTGAAAGTATTAAAATGATTGATTATATTTATACCTTCTCTCATTCGAAAATTGAAAAACTTCTTCTTTAAGTAAACTCAATTTGAAATAGACTTACTCATATATTATTTCTCCAACCTTTTTTATATCTCTGAAGGTGATGTTTCATCAAGAAATAGATAGGGTGTCTCATCGATAAGACTGAGGATGATTGTACTATGTGCTCTAGCCTTTTAATTTTTTTAGACACTTTCGGTGATATCTTCATACTTGACATCCTCTAATGTATTTCTCAACCCTTATTGAGTAAGAATTGCATGAACTTTTACTTACCAAATAGAAAATCCTTGACTTTCATTGAATTTCTCTATATTAAACTTTGTAGTAGACATATTAAACCAAGCTCTGGTACTAGTTTTTTGTGCTAAATATCGATATCCACCATAATTCAGGATGTAGAAGAAGAACAAAAAAAAAAAAAAAATAGCACATAAGATATTATGTGGTTTGGTCTATGACCTACTCAACTAATGAAGGTGATCCAGAGAATATTGTATTGATGAGAAAGAAAAAGAAGATTACAATGATGGAAGTGAAACTCCAATATCACCAACTTTCATAAGAGACTAAGTAGTTTAGCCATTACAAGATGTTTTAAGAGTCTTAATATATGTCTCTCTATTTCAATATATAGAAACCCTTAGATGAATAGGGTATTTATAGATATGGCCTAACTGAGTTTGAGTTAAAGTAGAAGACTCACTCAAATAAATCTTCTACTAATCCAAGACTTCTAATAGAAGATAAATTCAGAGATGGATTAGGCTCACTAAATTACTTCATAATATAAAATTTAATTTAATTAGGACTCTTCGGAAAATCTGGATTCGAGATACAATTAAGTCAGCAGGAATTAATGTTCACTGCTGGTCCCTAAAGTACCAGAATGTTGATAATATCAAAGGGGTAAAACATTGATTGTGATCAATAGTTTGGACCGGAGAAACTTCTCTAGAGATTTATTTGCTTTTGGATTAGGACTAAGAATAAACACTGTAGCTACACTGTAGCTACTGTAGTCGTACAGACAGCTGTCACTGTAGCTAAACGACAGCTGTCACTGTAACAGTCTATACTCTAGTATAGGGTTACTGTGCATAGGACGGTGATCCCTGTACATAGGGCGGTGTTCACTGTAGAACACTGTACATAGGACGGTGCGCACTGTAGCAGTACACTGTAGCACTGTAGCGCACTGTAGCAGTATGACGTAAGCGCTGAGCTCATCAGCTCAGCCCGCCCTCTATATAAGGAGGGCGGCAGCACCATTGTAAGCATGTCCAGATGTCCAAAAGTCCAGAAATCCACTAGAGTAATAAGAATCCGAAGTTCTCTCCATATCTCTTCTTATTTCTTGTTGTTCTTGCCTTAACCCTTATAATCCTAGAAGGCCTTAATTTCTGCATAAAAATCGCCGCGAGCATCAAATAATTCGGCGAGGACCGCATGGTATCAGAGCTTGTTAAAGATATGGCAGCCTAAACACCTTAAAGTTCAAGGTGCTAAGAGTATGAGGTAACGGTTCGTTCTTACCATTTCTTGTTTCTCTACTACCACGTTAAGACTTGGGTTGAGTTCATTGATTACGAATTCTCATCCTTCATGGTATTATGCTGATTAGGTCGTGACTTAACTGAGAAAAAGAACAGGCCCTAACTTGGCAGTTGAGGCATGAGGCCTGTTGTAAGCCCAAGGGCACGCCTGTGTGATTTCAGTATAGTCTCTTCCTACTCTGGAACTTACCTCTAGGATGGCTTTGGTAATTATGAATTAAGCTTATATGTCTGACGCATGGGAAAAATCTATACAGGAATGGTATGAGCATTCCCGAACCTCTAATCTCGAATACCTTGACCTTGCTTCAACATCTAAAGTTATAACAAATCAGTTAGCACATAATCTTACTGTAATCTACGACAAAACTTGCCTGTCATCAAGAGTGCACTTAAAGAACTTTAAACAAGTACTTGAACTATGCCAGACATCACACGAGAGGTCTCAGGACTAGAAGACTCTCTGAAAAACCTGACAACTGTCATACTAGACAGTAGACTTTTCACAAAACAAGACGCCAGGGAACTTGTACTTGAAGCAACCAGGCTACCTCGACAGCCGGAGGAAGATAGTCTAGCACTATCATCACATACCAGTGAAGACCTAGCTCAGGTAAAAAGGCTTCTTTTTCAGCTAGAACAAAGCTGCATCGCCCAGAGGCCGCAGGAGGCCCAAGGAAGTCTGCGGG
Source organism: Trichopus zeylanicus subsp. travancoricus (assembly GCA_005019695.1). NCBI lineage: Eukaryota > Viridiplantae > Streptophyta > Magnoliopsida > Dioscoreales > Dioscoreaceae > Trichopus > Trichopus zeylanicus. The sequence goes on from RXID01014723.1 coordinate 79,414, forward strand.
TTTTCAAAAACCCTTCCGACATACTCAAAGAGGAGCAGGAGAAACTTGAAGGTGAATGACGTCAAGACCAAGCACCTAGTTGGCCTTGGAACAACTATCAACATCAATAATATCCCCACTCTTCGAAGATCAAATTCGGGGATACAGGAGAAATCATAGGCGCCTTCACACCGCCCAGCAAGCAACAAGAAGGGTGGGCCAGTTCCTCATGGGGCGGAGCACCCCACAACATACCTTGGAACAGCAACTTGATCCTCAGGTACAACTGAAACTGTCAATGCAGGAGAGAGATGCAATCGTCCCTACGGAGGTTCTCTATCACTCCCGAAGGGATGACGTACACCATAAGGTGTACACACACAGGTCAGAGGAGTCGATCCTGTGTGTCAACAATGACCAGGTGGACCTTTCCTTCATCCAAGAGGAGAGCTACCACCAACTGCAGAGAAGCGGAATGCAGTATATACACCTCGGGGTACTGCAGCTCCGGATCCAGACACTACACTGACAGGAGGTCGGGACATTAGCACTGATTGTCTTCCGAGACGATCGATGGGCTGGAGATCAGGCCATATTGGCCACGATGGAAGTCGATCTGGCTAAAGGCAGCCAGTTGGTTTACGTCATACCAGATGTAATGCTAACAATTGGGGATTTTTACAGGAATCTCCAAGTCTCTATCCTGACCAAAGGATATGAGAACTGGCAGAATGGGGAATCCAATTTGCTCATCACCAGAGGACTGGTCGGACGGCTATCAAATACTCCAAACGTAGGCTTCGCCTATGAAATTCAAGGGGTCGTGGACTACTTGGCAAGCCACGGCGTACACGCCATACCAGGACGCCGATACTCGGCTGAAGCACTACAAGGATGAAGCTGGGTTGTGCGACCAACCCAGGTGCTCACCCCAATACAACCTGAAGAGGTGACGAGCAGAAGCCTCCTAGATGGGAGCATTTCCCTACGATTCGGAGGATACAAGCCGGCGGTAACACACAGGAGGTCGTGTTACATCCAACAAGACGAGAAAGTCCCTAGCGACGAGGAGGAGCTCAAAGCCACTCATTTACTAGCCGTCCTAATCAACAGAGCAGAACAAGAGGAGGAAGGCGATGATGAAAGTTATTTTCATCAACTTCTGAACCAAGACTTCTTGGAAGGAGACCTGGACTACCCATCCCTTGCGATAAAATGGGATGTATACCCTGATGACGAAGAGGCGTACGACAACCCCTTCCAGTAGGAGGGAGTAGCAAGCGGTTGGGGAGATAGTGAGGAGGAACCTACTGAGTCCACTAGTTCCCCAAGCCAGCTCCCGCAAGAAGAAGATATTTATGTCTTGGGCGAAATCGAAGGAGGATATCGCCCTCAGGTATCGTTACCTGCCTCTCAGGAAAACTGTATGCACTTTTGGCAGCATAACAGTTTTGTGCAGGTACAAGAGGAAAAGTGCTCGTGTTGCCGGCGCCAGACCATGGAGAGGGCAAGGATACACTGCCCCAATTGCAAAGTTACAGCTTGCAACCTATGCGGGCCATACTATTTCAAGACGGAGGTACCAGTTATACCAGCCCCACCTGCACCATTTCCTTCCCAGAAGCTGCTGTAGGAGCAGCAACACTACGTTATATGGTGTGAAAGGGAGATCGAGCGGCTACAAAAGGAGGAGCATACTACAAGCAAAAGGCTCAGGAGCTAGAACTGGAAAGGAGCCTACAAGCAGACTATGAGGAACTTGGCAAAAGAAATGAAGAGCGCGGCAAAGGAAAGGAGGCCGAAGAAGAAGAGTACACTAGCGTCTTGCTCCAAGAAAGCATCTACAAGGCAGCTGCAGAAGGGTCAACCCAACCAGCACCAGGACCAAAGCTGGTAAAAAATATGCATTATAACATGCTTGTGGAATTGGAATTGCCTGACATTCCCAGGATTCGGGTAAGGGCTATACTAGACACTGGAGCCACAACATGCTGCATAGATGAAGCCTCAGTGCCGCCAGAAGCATTGGAGGAGAACAACTTCATTGTGCAGTTTAGTGGAATAAACTCAAAACAGACTGCTAACAAGAAACTAAAAGGGGGAAGAATGCATATCGGGGATAATAGTTTTAAAATCCCCTACACATATAGCTTCAGGATGGAGTTAGGCGATGACATCCAAATGATCATCGGATGCAACTTCATCAAGGCCATGCAAGGAGGGGTCAAGATCGAAGGTAATATTGTTACCTTTTATAAAAACTTAACCGTTATCAGCACCTCCCCTACAACATCGGTGGCCGCCGCAGTCGAGGAGCTGGAATTAGAGGAAGACGAGTACATTGACATTCAGCAGTCCGTGTACTACAACGCAGGTATAAGCAGGGAATCCTTCCTGCGTAAATTCCAGCCCATGATAACAAGGCTCAAGGAGGCGGGATTCATTGGGGAAGACCCGCTTAAGTATTGGGCAAGAAATAAAGTAATCTACCATCTGGATATAAAAAATCCAGATTTTATCATAGAAGACAGACCACTGAAGCACGTCACGCCGCAGCTACAAGACACGTTCAAGCGGCATATAGAAGCCCTGCTCAGCATAGGGGTCATCAGGCCGAGTAAAAGCCGACATAGAATGACAACCTTCATCGTCAACTCTGGAACAATTGTTGACCCAGCCACCGGGAAGGAGGAAAAGGGCAAGGAGAGACTGGTCTTCAACTACAAACGCCTCAACGACCTTACAAATAAAGACCAGTACAGCCTTCCGGGAATAAACATAATTCTAAGGAGGGTGGCCATGCACCCGGATTCAGTCGAGTGGACCGCCTTCTGGGTCCCAGCCATTCGGATTGAAGAACGCTCCCTCCGTTTTTCGAAGGAAAATGGACTCCTGTTTTCAAGGAATGGAAGACTTCATCGCCGTCTACATTGATGACATCCTAGTCTTCTCCCAGATGGAGGAAGAGCACGCAAGGCATCTCAACATCATGCTGAGCATTTGTGAGGAGCATGGGCTTGTTCTAAGCCCCTCCAAAATGAAGATCGCGGTGGCCGAGGTAGAATTCCTTGGCGCAATTATCGGTAAGCAAAAAATAAAGCTGCAACCACACATCATCAAAAGGATTACCGAAGTACAAAATAAGTCCTTGATGATGCTAAAGGGGCTTCGATCCTGGCTCAAAATTCTAAATTATGCCAGGAACTACATCCCGAATCTAGGCAAGCTGCTCAGCCCACTCTATGCCAAAACCAGCCCAACTGGAGAAAGAAGGATGAACCAACAGGACTGGGCCTTGGTCGAACAGATCAAGCATCTGGTACAGCAATTGCCTGATCTCGAAGTCCCCCCTGCGGAAAGCTACATCATCCTGGAGACTGACGGATGCATGGAGGGATGGGGCGGCATATGCAAGTGGAAGCCCTACAAGCACGACCCAAAGTCCACTGAGCACATATGCGCTTACGCCAGTGGTAAATTCAATCCCCTCAAGTCCACCATAGACGCGGAGATATACGCTGTCATGCATTCCCTGGAGGCCTTAAAAATCTACTACTTGGATAAGAAGGAGCTCACTATCAGGACAGACTGTCAGGCAATCATCAGCTTCTTCAACAAGTCTCCCAATCACAAACCATCTAGAGTCCGGTGGATTGCTTTCACGGACTATATAATAGGGATCGGCATCCCAGTACACTTCAAGCATATCGACGGCAAGGACAATCAGCTAGCTGATGCCTTGTCCCGCTTACTATCTTCTCTAGTGTGTGCAGGATGGCCGGACGAAAAAGACAGCGACGCACAAGGACTTGCTGCACTGGCAATCCAGGAGGTTCAAGCAGCACCAACAGAACAGGCGCAGCAGCAATTGGCAAGGATAATACTCCACCTGCAAGAGTCGATGGACCCTCACAAAGCAACCAACTCAAAGCCCACAACAGCAGCAGCAGCAATCATGGCGTTACAAGAACTTTGCACCCTTCACACAATCAAGATGCAGGAGTGCCGAAGACTGAGCACTCAGGACCAGTTTTGGGTGACATGGTACCCTGCCATCGAACGAATCAACCAGCAGCTGTAGACCGCTACCCAATTAGTCCAAGATGCTATCTCCCGCACCAACAACCTTCCACTGTCCATACGCCTGCGAAAGCGCGGTGGGGGAGGCGGCCCTAGCACCAGTAACAAGTAGCCGCTACTACTAGCAAGCGGAGCGTGGTGGGATTAGGACAAAGAATAAACACTGTAGCTACACTGTAGCTACTGTAGTCGTACAGACAGCTATCACTGTAGCTAAACGACAGCTGTCACTGTAACATTCTATACTCTAGTATAGGGTTACTGTGCATAGGACGGTGATTTCTGTACATAGGGCGGTATTCACTGTAGAATACTGTACATAGGGCGGTGCGCACCGTAGCAGTACACTGTACACTGTAGCAGTACACTGTACACTGTACACTATAGCAAGTACACTGTAGCAGTATGACGTAAGCGCTGAGCTCATCAGCTCTGCCCGCCCTCTATATAAGGAGGGCGGCAGCACCATTGTAAGCATGTCCAGATGTCCAAAAGTCCAGAAATCCACTAGAGCAATAAGAATCTGAAGTTCTCTCCATATCTCTTCTTATTTCTTGTTGTTCTTGCTTCAAACCCTAAAAACCCCCTATTTTCCGCATAAGAACCGTCCCGGGGAGCATCACGTATGCGGGGGCGGGACCGCATGCTCTTCTGGCAAAGTCAAAGAAATGGTTGGGTTTGGATATGACTGAAACGTCTCATTTGGCAAAACCAGTTCGGCTCTTTTCTGCTCCTGGATGTGTTAATACATGTCATTCTCATCTTCAGATAATTTCTTGCTCAGTCCAAGTTACTAAAATAGAGATGTCGAAATAGTTTTTCCTCTCAAATTGCATTTTTTTTTTGTTGGCTACATTATGATATTCTATTTTGTGGTTCGGATTATTGATCATGTTAAACCCTAAACTTTAGAACTTCGGTGGTATTAATGTCAATGCTAGTACAATGAGTAACATACAATGGGATGCTCAACTGTCACACACGCATTTTTACATATTTACGTACTTATATATGCTAGTGGCATTCATAGAAAATTCAAAATAATGCATTAGATGCTACATACCCATTTGGTTCGGATCAAGATGACGTAGCAACAAGCGTGGTAGACGAGGAAAACACCGTTGCCTCTGTTAAAAACTCCTTGAATCCACAAGGAAGAAAGAAAATTCACTAAAGTAGAACTTTATTGAGAATAAAAGTTGTCCCTCGTCCATAGGACTGAAGGCCTATTTATACAAATACCAGAAATCCAATTTGAGTAAGTTTCTGGCTTTCCAAGTCCTAAACTGAATATAACTCAGTTTAAACCCATTAATTGGGTTGGTAGAAGTTCTAAATAAGTTAACCTACGAAAATAAAATCCTAAATAAAGATTCATCCTTCCCAAGTCCTAAACTGAATAGGATTCAGTCCAAAATTGGTCTTGGTTGGTGGAATCCGAGAATAAGACCTAAGACATCATAATAAAGAGAATTTTAAACATAGAAAGGTACTAAGTAAGGTAAATCCTAAGTTTAAATAGAAGAGTGAATCAAATCATTTGTCATGGCCCCTTGACTTCTGAATTAGCTTCTTTTGATATTCTTGAACTTCCTTTGAGTGTCCTACATCAGTGTCCCCTTCTTGTAAAGAACTCGTCCTCGAGTTACTTTGTCGTAATGTGCAGTCCTCAGGTGCATAGTAGTCAAACAAATCTTGAATATTAAAAGTGTTTGAGATCCCCAAATCCTTCGGGAGGTCGATGACATAGGCATTGTTGTTTATCTTTCTCAGTATCTTCAGTGGCCCAATTTTCTTCTGTTTCAATTTGTTGTAAGTTCCAGCTGGAAACCGTTCCTTCCTCAAGTGCACCATCACCAGATCTCCTTCTTGAAACTCTTTTGAACGCTTATGAATGTCCGCTTTAATTTTGTATTTGGCATTGGAGTCTTCTAATTTCTTCTTTACCTCAGTATGCACTTCAATAATTCTCTCCGCCATATTGTCTGCAGCTATGCTTGTTCCTGATAATTTGGGCAACACCACCAAATCCAGCGGGTGTTTTGGTGTTCTTCCATTGACAATTTCAAATGGCGATTTTTTCGTGGACCTGTTCTTCATGTTATTGAAAGCAAATTCAGCTTGTGCGAGGGCATAGTCCCACTGCTTTGGTTTGTCTCTTGCAAGACACCGAATGATGTTTACAAGTTTCGATTCACCACTTCAGTTTGTCCATCTGTTTGTGGATGATAAGCACTACTAAATTGTAGAGACGTATCAAATCGCTTCCACAATGTCTTCCAAAAGTGACTTAGAAATTGTGTCACGGTCAGAAGTGATAGTCTTTGGCACTCCATGTAGCCTTACAATCTCTTGAAAGAATAGATTAGCCACCCTTGTGGCATCTGCTGTTTTCTTACATGGAATGAAGTGTGCCATCTTGGAAAATCTGTCGACAACAACAAATACTGAATCTAAGCCTCGTTGAGTCCTGGGGAGGTCCAAAACAAAATCCATCGATAGATCCTCCCATGGGGCATTTGGCACAGGCAATGGGGTATAAAAGGCCAGTGTTTTGAGAGCTTCCTTTGGCTGTTTGGCATACAAGCATCTTTGTCCAAAGCGAACACAAATCCCTTTTTAAGTTGTGGCCATTTAGTACGACTTCAACTAGTGCAAGGAGCTTGTCACGCCCAAGATGTCCTGCTAAGCCACTGCTATGCAACTCTTTCACCACCTTTCTCTCAAGGAGCACCTTGGAATGCAAAGACGAGAACCCTTAAAGAGAAAGCCTTCATGGAGATATAAATCACTTCTTTGTCCTGCTTGACACTTTCTATACCCCGCTTTAAAATCTTCATCCTCAGCAAACAATTCCTTCAAATAATCAAACCCTTCAACTTCGTTGCTTATAGTTACCATCAAGGCTGCCCTACGGCTCAAAGCATCTGCCACCTTATTTTGTTGTCCAGATTTGTGTTTCAAAACATAGGTGTATTGCTGTAAGAATGACGACCATCGACCATGCATGCGAGTCAAGTCCTTCTGGCTATCAATGAATTTCAAAGCTGGTGGTCGTATATGAATGAACTCATCGTTGAATTAGATAGTGCTTCCAATGACGAACTGTTTGTACAACAGCATAAAATTTCAGCTCATATGTTGACCACTTCTTTCGAGCTTCACTCAACTTTTCACTATAGAAAGCTACTGGTCTTCCTTCCTGGGATAGAACGGCTCCAATGCCTATGTAAGAAGCATCACAATCTACCTCAAATAACTTCTCGAAGCTAGGAAATGCCAAAATAGGTGCAGTAGATAACTTCTCCTTAATCAACTCGAAGCATCTATTAGCTTCTTGAGTGCAGGAGAACTTGCGTTGCTTCAAACATTCAGTTATTGGTGCCATAATGAAACTAAAGTTTTTGACAAACCTCCGATAAAATGTCGCCAGACCATGGAAGCTTCTAACTTCTGATACACTTCTGGGTATAGGCCATTCCTTAATAGCTTTTACCTTTTCTCTTCAATCAACTGAATGCCGTCAGCACTACAAACGAAACCCAAGAACACCAGTGGCTACAGTCATAAATGGCATTTCGTTGAGTGTGTGTACAGCTTTCTCCTTC
>RXID01014724.1:0-14924 GCA_005019695.1 Trichopus zeylanicus subsp. travancoricus
CCAGACCATGGAAGCTTCTAACTTCTGATACACTTCGGGGTATAGGCCATTCCTTAATAGCTTTTACCTTTTCTTCATCAACATGAATGCCTTCAGCACTTACAACGAAACCCAAGAACACCAAGTGGTCAGTCATGAAATGGCATTTCTTTGAGTTGATGTACAACTTCTCCTTCTTCAGCACAGTAAGTACTTCTGTTAGATGCCTTTTATGTTCTTCTTCATTATGACGGTACACCAGGATATCATCAAAGTAAACAACAACAAAATGACCAATGAAAGGTTTGAGTATACTATTTCATCAATCGCATGAAGGTACGGTGGTTGAATTTAAAGAGTCCACACGAGCATAACCGCCACATCAATAAAAGTCCTCTTGTTTTGAAAGCAGTTTTCCATTCATCACCGGGTCTAATTCTGATTTGATGGTATCCACTCCTCAAATCTATCTTGGAGAAAACCTTTGACCCTTCCAACATGTCCAACATGTCTTCTAAGCGAGGAATTGGGAATCTATACTTTACCGTGATTCGGTTGATAGCTCGACTATCTACACACATCCGCCAACTTTCGTCTTTCTTAGGTATCAATAAGGCTGGAACTGCACATGGGCTCATGCTGACTCTGACCATTCCTTTTCTGATCAACTCCTCAACCTTGTCTTGTAAAATTTGTGACTCTTTTGGACTCATTCTATAGTGGGGCAGATTTGGTAAACTCGCTTCAGGAACAAGGTCAATGTGGTGCTAAATATCTCTCATTGGGGGTAGTTCATCAGGAAGATCATCGGGCATGATTTCCTTGAATTCATCTAGGAAGGGTTGCAAGCTTTTTGGAGCTTCAGTGGGCATTGTCTCCATTCCTTTCTCAATGCACAGACAAATATTTGGGATGTCCACCCTTTTAGCCCATCGTTTATAAATTTTGCACATCAGGAGTAGTGACCCTCCTCTTGTAAACTTTTGGGTCGACGCTCTTCGCAAATGGGGGTAAGGATAATTTTCTTTCCATCTTTGAAGAAGATGTAGCGATTGTCTCGCCCACGATGTGTAAAATCTCTATCAAATTGCCAAGGTCTGCAAAGAAGAATATTGCATGCATTCATCTCCACAACATCACAGGTTACCTCATCCTTGTAGAATTTTCCAATGAAAAAATAAATTTGACACCGTTCAGTTACCTTGGTTTCACCAACCTTTTTAATCCAGCCGATCTTGTAGGGAGAGGGATGTGATTCCGTTTTCAATTGAAGCTTGTCAACCATAGTCTTGGAGATGATGTTTTCACTGCTTCCCCCATCAATAATCATGTCACAGATCTTGCCATTTTACTGTGCATCGAGTGCGAAAGATATTGTGACGTTGTAGGTTTTCCTCTTGCTTTGGGATGTACATCAGATTTCGAACTATTAAAGATGACCGTTCACCATCAGGCTCCTCGAATATTCCATCTTCATAGTTTTCTTGATCACAAGCTAGGTCATCATCTTTTGAGTCATGGAAATTGTCAGCAACAAAATTATCTTTAATAGCCAAGTTCACAGGTTGTCGTGCTGGACAAACATTAGAACGATGTCCAAATTTTCCACAACGATAGCACTTTAGATCAGGATTTGAACTTGGGTTCTTTGCTGATGTGGCATTTCCTGATGGCCTTGTAGGGCTAGCTTCAAGACTCACTTGTGTGGGAGGTCGAGAAGGTTGTGTAGCTGCACCTCCATTAGGAATAGATTGTGCTCCTTTTGAATTCTCACCAATGGTTCTCCCCACCTGATTTCCTTATGGCAGGTCGGCGTCCAGGGGACTACTACACGATTGCACACTCCTCACAATCTCATTAACAGTCCAAATGGTTTGTGAAAGAAATCCTATCTTGGATGTTGTGCGTAGCCACACCGATAATCTTGCCCTTTATGAATTCAGTCGCTAATTAGATTATTACTGCTGAGAAGGCGAGAGAACTCCTCAGCAATGCCCTTCAGCATCTGGCTGCGATTACTAACCCTGTCGCAATGTTTGGATATTGGCTTAAAGAGTACCGGGTCCATAATCTATGTGGAAGGATTGCTTTTCGAGAGACCTTCATCCGTGGCCATGCTCGAATTGGAGCTTTATTTTGGCGTGTCCTTTCCAACTGGATGCGTTCCCACCATGCGGATGCACCCCCCTTGAGTCGGTAAGCAACAAGCTTCACTTTCTTCGAATCTGGAATCTCCATGTAGTCGAAGAACCGTTCCACTTCAGCAAGCCAATCGAGAAAATCTTCGATCTGAAGTTGGCAATTGAAAGATGGGAGATCAATCTTCAAGCGAAAATCATGACGTCTATCATGCTCAGAAACTGGTCGGTGAAGGATGTCTTCAACTTCTTCATCGCTGGAATTTTCAAGGATTTGTAAACCCTTTGGATTCACTTGCGGAGCCTTTCCTCGACCAATTGGATCGCGAGTCACTTCATCGATCCGTCGACGTGGTTGATTCAGGCATTCAAGTTGATCCATCCTCAGCATCAACCTTGCAAGTGAGTTTTGGATTGCTTCCATGGTCGAATCAAAATACGCACGGCTGATGTGATTACCCACAGGAGCACCGTCCCTAGGGTTGCTGCTGGTTGCGTCGTCGTTAGACATTAAGCAAGGAGAGCCTCTCTCTGATACCACTTGACGTAGCAACAAGGGTGGTAGACGAGGAAAAAACCGTTGCCTCTGTTAAGAACTCCTTGAATCCACAAGGAAGAGAGAAAATTCACTAAAGTAGAACTTTATTGAGAATAAAAGTTGTCCCCCGTCCATAGGACTGAAGGCCTATTTATACAAATACCAGAAATCCAATTTGAGTAAGTTTCTGGCTTCCCAAGTCCTAAACTGAATATAACTCAGTTTAAACCCATTAATTGAGTTGGTAGAAGTTCTAAATAAGTTAACCTACGAAAATAAAATCTTAAATAAAGATTCATCCTTCCCAAGTCCTAAACTGAATAGGATTCAGTCCAAAATTGGTCTTGGGTTGGTGGAATCCAAGAATAAGACCTAAGACATCGTAATAAAGAGAATTTTAAACATAGAAAGGTACTAAGTAAGGTAAATCCTAAGTTTAAATAGAAGAGTGAATCAAATCATTTGTCATGGCCCCTTGACTTCTGAATTAACTTCATTTGATATTCTTGAACTTCCTTTGAGTGTCCTACATCACAAAGCCAAGTGAAACAAGAAACACATGAAACATCAAGACAGAACAACTGAAAAAAGAACATCCCTTCAAAATCATTCTACAAAAAGCCTTGGATGCTGCTTGTCAAGACATGGAAGCTATCAAAGAGCAACTTACTCTGCAGGTACTTGAAGAATTTTATGCCACAATTATTAAATGATAAATGTTTAGGTCATGTATAATCTATAGAGATTAAAGTTAGCTATCCAATGGAAAATTCAAACAAGTTAGGAAGATATGAATCCTCATTTCATGTTTGAACATCAGGCAGTCTAATCCATTCAGTGGAATGAATCCTTATTTCTTGTTTGAAAGTCAACATTGAAAATGAGGATGAGAGGAGGTATTACACCTTCCTTCAGATGCAGAATATAGTCTCATTTAGTATTTATTCATATCTTGTATCAGAAATTGTATAACAAATAAGTTGAGATTGTAAAAAACCTTAGGACCGTCTCATATGTTTTCACCAAACACTGTTCATGTGGAGGAATAATTCTTGCAAGTCTTATATTAAATTAAAAAACTCAAAATGGAGCTTAAGTCGTGTCTTTAGCAAAGTCATTCCAGCATAGGCTGGTATCAATTCATGGCTTCAACTGCCGGTTAGTCTGCTTCAAACACAAAATATTGTAAACAAGTTGCATGTTTTTTCTAAAAAATAAAGAAAAATGAACTAAATGGAGAAGAAATTGCATTACATCATTATGGACAGTTCAAGAGAGCAAGCTCAGGCAAACAAATTATCCTTATTTATTCCCACACAGGTCTTAATCCCATGATTATTATCCTTAACCCTGGAACTTCTAGTTAGGAACCTTAACCTGGTTAACTCCATATGGTGGCTAAGGATAAATGTGTTAAGGTTCCTTTCTAACACCATAAGTTTAGCTAGTTTTCGCCAGACATGTCACCAATATTAAGCTCTCCCTACAATCGGACCTCTGATTTTAGATGGGAGAAGCCCCTCAACGATCCATGTAATCTCTTTTGGGCCTTGAATATGGCTGGAGATGAAGAAAAAGTTCTTGTAAATACAAAAAGTGCAGCCTAATGCACAATCTTCCTAAAAAACAACATATGGTAAGGGTTAAATGATAAAGCCTTCTCTCACATGCAGAGAAGTTGCTTCTGTGACTTCAGTTTGTGATGCTCGTGTCACAATGGGCTACTTTAATGATACACCAATGGGCTACTTTAATGATACACCAATGCTCGCACTCTATTTGAACTGAACTATGTGCACTTCTGCTGAATATTCAATAGGTTCGCCTAGATAGGAGACACAAAAACATTAACAATCAAACTGAATTTCAAAAATTGCGAAAAATAGAGAAAGGATATGCTTAACATTCAAACAACACCAGAACGTGATGACTCATGAAGTTAATCAACAAATTAATCAATCTCTAATTTACTTTCTTAGAAAAAATCATTAGAAAGTATATGCAAGTGAATGAAGTGAAAGCGAGCGATAGAAACATATCATTGAGTGAAAGGCTACAACTAGGCTTTGATGTTCAAATACATGCAGCACATATCTATAAAATAATTCATGCTGCTTCAGGCCTACATAGCCTCAAAGGACACATATTTTCAGAAGCCCATATCATGTGCAAGGCAATATGATTAAAAACTCAAAGCACACTGGAAAATCTCCCTCGTGAAAATACTTGTTTAATGTACACAACAATGTTGAAACTCAAAAGAGCTAAGAACTAAACCTTAGCCTACAAGTCATTATAACAGTCATAATCCGGCAAGAAACAATTCGAAACCTAATCAACATAGGACTCCTTGCATAAAAGAGAAAAGCTGATCAAAGATTATTTCCTGAATCATATACGAACTGTAGGATGACTATTGACCTAAACTTTTGAATTACATTGCATCTGTAACAGTATACGCCGAAAAAAATGTGTACCAAAAACTTTCTCTTGCTTAGAATCTGGCAACCAGGCTCCCATTTCAGGTGTACCAAGGCCTTCCCTCAGCCTTTTCACTTTAACTGAATAACAAAAACCTTTGCGTCACAGCCATTTCGTCCTGCTCGATATAATCTTAAGGGATCAACAAATAATTTCTCTGAGTCCTCTTACTTCGACACTCTGAGGAAGATGAACACCTCCTGAACCAGTAAAATAACAGAAGAAATCTTCTGAAAACAATTTCATTCATCGTTCATCGTTCTTCCAACCAGAGACTTCTCCACCTGCTGAAGCTCATGACCATTCCCATTCAAAACCTCCATGTTTGACGATCTGCAAGTGAAATAGAACACCGCGCTCATCATCGAATCGATGAGAACCACGAAGGAATACATGACCACCAACAAAGGCGCCTCCCAAATCCGCGACGACCCATCTCCATAACTCAACGTCTTCACCCGATGCTCGAACAAGCCTTCCACAAACGCCATCCCAATGGTGGAGCCGAGAAATATCAGCAGCCCCGGCTGCGTCTGCCCTCTGATAAGCTGAACCGACCTGAGCAGCGCCCAAGGCCCCGAGAGGTCCTCGAGGACGGCGATCACAATGGCGAGGTTGCAGACGATGATGGTGTGGGCATAGCCCATGGAGAATGCGAGGAAGACGATCATGGCCGGGTAGACGACGATCTCCGGGGGGTAGCCGAAAAGTGAGAAGGCGTTGCAGACGAAGACGAGGAGGACCACGAAGAAGGCGAGGCAGGCGGAGATGGCAGCGAGGACGCAGAGGTAGGTGACAAGGACGCAGCGGAGGACGGGGCGGAGGAGGGAGAGGAGGTCGGGGATGCGGAGCGGGCGGGAGGCGTAGACGGAGGCGACGGCGAAAGAGATGGAGGAGCGGGCAAGGAGGAGGAGGGAGAGGAGGAGGGGGAGGGAGAAGAGGGCGGAGAGGAGGGAGGAGGCGAGGTGGAAGGCGAGTTGGCGGACGGAAGACGAGAGGGGGAGGCCGGAGCGGACGGCGAGGAGGGAGAGGCGGCGGTGGGGGGGCGGGGAGGGCGGGGGAGGGGACGAGGACGGAGGAGAGGAGTGCCGCGGAGACGGGGCAGAGGAGGAGGGCAAGGATGGCGGAGAAGGAGGAGGGATCGGTGCGGAGGACGCGGACGGTTTCGCGGAGGATGTCGAGGGCACTCATCGGAGGGAGCCGGGCGGCGCCGGCGAGGAGGTCGGCGTGGGTCATGGATGAATCTCGCGGGAGAGGGGAAGGATCACATGGGAAGGAGGAGGAGGGGGGAAATGGCGTGAGGAGAGAAAAAGAAGGAAGAGGAGGCGGGAGGAAAGAATCGGTGCATGATTTCCACCCTTTCGGAAGGCCAAGAAAAGTGATTCAGCCGAAGGGTATGGACGGGTGACATCGATGCTCCCTTTTTTAGCTTTTTTCAAAAAAAAAAAAAAAGACAAAAAAATTACTGGATGCGTCACGTCCCACTGATAAATCAACATAATTAATCGCCCTCTTTTTGTTCGAATTTATGATAAAATAACTCGGGAAAGTCGTTAAACTGAAACTCGTCTTAAATTTAATCTCGAATTGTAAAATTATTTCTCAAAAATGATGATGTGGTGTAATTAAAAATAAAATTTTTGTTACTCTGGATTACTCAGACTATACAACATCCAAATCCAAAACACGAAAGAGAATAAAAATTGCAATTTTATTTTTTTGTTTGAATATCAAATACATTACTCTTATCTTATCCTTCTCGCTGTGGCTTACCTTTTCACAAAATCAAATTTACTCATGTTACTATACTCCTGGTTAAAACAATGAGCTAAACAATCGACAGACAACCATGAATCCTAAAACACAGGATACTAAATATGGATCTAATTTTTGTGTGGAATTCCAACAATAATAGTATAATATTACAATGATCGACGACCTTCAGCATCAGATCCTATGAAATAGTCCAGTATATTAGCCAAAAAAACAAAAAAAATCAAATAAAAGCAGCTGCACAGCGCCTCTAAGACCTCTTTTTTTCGCATTAAAAGATGCTGTCTCCTCCTGATTTGACATCAGACAGCTCAGATGGAGAAGAAGAAAGCAACCCAGCAAATGTCTACATTATACTTGATCCAATTCGAGAATTGGAATCTTGTATGGTACAACAAGTTGGGTGTACAAAACCAGCAGAGCCGGACCCATTCTTAAATTGCATGTCATGGTATTCGGTGAAATCACTCTGATGGTAGCTGCATCAACTCCCGAATACCTTCACATACCTGAAAAAGATATTGGCTAATTACAATTATCTGCAAGTAAATATTTCTGGGATGGTTGCTTAGCTCTACCAAAGCTAACATTGTGGTGTTTGCTAAATGCGTTCATCTATCTAATAACAGTAAAATAGACAATTAGATGTAAGTTATGCTTCAAACAATATTTATTTATTTACCAACTTGATTTGAGCTTTGATGTTAGCAATCAAATGCGTGTACTCCTCCACTTGCCTGCCAAAACAAAAGCATGTAAATCCCAATATACTGTAATCCTAGGTAATAATGTTGATGCTTACTTTGTTTACATATTAATATACTTTCTTAGCAGTAATAGCTTAAATAATGAACAAGTAAAATGACCATCCTAAGAAAGCAGTTGAATACTACATGAACCACAACTATTTTGATAACCATATTAACCATATTCATGTGATTGAATGCTTGACCTATTAACCATCAATGCATACATTTGAGTTGAAGCTGTCTTCACAAATACCAGAAGAGGTTAGAAATAGAAGGATATTTTCATTATGCTCATTGTTGTGGACAACAAGGAATGGAATCACGATATCTGGAAAAGAGGAAATGGAAATGGTCCTGGTGTGCCAAACGTATTCGCATGCTAAAAAGGAAGGTTCGATGAACACTGAATATTTCCTGGAGTGCTTTTACAGAAAACTTGTTCTCAAGAGGAACAGATGTAAAAAATGTATACATACCCAAATGCAGTCAAGCTTTAGATAGCAGGAAAAGGTGTGATTTGCTAATATACCGAGACTAGAACAAAGATTATGGCAATGCACAGATGGCCTACAAAAACTACTTTTACTTTTAAATGTATGCACAGACTACAGCCATCCAATTCATATAACAGAAATAAACTTTTTCCACAAAAATGTCAATATGGATCAAACTACATAACATTTAAACCATTATCTGTTAACATGTACCTAATTTGTTAACTTAGTCATAGAATATACTTTCAAGCAGCCGTAACTCCACTTAATTTTTCCAATACACACACACACAATTTAGATGCTAAATTCTAGCTATGATAAAAAAAAATAATGGAAAGAAACAACAAAAACAAATGTAAAGGTTGGAGTCTTCGATAACATCATTTTATTCACGTAAGAATTACAATACAGCCAATGATGAAATTATTTTTCTTTATATCAAAACACCCTCCTTCCTATGATGTCCATTTCGTTGGAATGATGCTCTTTTTTTTCTCCTCCCTCATTTAGTTCTTGACTGCTCATTCCTCCTAATCACTCTACATGTTGATACACAGTGAGAATAAATATTAAGCATATTCCTCCTTATTCATCCATTTTGCAGGGCACACGATTCTGTCTTTACCAGGAAAAAAGTCCTATGCTCAATAATAGAAATTGTAATTGAGAATAATGCTTTACTGCAACTAGAACAAAAATGTAGCAAGCAATGAATCCAAAGAAGAGAGCTTTTACTTTGCCAATCTTGCTTCTCTCACTGAAATGAATTCAAGCGCCTCCGACCACGTAAACTCAGCGTGGAAGCCCAAACCAATGTCGACAAATATCCGCCGCGTATCAGGCCTGCCAAAAATTCCCCGAGTCACGATAGTTCTACAATTTCAGAAATAGAATGTAAGAATCAACGAGAACAAGCTCATACACATCCGCTTGCATGTAAATCTCAGACCCAATATCGACCATCGTCTGGAGCGACGTCGCACCGGTCTTCTCCAATATCTCAATGTTCCGCTTCAGATCAGAACTACCAACATCGATGTAAAAAGAACAATTTTTTTCCTCTAAGAAGCAAAAACACAAACACATAAAGTGCAAGGAGCCATCGAAAAGGATACAAGACCTTCTGGTTCTCGAACACCTTGTCCCTGCGCGAAAGAAGATGACATGAAAGAGAATCAGGGTTAGGAACAGAGAGAGCGATAAAGATCGAAGAAGGACCTCTGTGCAATGGCGTTGACGAGGTCGGGCTTGAGCCGGCGGTCGACGAACTCTTCGAACTTCTGGACCTTTTGCTGCCGGAGAAGCGCGGCCGCGTCCATCTCCGCCTTCGTCTTGTTCTGCGATCGGTCGGTCTCCCGACAAGCGGATTTGGGGCTTATGGGGTTTAGATCGTCGGAGACGGGCCTGAAAGTTAATGGGACGGTCCGGTAGCTGGAGTAGTTCATTTCTATTGGGCCCTTTTGGATGGGTCGCTCGTGGGTTTTTTTCTGTCTGTAAGTGGAGGGGGAAGTGAGGGAAAACAATATCTTTTTTCCCACCTCGATTCTACCCTGTAACTCATGTAATTGGAGGAGTTCAGGTGTGTTTGGTTAACTTAAAAGTTAGTTAATATCGCGTATTTGAAGTGGTGAAGCTGGCTACTGGTTTCACTTTCACCACTTTCCACGTTCGGAAGTTCTCCAACTAAACATGAAATTTGATATACATTTTCAAATAATGCGGGCCCAAAAAAGCATGACCTCCACTCGAAAGTCATTAAATAGTGGGAGATTCTCTTTCTATTTTCAATTTTATCCGCCTACTTTATGAGTTTAACCATATTTTCTCATTAAACATTGCAATTTGTAAGTTGAATTAATAACTTTCACATATTCCTCCACTTCAAATAGTATGTAACTGGCGGAACTGATGGAATTCAAACCTATATATGGCTAGGCAGAAAGTGGAGTTAGGTATGATTTTCTCCTAGAGAGAGGTCTAGCATTTTGAAGTTTTAGGGCTGTTTGGTTTGGGGTCAGGGACCGGGTCAGCATTTTTTAGAATTTTTTTTTATCTTGTGAAATTAATATTTATTATTTTATATTATTATTAAATTAAATTATTATAAAAAATTTAATAGTTTTTTGAGCTTTAAATTATTGAAGTCTTAATTTTGATAAAAAGATATTAATTTACAAAAGTGGTTCATTAATCTTGACCTTGACCTTGATCATAACCCCGTTCCAAACATACCCTTAAGAAGGATGAGACAGTTAAAAGCATATGCGATACCATTAGCTGCTTTACCAAAAGCATAAGCATACATGATGCATTATGTCCACCAAGTCCTAAGCATGGCTAATGATTTGGATGCACACAAGGCAGACAAAGTGGGCCAACTTGACAACATCTGAGGACACCACTACAGCTTGATGATTTTCTTTTCTAAAAAAAATTTTTTAAAGATATTTTTTGAGGCTGGTCATTGACGGTGGATCAGTAAATTGTGGGATCTACAAGTGGATAATAATTTAGTTTCGACAAAATACGAAAATTAAAACTGAGTTAAAACGGCGAGTGAGTGCTATAAATTTAAGGGATAATTACGGAAAATCTCCCGTAATTAATCTTAATTATACTTAACCCCCATAATTTTCGTAATTACCCCACTCCCTCAAATTCGAAAATATTTACTCACACCCCTGAATGTTATTTAATCAAAATTTTGCCATAAAATTTCGATTTTATCCCCGGTTATTTTACTCATACACTCCTAAAAACTTACTTTTTATATTTAACCCCCGAAATTCGGATTTTTGCAAATAACACTCCGAAATAACTCAGATTTATAAAAAAGTCCTCGAAATTCTAATTTTTGCAAATAAACCCCCAGAAATTATTCGAATACATACCGAGACATCCCCGAAATCGGATTTTTGCAAAAAAACACCTTGAAATAACTCCGATTTACAAGAAACCAAGTCCTTCGAAACTTCGAATTTTCCAAATTACACCCCCGGGAAAATTATTTCTGATTTACAGACAAGTCCCCGAAATTCGGATTTTGCCATAACACCCGTCACCTTATTCCTGAGGGCGGTGGTGGATCGGAGGCGGAGGCTGGCCGCGGGAGCGGAGGCGGAGGCCGGCCGCGGGCGGGTGCCGGCGGCAGGAGCGGAGGCCAAGGCTGAGGCCGTTCCGCCCCTGCATGCCGGGGATGGACGGCCTTGGCCTTGGCCGTCCGCGCCCGCGTGCCGGCGCGCCGGCCTCGGCCTCCGTCCCCGGCACGCGGGGGCGGAACAGCTTCGGCCTCGGCCTTCGTCCCCGGCACGCAGGGGCGGAACGGCCTCGGCCTCGGCCTCCGCTCTTGCCGCCGGCTCGCCGGCGCCCCGGCCTCCGCCTCCTTCCCTGGCGCGCGGGCGCAGATTTTTGCGAATAACACACCGAAATTATTCAAATTTACAGAAAAGTCCCCGAAATTTGGATTTTTGCAAATAACACCCCGAAATTATTCCGAATTACAAAAAAGTCCAGAAATTTCTTATAAAACCCTCTTCTTCCTGTAGCCCTAAACGCATCTGCGCCGCCACCGCCGCCGCTCTGCTCTACCGCTGCCGCCGTCGGTCCCTGCGCAGCTGCTGCCGTCCGTCGCTACCCCGCCGGCTCGCCGTCGTCGTCCGCTCACTGCCCTGCGCCACCCACCCACGCCGTTGTTGCCCCGCCGGCGAGAACACCGCTGTCCCGTCGCTGCCGTCGCTGCTGCCCCGCCTCCACCTTCCTCCGCCGTTCCCTCGCGCCGTTGCTGCCCCGCCTCCACCTCCTCCCCGCTCGACGGCCTCGGACCCATCCACCACTCCCGTCCCTGCCCCTACTCCCAGACGGGCTCCGACACTCCCGCCCCTGCCCCCAGACAGGCTCCGACACCCCTGTCCCCGCCCCTCCCCTTTGCCTCACTGGCACCTCCTGTCCCGGGCCCCTCCCCCAAACACAACCCCCCCCCCCCCCTACTCCTCTTCTCTCTCTCTCTCCTTCCTCCTCCTCCCTTCCTCCTCCTCCTCCTCTATTCCCCCGCCTGCACCCCCGTCCGTCGCCCACCCCTCCAACCCCCCCCCCCTTTCACCAAGCCACCTATTACAGTTTTTTTATCTATTTTTTATATCTAATTTTTGATATTGTGTATTTACAGATGGCTGATTCATAGAATCTGGTACGATTAGTGCTCCGTTATGGCACTGAAGGATTATTCATGGCAATGAAGAAGAATCTTTTAATTTGTTTCATTCGCTGAATACAGAGTTGGAGATGAGGCATCCTGGTAATATTGTGCACATTGCACAGCGTCCAGATATGTCTTTTCAGAGATGTTTTATGTCACTACATGTTTGTATGAGAGATTTTCTTACTGGATGCAGACCTATACTGGGAGTTGATGGATGCTTCTTGAAAGGGAAATATAAAGGCACATTGCTTTCAGCTTGTGGAATTGATGGGGAGAATAACATAATTTCAGTTGCATTTGCAGTTGCAGAAGCAAAAACATACCAATCTTGGTTATGGTTTCTACATAACTTGCAACGGGTTATTGAAAATTTGAATATCTTGGTTATTATTTCAAATAGGCAGAAGGGTCTTTCTGATGCTGTGAAGAATATTTTCCCATATGCTGAGCATAGAGCTTGTATCAGACATGTGATTGCAAACTTGAAAAGATCATACCCTGGGAAAAGGTTAGAAAATTTGGTTTTTAATGCTTCAAATACATTTTTGCCTACTGAATTCGTGAAATATATGGAAAGGATTAAACAGCTATCCATACCAGCTTGGCAGTACATGAAAGAAATAAATGATTTTGCATGGAGTAGAAGTCACTTTGATCATTCAGTGAAATGTCATTATGTGACTAACAATATTTCTAAGTCATTTAACAGTTTTATTCAGGATGGCAGGGAGCTTCCCTTTCTTGAATTACTTGATTTCATCAGGCAGAAGATAATGGTGAAATTTGGCACAAGAAAAAATGAAGGATCCCACTGGCCTGGAAAGCTAGTACTAAGAATAGAAGCTTTTATTAGGAAAGTTTCACAGGCACAGGGCGGATACCGTATTTGGAGGTCTTCTGATGATATTTCAGAGGTCAGTGATCCTGCAGGCCGATGGATTGTGGATATAAGGTAGAGGATTTGTGACTGTAGGCAATAGCAGCTGACAAGAGTGCCTTGCGTTCACGGTATTGTTGCTCTCCTTGATATTCGGCTTGATCCTATTGATTTTGTTGATGACTACTATACTCTGGAGACATACAAAAGAGTATATGATGTTCCTGTCACTCCATTGCCAAGTAAGAAACTTTGGGTGTCTGTGCCAAATGCTCTGCAAGTACTTCCTCCACGTTCAAGGAGACAACCTAGTAGGCCTAAGAAGAAAAGGATTAAGGATCCAATGGAAACATCAAGTAGAGCAATATATGCTTGCAGTAGATGTGATCAGCTGAGATACAACAAGAGAGCGTGTAAAGAGCCTCTTGGACTGCAACAACAAATTGATGTTTCTGGATCTAGCAGTACTTAACAGTCAGTGGGAAACCAATATGTTGGAGAACGTGGCAGGGGAAGAGGAAGATGAAGGTCTACCGTAATGACTTCAAATTTTAGTATGCATTTACCATGTGAGTTTTTCTTTTAGAAACTTGACAATTGTTTTTCTTATTTTATGTGATTTTGAAACAATACATTAATAAATGTCACTGTATTTTTTTGCAGGAAGTTCATCAAATCTCTAGGATCAATTTTCATTGGGTAAACAGTCTTCTCGAAAATGATGATGATGTCATGTTGCTTGGTTATCATAACTATTGGTGCATTTTGTTTGCAGGTACATATTTCTACTAGATAGACTGGGGAGAGTTAGATGGCAAGGTTTTGGATTAGCAACTCAGGAGGAACTGTCATATCTTTTATCATCCACCTCTCTTTTGTTGAATGAGAAATGAGGAGTATTATTTTAGACAATTATTTTATTAATGTTCTCCAAATTTTGATTTATAAGGAATAATCGAATGTTTCCTTTTTTTTTAGTTGAATAATTGAAGGTTTGCTTTTGTTGGACAACAGCAGAACTTGTTATATTGTCTTGTGTCTTGAACTTTCTAGCTGCTATTGCTATCTGATTACTGATTAGGCTATATTGTTCTAGCAAGCTGCAAGGTTCTATTATTGTTCTGGCAGGCTATATGTTATAAAATCTCATGAATGATTGTCATTAATTAGGAAGTGACTTTCTTTATAAATAAGTCCAAATTTTATTTATTTTATAAGTAAATTTTATAAATAAATCATCGAAGGTTTCAAAACTTAAAATTTAAAATTACAAGTTTCATATTATACATTAACAAATAGATCCCTTGATTTTTTTTAAAATAAATCAATATTTTAATCATTTTTAATATTAAATTTCACGAAAAATACAGTGAAAGTTTAAATTTTTCAAATTTCAAATTACAAGTTTACTATTTTTTACATTTAAAAATAGACCACCTTTAATATTTTTCTTTATAAATACGTCCAAATTTTATTTATTTTATAAGTAAATTTTACAAATAAATCATCGAAGGTTTCAAAACTTAAAATTCAAAATTACAAGTTTTATATTGTACATTTACAAATAGACCCCTTGAATTTTTTTTAAATAAATCAATATTTTAATCATTTTTAATATTAAATTTCACGGAAAATACAGTGAAAGTTTAAAATTTTCAAATTTCAAATTACAAGTTTACTATTTTTACATTTAAAAA
>RXID01014724.1:19285-155861 GCA_005019695.1 Trichopus zeylanicus subsp. travancoricus
AACCGGGGGTAAAATCGAAATTTTTTGGCAAAATTTTGATTAAATAATAATCAAGGTGGGTAAATATTTTCGAATTTGAGGGGTGAGGGTAATTATAGAAATTACAGGGGATTAAACATAATTAAGGTTAATTACGGAAATTATCCGTAATTATCCCTAAATTTAATAATGAGTTTTTTTTTAAGCAAGTCGGGAAAAAATAAAATCCTGATTTTGAGGTGTCGCACATTTCATAATTATTAATATTTTAACTACTTATTTAAAAGTTTTTATTATATGCCCTTAGAAAAATTCAAATTGTATTTATATCTTTCAAAAAATTATAATTAATCCTATGTTTCTGAAAAAAAAAAATTAAAAAATAAATATTCTTATAATAGCTTCCATTAATATTGGTCTGGTTAACCCAAAATAAATGAGATAACGGAAGAAAGTTATCTTTGGAATTAATAATTTCAACAAAGAATTGATTAACAGTAGCTAACGATGAGGTTATTTGTATAAAAAAAATGAATTTTCAGAAGTACACGAGTAATTATAGTTTTTCGAGAGAAAGAAATATAATTCGATCTTTTTAAAGATATAGAATAAAAAATCCAAATAATTTTTTATGTTTGCAATTATTTAGAAAAAAAAAAGGAAGATTGACCACATGGTCTTCGAAAACAGGGAGCCCAACATTGATTGACAAAACCAGCCAGCCTTCCAGTTAGAGAGCACAAAAGCTCATTATTCCAAGTACTCATAAATATTCCCCCTTCATCTTCATGCATTGCAAGCAAAAGTAACAGGCAGGATCAATGAATAGGAAGAGGGAGGGGGAGGCAGAGAGGACGAGAACAGTGGGATCCCACACAATGGAGGAGAATACTGGCCTCTGAGTGGTCTATTCCTTGACTTGGCAATGGAGGAGTTGGAGTTATTGTTCCCTGCTGGCCTTTTCCAGTGTCTGCGTTGGTGATGACATCAACAGGTTTAGGGTAATCATGTGCCCATGGAAGAGGACTCTAGGGTATCGCTCCCCTCGCCTACAATACCAATGCTTCGATAGTGAATCTTCTCGTCTGACTGTTAGATTGTGCATCATGTGTTCTAGGGCTTCGATAACTCTAGCAACAAGCAGCTTTATCAAAGAGGAGCCATGGGAACAGCAGGTTGGGTGTTATGATAGAAAGCCTACTCGTAATTTTGTTGCGTGTTAAGTTAGAAGAACGTAAAAATGAACAGAAACAATTTTTGCTGGATCGCTTCTCATATTTTTGGCAAGCTTTTCTTCTCTCCCATGATGCCTTTCTCTCAAGCCTTTCACGAAAACTGCAGGGTCAAGAGAAGTCTCTCCTTCACGGATTACTTTACTATTCCACTTTGCATGGGAACAAGAGAGACTTTTCCACTGCATTGAACACGTATTACGTGAATCAAAGAAAATAAAAACAAAATTTAGAGAGAAAGACAGACAGAGAGAGAGAGAGAAAGAAACAAGTAAAAAAGAAAGAGACTGGTGCACTGGGGAGACAAAACGCAGAGTCTCAGCTCTCAAAAGATTTCTGGCAGCAGGAAAAAAGCTTTAGCAGAAAGACAGTGGCTTTTCTCTGGTTTTGGGAGCAATGCCACACTGTACACATTGGTATGTGTGCCATAAACAGAAAAAACTTCTTTCTTTCTTGAAAATTGCTTATATATTTATTTATTTAGGAGGGGGGGGGGGGGTGGTGACATTTGCAATTTCTTCTCTATCATGCTCACTCCATGTCAGGAAAAGTTTTCATTTTAAAGATGTGGATCAACAAGTTTTTGCTGGTTCTAATTTCCAGCCTTCTCCAATGAAACAATCAAGGACCATTAGGTTCATGAAAGTGCTTCGGAACTGTGCCTTTCTCTACAAAAGCTCAAAAGTAACCTAAGCTGCTGCTTTCATGGATCACTGAAATGGAACTTTTACCTCTCTACTGAATTGTGAACATCACACTCATGAAAGCTTAGCAGTAGAACATAAGCCGCTTGACATTGTCTCTGAGCTTTGGCAATGGCGCAGTGCACGGAGGACCATTTCTGGACAGCACAGTCCGGCCGCAGGCCATTGCATCTGATCTTTCAAGATACAGTCTACCTCGGTATGCTGCAAGGTGAGCATAATATGCAGGAGGAACAAGAGAGACCGGCTTCGTGCACCTGACGAATGTGTAACAGAGATTGTGTATCAACTTCTGAAGCTCATCAGACGTGAAATGGTTTTCATCCCATAGAACATGGTAATGTGTAGGCCTGCTTGTGCCCTTCATTCCCCAGTGACTGCAGAGATAGAAATCGAATTCTCTTGGATGAGTTATCTTGGTATCCACAACAGTTCCAGGTGGAATGTTCTCGTCAGGGAAATGGTTGGAAGAGCCGTTCTTTTCATTCAAGAAGAGTCTCGTGTGGTGCCTCTTTTGAACCACTGCAAAAGTAATGCTAGGCCTGTAGCTAGAAAATCTAGAGCAAGCGGCACGAATGGCCCTTAGCTCCTCCTTCAAGACCTTGTAAAACTGTGTCTCGCTCACACCGTCCCTGAAGAAGATGATTCGGCTAGGAAGCTTGTAAACTGCAAGATAGAATTCCTCGAGTAGTTCTCCAACCATCTCCTCTAACTCTTCGATGATTTCCTGTCGGTGTCTTTGCGAGCGCATCTTTGATATATACTTGTTCGCCGCAGGCCAGTTCATGCTTCCAACAACAGCTGCAACAGAAGGACTGAAGTCATCGAGCGGGTGTGGGTGTGTAACATCTGCTCCCATGAAGATCACAGGCTCATCATCGGCAAAAATCCGAGGAATTTGGTGTGGCAGAGTGTTATAGAGCACTACATTGCAGCCACCAAGCTTTGCGTTGATCTTAAGGGCCAGATTTGCGAGAAACTGCGAACTTGGTTTACTAATATTTGAATATAAACAGCACTGGCTCACTACACCAATACCAGTTTCAGCAATCCTCTTCAAATCTGCATAGCCTCTATGTTTTTTCTCCATGACACAAATTAGAAGTTGCAGATTGTTTGCTGAAGCTTCATGGATTTTCCTGAGCTTGTGTTCCAAGATGGATGCATTGTTGAGCACTTGAATTTGCTCAAACGATGGGCTGATGACTGTGCTCTTGCTTAAAAGAATTCCTAACTGATCACACCGACTAGACAACTGGTTGATGAATCTAGGAATGCAAGAACGCTGCTCTGTGCTGCCACCAAAGCTTATCAAGGCCCATCTCTTAATTGTGGAGCCTTCAGCAACATGGCTCTCTAGCAAATTCCACTGCCGATCATGTCGATTTGGAGTTATGTCCCTAACTTTTCCCCCATTGCCGAGTTTTAGCTTCGGTGGCTGGAGGACTCTTCCACGCAATTGAGTCATCTCTCTTGAAACTTGGAGACTGAACTCACCTGCATAAGATCCACTGCCCAAAAATAGAAACATTCAGGAAACAGTTATACTGTTTGATCAGAAATAAGAGAGCCCGAGTTCAAATTTATGAATCATGGTACAACTTCGACAAAAAATGCCAAAGAAAATAATACAAACATGATACATCTTGTTAGCTTCATTTTCAGAATAAACTCAACGCAGATATTAAGACGTAAATTTCTAATATAATTGCTGAACTTTAATCAAAGAAAGTCATGCAATTACCTTCTTGGACCAGCTTCTGCTTCCATGACAGCATTGATGATACTTTTCCGCTCTCCGGGCTTTTGGCATCCCATTTTGAGAATCCTTGCAGTTTGCTCATCAGAAAGCTTTCCAAGAAACTTCTGGCCTTCACAAACTACACATAGTTCCATTGGGAGGTAACAAGGCTTGCTTCTGCCAATCTGCAAGCATGGAAGATTCCTAAATTGTATGTCAAGGTTGTATTGATCCTTGAAGTAATCCACCACCATCAAATCTCTCCCATCTCTATCCCTGAACTTGAGGTTTTCAGTTGCTTCATCGGTCAAGCCACAAACCCTGTATCTCTGGTCATTCTCCCGGTGGCTAACGAAGACTCTAATATTCTTCAGAGCTTTCTCCACCACTTTCTTCTCTTCTCCAGCCAATCCCCTGGATTTCCTTTGAGAAAGGTCCCATAAAAACTCACAGCAGTTCTGAAGATAGGGTATAATGCCAATGCTTTCATGGAAAGCCATAACTGAGAAGTCTACATTGAGGGATAGGCCTTGCTGTGTTGGTCTAAGGCTCTGAAAGAACCCTTTGAGACCTATGGCTCCTCCACCAATAGCACTGGCGCCGCCCATGGATCTAGAATACAATGACCTTCCTATAGAAATGCAACTCTCCATGGGGCTCTCACGAAGAACAACATCTAACGCGTGCAAGTAATTCTGTGGCAAAGGAACACCATTTCCTTCCTCCCTCAAATACTTCTCCAAATCCTCTCCACTAAGCTTCGATGCCAGTCTTATGTTCACCCTGAAGAGCTTAGGCTTAGCCTTCTTTTTCTCGAACACATCAGACGCATCTCCATTAGCCATGGATTTAGCAACAGCAATTGGTAGACTAATGAAGAGCTCAAGTCTGTCACCCTGAAACTCAACTGGACTGTACCAGTTCCTCCGGCCATCAAAGGCTGGAAGAGAACCAGAGAGGGCATCGGAATGGTCCTGCACAATCTTCCTCTTGATCATTCGCGCAACCTCTTTCGACGGCCGTGGGGTTATATCAACATCATAGTGAAAAATCCTCTGTGATGGATCAAACTGGACTAGAAAATGGTTGGCAAGCAAGGGAACCACATGCCCTTCCACCCCACCGGAGTCAGGCCTTTGTACTGCTACAATTTGTTTTTGCTCACAACCTTTAGAAGACACATCAATGGCAGGCATTTTCCTCGGGGGTTTCAGATTGGGTTTCTGTTGGAACACCTCCATAGCTGCTTAAAAACAACAATTTTCCAAATCAAGAAATACAACAGTGAAAAAATCAAAAACACATGGTTCTGCGAGCTTTCTGCTGCTACTAAGATTCAAGAATATCCAGACATGCATAACAATCAAGTTTGCTCCTTTACAACATAAACAAGAAGAAGGACAAACTTTTACTAACATACCAGGAAGAGGCAAGAGAGCAACCCGGGCATCCGGCCGCTGCTTCCAAGAAGCATTCTTTGCATGATTTCTAGCTCTCTGGTTGCTGGCAAAGTGCAAAGGGCCTGGATTCGGAGGAATATGGAGAAGCAAAGGAGGAGACAGCGGCAGCGGCAGCGGCAGCGGAAGCAGAGCAGGGTGAGACTGTTGGTATCTCCTCTGGCAGAAGCAGAAGCCGCCGCCATGGAAGTGGCAAAGCTCCACCGTTTTTGGTGATGCTGGTGGTGGTGGTGGTGGTGTTGGCTGTGGTCTCCACCTCCTGCTCCCCTTGCTCTTCCCACCCTTAGCTTCTTCTTCCTCCTCCATTGCTGCTTGCTCCTATGTGGCTCTAGCGGCAGTTCACGCTCTGTCAACAAACAATGCTAACAGGACAGACAGAGAGGATGTAGGACAAAGGTGGAGCCAGGTGAAAAGCAGGAGGTTTCTTTGTTCATTGAAAGTGTTTGGGTGTTTGGAAGTAGAGTAGCTCCGTTTCCAAAATGCTGGAGAGGAGGGCCCATGGGGAGGAAAGGGAAGGGGTTTGGGGGCATCCATTAATGTAGCTTTGCTATTTGGAGGATGCCATTCAATGCACATTTGGGAGGGTCCTTTTCGTGGGGGAAAGGTGGGATCTTTGTGCTCATTTTTTGATTTTTTGTGTGCATGAAGGAAAGGTGTTGGGGGAGTCAAAAAAAGTGATAGTTTTGAAGGAGATGGGGAAGGAAGGGGAATGAGAAGGGACGAAGGAAGAACGGGCGTGTGAAGGGATGAAGATTTGGATTCAATCTCCTTCCATTCCTCTTTGAATCTGCCTTTTTGCCTGTCGCTTTTGTACTGCACTGTAGGATCTTGTTTGGTTTTCTTTTTATTTATTTGTGTCATGGACATATGGTATTTTAATTGCCCATAAAAATTTGTTTTTTTTTTTTTTGAAGATGTTGGGTTTTCCTTTTTCTTTTACAAATATATATTTCCTGATTTCTCACGCATTATTAGAAATAGATATAACAATCACGTTGATATTTAAAAAATATTAAAATAATAAAACAAAATCAGAGATAAGTCAGAGATTAATTCTCGGATAAATCATTTCTCGCCTGAACCAGTTTATCGACAAAGAGAAGGGGAATATTTTTTTCGAAGGCTGTCAACTATCAAATTTCAAAAAAAAAAAAACCCCAGAGAAAATATTTTTAAATTTAGACAAATATAAGGGGTGCTTAGGTAAATTTATAGAATACTTGGGAAATAGCTAGCTGAAATAGGACTGATATAGGACAGCAAAAGGAAGTGCCAGCAATTAGTCAGTGAAAAGAGTGTGAAAGGAATAAATAAATAAATATTCCACGATAAATGAAAATAGTTTTCTATAA
This sequence comes from Trichopus zeylanicus subsp. travancoricus, assembly GCA_005019695.1. Lineage (NCBI taxonomy): Eukaryota > Viridiplantae > Streptophyta > Magnoliopsida > Dioscoreales > Dioscoreaceae > Trichopus > Trichopus zeylanicus. The sequence continues at coordinate 25,751 of RXID01014724.1, forward strand.
ATATGCTTATAAGAGTTTCACAAAATTATATAGGGATTTTTACTTGAATACCCCTAAAAACATATGAAAATTGCAAAGTATATGTCTATGAAATATAATTGTTCTTATACCCCTTAAATTTCAGAAAATTTGTTTAGTTCGTGTGGTTAATTTCTAAGCAATTATCTTCACTGACAGGATAAGAAAAATATATAATTTTCAGAAGTGCGAGATGGAAAATTAAGAAAATATTAGAAGTCAATAATATCTTTTTTTATCTGAAAATAAGAAGTCGAGAATATCAAATTAATTTGATTTTTGTGATGCGTTAGTTTATGCCATCCACTTTCCAATGTGCTAGATAGAACTCGGAAAAAATGCATTTTCCATGAATTAAATAATATTTTCGGCCGCTTTATTCAATCATTTTTCTGCTTCAACAACTAGTTAATGCGCTTTTCGATAGTTAAGGACAAAGTAAGGCTTTTGCCGTATTGCTACCTGAAATTTTTTATATTTACATACAAGTCTCTAAAATCTTCACTAATAAGAATTTCAAGGACGTGTTCGTAGATATAGAAAAACAAGGGTTCTTATACAAATCCACGAGAGTCCGAAGGTTTATAACCAAGAAACCCCTTTTAAAAAATGTATTAAAATCCATGATTATTAATTAGGCAAAAATTTTAATGCAGGACAAGATGATGATGCCGTTAAGTGTCCAAACAAAGAACCCACAAAACTCCACCCATTGAAATGAAAACAAGGTCCCGTGAAACTCCAAACACTTTGGACAGTGTAATTTGCAATCCAGCCCCTGACATGCATTCTGTCTTCTTTTTTAGGGTTCGAGGACCATTTCCAAAGGGACAAAATTTTGCTGCAATCCTCATTTGAAAACTCTTCTTGCAATTTGGTGGATATTTCTTGCTGTTGTGATAGAAAAAATTTGTGCGAACAGAAGGGTTCAACTGTAAGATTTGCATTAGAATTGAGAGTGTAGGGATTGTTTGGTTAAAAAGAAGTAGAATGAAAGTACGGAGAAGTCTCCCTACTTCCAACTCATTTCTAGAAGTAATTGAAAATAATTTAACTCTAGTGCTCGGTTAGACAAAAATATATTTCGAAAATATAATTATTTACATGATTTTTTTTTTTGTAAAATATTATTTTATTTATTTTTTTATATATAATTTTTTTTATTTAATTTTAATTTAAAATAGTATTTATTTATTTATTTATATAATTATTTATGTAACTATTTTTATAAATCTATTTTTATGTAATTATTATGACCATTATTATTTATGTAAATTTTTTTATAAATAAAATTTTTATGTAGTTATTTATGTAAAAATATTATTTATTTATTTTATAAATAAATTTTTTAGTAATTTATATTTTTATTGTGTGTGAGATTATTAATATTACTATAATTTAAATATTATTAGATTTATTTATAAAAGTCACTCAGAATTGAAAAAATATAAAAGTAAAATTTAATTTATTTTTTACTTCTATATCAAAGTGCCAAGAAATGAAGTGACATTCTAAACAACTAAATAATAGAAGCGAAGAGAAATGTATTCACTTTTAACTAAGGTTTTACGTTTCGGCCGAAACAACTCGATTTCAGTCGGTCCCGAACCGAAACCCTAATTTTGGTTTCGATTTAGGATTTACTATTCATCTTTACCAACGCCGGAGCTCGAGCGCGGGCAGGAGCGCATGTGAGCGAGTGCGCGGGGGCGGGAGCTCACCGGGCTCGCGCGCACGGGCAAGAGTTCGCCGGGTTCATGCGCGCGGGCGGGATCTGGCCAAGCTCGAGCGCGGGGGAGAGCTTGCCGGGCTCTGGGTGGGGGGTGGGGGGGCGGTTGGAGCTTGCGCCGACTTCGTGTCCGAGCCTAATGGCCCTGCGCACTCATTAGCCTGCTGCCACTCCCTTGCCTATTTCGCGCCCTCACCGACCTAATTTGTACTCTCATAAGCTGAGGCTAGCCTTACACCGGGGCCAGCGCTACACCAATCTGATTTTGACGTCCTTATCAGTTTCTGTCAGATACTGTTCACGTACGTAATATTATTCACGTAATTGTTCATTATTTTAAAAAAAATTTAAACATATTATAATTTTTAATTTGAAGTTAAAAAATAATTGAAATAAAGTTAACTTTAGTCAAAATATAATTAATAAAAAAATATTTTGGTTGAAAATGAAATGAAAATGATTTTGATTGAAACACGTTGATTGGTTTTGTTCACGTCGCATACTAGCATGCATGATCATTCCACCGAAAGTAAAACAAAAAAAAATGTTGTCGATTTACCCCATGTGCATCGCTGTCACGAGATTGCGCAAAGCTAGTTATTCTCGTATGTCTATAAATGTTCGTCTGGATCATTTAGATACTGAATTCATTATTCCACATCTAGATGTTTTAAACTCAACTGATGATGATGATGATTAGTTGTATTACATTATATTTAATAAATTATGTATATATCAATTATATTTTAATAATAAGTTAAATTTGTTTATGTTAATTTTTATTTTTTTAATCATATTCATATTATTTCTCATATATTTTTTTATATAATAATATATAAAAATAGTGGTTAACTATCAAAATTAATTTTAATTAATTAAAATAATATTTAATATTGTGGTAAAATTAATTATAAATTCTTTCATAATTTTTAAATTTTTATAATTTTTTTTAAAAAATTTTATCATATTTTTAATTTAAAGTCAAAGTACTGTCAAAATATAATCAAACTGTAGTCAACATACAATTAATAACTAAAAAAAATCTTTTGATCAAAAAGGCCGAAACGTATCGGTTTCGCTGAACGCCAAAACTAAAACCGAAACCGAAAGCTATACAGAAAACCTTACTTTTAACCACTTCTTCATATTTTTTGCCAACTAAACCACCCCTCTAGTTGTTTATCTATTTGCACAGTGAGGATGCCTCATCTTAAGCATACAATATGCTGCACTTATTGGATTGATGGATGGATCCTCCCTGTGCTGGCAGGGTGGGCATATATGTTTCATTGGATTATGTCCAGAAAAATTTAATTTTTTACAATTTAATTTAATTTATTGATTTAAAAGTATTCAATTTTTTTTTAGAAAAAAATTAATATGATAATCGGAGTTACATATCAAACATTAATTATCGTTAATTGTCGAATGTGAGAAATTATAAATTTGAAACTTGCATATTTAATTGGTGTGAGGAACGCAGACAATTAGATGAGCATTAATCCTCACATGAATCCAAATCAATCTTCTCTTTTGCTAAGAATGTGGAGCGATGACAAATCAATCCACTATTCAGATGCTAAGCTTGATCAAATACTATGGAGGCATGATGGAATTTCAATATAAAGGAAGCATTTTGAATTCCTTGAAAAGATTATTCAAAGAAGAAATTTGCCCCATGAATTCCTTCTAACCAAATCCTCCCACATGATGACACTTCATAAACTCATTAACAATTTATGAGTGCAAATTCTCTAAAAAAAAATCTATATTTAGAAGTAGACAAATCTAACTTGTTGAACATACATGATCTTGCTCTATGAGAATAAGTAAATGGGAGGGAGATCAAGGGAGTTCCAGAGTGATGACAGTTCACCATCATTGTTCACACTCAGAGCCCCTGGAGACGGAGATGACGACGACGATGATGCTAGTGAAGAAGAAGATAAAGAAGAAAGCGAAGAAGAAGAGGAAGATAGCTCTAGCTTGGGCTTAACTTGCACCACAGTACCATCTTCCTCTTTCTTCACTTCCTTCCCTTCTTGTTTCGCGGCTCCTCCGCCGCCTTCCAGCCTCAGTCTCAAGCACTCTGATATGCCGTTGAGGGCGTAAAGCGAAGCGGAGATCTTCCTCTCATACTTCATCCTCTCCATCGCCGCTCTGAGCATCGAAGGCTCATCGCCGCCGCTCTCCTCCTCTATCGACTTTTCAATCTCCTCCGCGATCTCAAACGGAGAGTAGAAGCATGGATTCCTCGCCGGCGCATCCACAAATTGGAAACCCATTGCTCCAAGATCATCAACAACTCCCTCTTCTTCTTCTTCCTCAACAAACTCATTTCCCGCCCTCCAATCATACTCCATTTTTACTTCTTCGATATCTTCTTCTTCAACCTTAGTGCAATTGACCTGGAAGCTCTCGCATATATAACCACCAAAAACATCGCCATCGCTATTTGCAACAGTAGTAGTAGTAGTTTCACCGTCACCAGGTTCCGTCAAGAACTCGGTGAACTGGAGATTCTCATCGTCTTCGAATTCTTGTTCAGTATACTGTTGTTGATGGTTCAAGTCTTGCTCCTCTTGGGGAGAAAACTCTAGTCGTCCTTGCTTGTTATCAGCAGCAGATGCAGAAGCAGCAGAGTTCCTCGCCTTGAGCTTCAAGAGAAGAAGATTAGTGACCTTAGACGGCAGAGCCGAGGGCGCGGAGGGCTGAGACGGTGAGCAAGGCCAGAAGTTGGTGCGGGTGTTGGCGCCACGTAGAAGGCAGGCAGCTTCATCGTAAGCCCGGGCGGCGTCCTCCGCGGTTTCGAAGGTCCCAAGCCACACCCGAATCTTCTGAACGGTGTCTTTGATCTCCGCCACCCACCGGCCCGACGGCCGCTGCCTCACTCCGACGAATCGCTTTCTCACCCTCCTTACGCCTCCCAGCACCGCCACGGAGGCCGCCTCCTTCACTGCTTCATCCCGTCCTCCGGTGGCTGCAGCGGGGGTCTCCTTTTCTTTTACTCCGTCAACAGTCTTCCTCTTCCTCGCCATTTTCTTTCTTTGAGCTTCTCGTTGTTGGTGTTGATATGAGGTGAGCTGAGTATTTATAAAGAGTGGAAGTAAAGTGATGACAAAATCATATGGAGAGAGAGAGAGAAAGAGAAGGAGCTTCGTTGCTTGTTGGTGCTATGCCATTGTTTTTCTCATAATTCGGCTTCTTCTCTTAACACTTGGAAGCACAAGGAAGAGAAAAGATACTCTTTAAACCTATTCAGTGTCTGTTTTGGACTAGTTCAACCTTACATCACTTTCCCCCTCTTTTTCTGCTCAAAAGAATCCCATTTCGGGGATTTTGCAGAAAACCACCTATCTTTGTTTTTAATTTCAGAAATCAAAGAAAGGTGGTTTCATGCTATAAAAAAAGAAACACTAGTGTTTCTGTGCAAAAGAATACTAGTTTTCTCTGTCTTGAATTGGTTCCTTGTCTGCCACTCTAACCGCAGCCCTAATGCTGAAATATATTGTCAAACGTAAGGGCTTGAACCAGTCTTCTCCTCAACCACTAGCCATTTGTTTTCCTCGGTTCCCTTTGCTAGCTCCCGAACAAGGTTTTGCCACACGCTTGTGCCTGTAATTTTATGGGTTTGGTCAGTGTCAACCTTAGCCACACCGAGAACTCACTTTCAAGACTAGAGTTAAGGAGGAGTTTGTTTAATTTTAGATGGGATTAAGAGGAGCTCCGATAATTTTCACCTTGTGCTTTCCTCGTCCTCGACGAAGAACGCGCAACACTTCAGTGTCGTCAAGAACTGATGCCACATCTTGACTCTTTGTGGAGGCCATTAGGGGAAGAGGCCAAGCAGATGGTAATGGTGATTAGGTCTTTGTTTATTCTGGACATTAGTTTATTCGTGTCAAGACTATGGGACAATGCGGTGAAGCTTCGTAGCTATTTCCTTGAGAAAGGGATGTTTCTAGGGTGGGATGGCTGCATGGTATGCGGACTGATATGTCAGTATGTTGCATGCATGATGGTTATCGAACATATAAAATGATCACTGAACATGAAAAACCTGTCTTCTTATTAACGGATTCTTGATAAATTTACGATCGTTAACAAATAGTGAACAGCGAAAGACAGATGATAAACATGGTCATAGTGTTTCATAACTCGAAATTACTTTGTCCAAACGGAGCCGCAAGAGGCAAGCGAGTTGAAACACAGCTTTGTCTCTGTCTCTGTGCTTTTATTTATCGGGAACATAACCCTTGGCGTCGTTGATGAACTACAATCATGATTTTCGAAAACATTTTTGGAGTTTGACCACGCACTAATTTAAATATTCATCGAGAAAAGAAAATATAAATAAAGTGGCATATGTTCATGGCTCCACGTCTTCGTCGGACTCTGTCTCGAGTTGCAAACGAGGGATTTCACTCCATTTGGCGCCAAATGGGATCGTGCTTGATGCTTTTTTGACTAAAAAAGATGCATAAATATCAAAATTTCAAGGACGTATGTGTAATTTTTTTTACATAAATCAAATTTTAGGGAGTTATGCCTAATAAATCCAAAAGAAAAAGAAATCTATGCACGCGTTATAGCGTCTATTGGCAGAACAATAACGATGAATATAAAAAATATAAAAAAGTTTGAGAAAAATATTTTCTCAAAGGAAAAAAATTAGAAATTATATAAATTAAGATGAAGAAGTCAACATTAGCACGGATAAAATCATTAACAAAGAATCCAGTCATGTAAAAGAAATTTTGGTTTTTTGACTTCATAATCCTTTTAACAAGATCCTTGCCTTTGTCATTTTATAAATATAATTCGGAAAATATTTGAATAATTTCTATACTGTTCAGATAATAATTTCCCAGCCTCGGAAGAATTCATTACTCCTAATCAACATAATTAGAAGCTTTATGCATCATTCAATTCAATGATTTCTCAATAAGAAAATATAACTAGAAAGTTAAGCGAATCTTGGTTTGGTAATAAGTAGGACAAAAATGACAATCTCTGATGCAATATTACATATATATGCCTCTTAAATCTCCAAATTGTACAAAAGTCACTACCAGTACATACACGGGGATTGGCAAACAATTGTGAAGAATTTCAGGGTTTTTATGTAAAATTGCAAGGCTCCAAGAGTCCAATTGTCCCCTGTTTTTTTTTTTTTCCTATTGAACAAATTTAAAAATGGAAGTGATAATTTAAAAAAATTCATCAAAAGCTTACAACAAGTCAAAAATGGGAGAAGCATATGCCTTGGTTCAAGGAGAGATGCCCTAAAGTTTGGAAAATGAAGGAAACCTCAGTTTCCTCCACTTGGCAAGCAAGCTATGCAAACAAGGGACCAACAAAAATGAATCCAAACTATATGATAATCATATTTATTTCAATCCAAACTATATGTTAACCATATTTATTTCAATTCAAAGTCAGATATTCTTTCATTGCAAGTATAATGTCAAGCACAAAACGTAATGCTCACCTTGTTATCCATGCATCCAACATGAACCATTGACCTGAAATATAGTACTCACCAGAATGAAACACATGGCACCACATCACCTGCATTTTCAAGATTTGTTCGAACGCATGATCACTTGGTCAGAGAGAATCCATGAGGTGTTCCTCTGACTTGACATCATGTTTTGAATATATAAAATCTTATCAATGGCATTACATCACTTGCCTTTTCAAGATTTGTAAAGAGGTTTCATCACTTGCTCAAGACAGAATGCATATTTTAATTGATATCATATTTTGAATCATATAATTTCGTAGTGTTAGAAATGTGGACAGAATAAAAAAATCACAGTGCCTATGAGGATGTTTAGAGATAGATTTATAAGCTATAAAAAGTTTGCCTGCAGTAGCTTTTCCTTCTTTCCTGCTAGATTTTTGTCTTTTTTTATTCAAAAGTTTATTTCAGTCAATACTTTTCAAGGTAAATCCTTTACAATTCAAGGTCAGCATCACCAGTCAATACTTTTCCTTGGAATAGAATAAAAAAAAAAATTCAAGTTTCTTGATGCAAATCATTAGTTTGATGCCAAATACACAAGTTGGAGATTAACTGACCATATTGTTGTGTTGTTTGATAACATAGTGATTAAAAAGAACCTGCAAAACTTATCATGAATCAAAAGGAGTTTAAAGAAATGCAACAAAAAGCACAGATAGCTATGGGGACCTGAATTCATCTATAAAATATATAAATTACAAGGAAAAAGGACAAGCTGAGATCTCACAATCAACACATAATAACAAGGAGGTCATGAAGTGAGCTATAGAAAAACTGGTAATTTTATTGATTTATGTTTGGATATTTCAGTTCTTACAAATAGTGGTAAAAGAGAACCAACATTGCCTAATGTCGTCAACTGTATTTCGCAAATATATTCCTCAAGAATAACAAATAGTAATGCGCAACGTATATCAGAACCTTATGTAATAAGACAAATTATAGGTAAGCCTTTGTCACTGGACCCTACAACCTTCTTCTTCAGATCTCAGGAGTACTAAACCACGAGATATTCTCTGCAGACGAAGAAAATGTAAAACAGTCAACATTGTCAAGTGCGACAAATAGGAAATAAGCTGTCGGTTTAAGGCAACCAGCTTACCTCTTGAGAGTCTCTTAATCTTAATAGCTCCAGCTTCTCAGATGGCCTCAAGTTCAACAAGTTAAGAAGCTGTCATATACTCAAGGAAATTAATCTGTGCTGCAACTTTCATAGTGAAAACCAAATCATGGGAAAAAGAGAAAGACAACACAAGTAAAACTGTCCACACCCAAAAGCTAAATTGCTCAGGATCCTGTGGTCCAGGCATTCCTTCAACCTGAAGAACTTCCGCATGTAGTCTTGACCTCCATCCTGGGTTACTCAATGTGAACCAGTCAACATTATACCAAGAGAAAATAATCTAAGTGAAATTACTTCACAAAATCAACATTGACAAACATTAAGGTTTCACCCATGCAAAATATGTCATCCTGTTACTGGTTGTACCAGGCTGAAAATGAACTACCAAACTACATGTAATTAGTTTTGCAATGTTAAGAATTACCAATTCTTGAACCTTCTCTTGCACACCTCATCCAAGACCGGGCCAGTTCTGCTGCTGCACTAACCATTTGCTGTAGCTGTCAGAAAAGAAGATGCACCAAGAAGATTAAATTCTTAGTTCTGATGTAACAGTTAACTAACAGAAGGCAAAAGCTTGGACCATGGAGATGCATGCAAATGTCAAACATGGAGATTATTGGAGAGTGGGCTTCCCTGCCTTAAAATAATCTAAAAGAGAAAACAAGATGACAATCCTGATCCCAAGGATTACATTTGTTATTACCCTTTGCAAAAAATAAAGCTGCATCTAATATTCTTCCATGCATTAATGAGCTGTGTTTCAAATGAAATTTACAGACAGGTCCTTGAAGACAAAAAGGAAAATATACTTGACTACATGAATCTGGCTCCCATGAACAGCTCTTAAGAACTCTTTTAACATGTAGGCAAGAGAAAAACAAAAAAAAGAGCACACACAAAAAAGCACACAAAGCTCTTACGTCTTCTCCTTCTTGAGACCCTACTGGTGGTTGTAAATCCTGGATCCATTCAACCTCTGCAACACGATACCTACATCGATAAAGACAAACATAAAATCAACCCTGGAAACATAACAAGAAATTGTTGAGTTGTGTGTTCAAGCGTGTTGATGTCCCAGGTCACTGATGGCAACCTGATTAGCCAAAAAAACTCACCCATCTTGATCCCATGACCGTAAAATATGGAATCTTCTACGTCCTTCTACCTAGAAACACAGTAGTAAGGTAATATGCATAGTTATCTCCAACAATTAAGTTACAACAGCCATAGATATGCAAAAAGGTATTTTTGTTCCAATTATTGATGGTATCTAACATTAGTTATAATGATTTTTAAGAAAAACATGGAGATGCATGCAAATGTCAAACAGATATTCACAGAGAAGAAAACTCCCAGGATTATTATAGGCCATATTAGGTGCAATGCAATGTATTTTATCAAGAGCAACCTGATTTAGTTGTTTGTAAAACTACAGACCTTATGAAGTGCATGAACATTAAGTGCTTTCTGCTCAGTTACGCTCCCAGCAGAGTAGTGTGTCTCAAATTATGATTCCTCCAAAACAACCAAAACAAAAACTAAAATAATCATTTATATCTTTATACAATAGATCCCTCTCAATAGTCTCACATGGATAAACTGGCATAGATCAGTGTAGATTCCCTTATTCTAACCATTTGAGAATCTGTCAATCCGTACTGGGTCGAGTCCCTACCCCTATGAAAAGTTTATAAACAAAAAAAAAAAAGAAATTGCCTTCTCAAAATACAGATTATGGGAGTTTTAATCCTCATGCTTCCCAATTTAAACTGATAATAACCTTTTACCTAGACATCGATAGGAAAAATAAAACTAAAACTATTGAATGCTCTGACGGTTTAAGATATAATTCTTTACATAAACTAAAAAATCCATGTCTTTTTATTTTCAAAATTTTATATCCACATCCACATGTATCTAGTACTCTACACGATAGCTTCCTAGATATGAATGCCTGCAATTGCTTGAGTGCTCTAAAAGATTCTGACATGGACATGTAAGCAACATTTAATTCCACGTTGAGTTAAATACATTGATAAGTAGGCCGCATGCTAGTCAAAATCTAATAGTGCATCACAAGAGAATGTACATCTGCTTTAGTATATCAATAAAAAATACAAAAAAGAGATGCACATTGAAGAAGAGAATTGTATTCAACATGATATTCACATGTATACAATTGCAAGAAAGGCTGCTGGAAAAACATTGTGGATGAAGGAGAAATCTGAACATACTTCCAAATAGAATCGTCCATCTGGAAGTGGCTCGCACCTATAGCCAGATAGAAACCAAGTCTAAGCTTCCAAGAACTATATAACAAGAGAATGGTAAGATTGAAAGAAGGCTCACTCAGAAATTTCCACTTCACATGCATAATCAGCAACTGAACCTGTTGCAGAGTCAATGCCAACCTGCAAGAACAAGGAAAGAAATAATATGATTCATAAGCAAAACTCATGCTTGCAGCATATTTCCCAAATAGTGTTCCACTTACCATTCCCATCCGATGGTTTCCTTCCATTAGCCTCCTCACCTTAAAAAGATATAACAAAATTAATAAAGAAAATGTTCAAAAGAGAAACTGAGATGAAGTCAGTTGTATGAAAAAAATGCTAGATCATTTTTCCCCCAATTGTATCTCAGCAACACATTGGGAAGTCAACTCTAAGTGAAGAAGGATTCACTAATGAGAAGTAAATATTTTTCAATGACTTCCTACAACATTGTGATAGAATATTGATTTTAAGCCTACATCAACATTTTTAAGAAAAAATTGTGAAAAGATGTCAATCTTATTAGGTTGTCTACCTTCAGGGAAAACCAGATTGTTACTAGCAAATTTAGATATAAAACATTTCAGGTCAATAACACAATACCCAGCATAACAACCCAATAATGCCAGAAAATTTAGAGAAAAAGGAGTATGATACTTCCGCTGACTAGGATCATCCATAGTTCTGAGAACTGAGAAGCAAGAATCTTGTTCTAGACTAACAGACTATACTGAAAGCGTCACCCCAAAAAGAAAACAGACTACAATGAAAGCAGTAAAAGAGGGTACTTCATAATCTCACCATCAATCGGTACCGAGGTTCAAATATATTAAGTGACATCTTTTGGCAAGGAAGAACAACATCCATGACGAACAGGGGCACTAAATCAACACCCAAATGAGTCAAACTTTCTTGCTCAGATTTCCTTTCAGCATATTCCTCTGGAAAATTTTTCTGGATTATGTTGTTCAATGTCACACTGAATAGAGTTGAAGACACTAGTGCAATGAGAAACTCCACAAATGACAAGAATCTCAACAGGAAAAAACTCATATAAAGCAACCTACTGAAAGTGAAGATTAAAACTTAAAGGTGGATATATATGCTGACTCTAATATTCATGCATACACTACAAATAAATGACCACAAACATAAGAATACCTTATAGGATATATTCTAGGACTGATAAACAGGACAGTTCGGCAAATGGGGCACTTGTTTCCTACGATTCAGAGATAACATCAAAGATCAGGCTAACGCCAACAATTTTACTGGAAATCACAGATAAGTAAAACGCACCATGGTCCATAGACTGCAGCAGACAATAACGGCAAAAAGAATGCCCACAAGGAGTGGTTACTGGTTGATACAACAACTTTAGACATAGTGTACATTCAAAGTCATCAGTTCGCTGAAGTTCCCACCGTTTTGCTCTCTTAACTGGACCAGTTGAGATCCTCTCCAGATCCTGGAGACAGGTTTGGAGGAGATGGCTGCATTGAGCATACAATAGTTTCAAAGCTGTCCTAGACCAAATCTAAGAAACTTAGCAATGAGCATAAGCAATAGAAAAAGAAATCCACAAATGCTAGAATGAATTACTGCTAATAGAAGCATTGTTTCTCACCTAACAGGATTAAGTTGAAGCCCTAAAAGAAGTGCTTCATGTGCTTCCTCATACCACTCCAGCTGCCAAGTATAAGATCTCTTTAAAAAAAGGAAAAATGTTTACCCTAATCTCATCAAGCATGCCAATTAGAGTTTTGATAGAAACAAATGCCCATTATTCATATGATAGTATCCCACACAGCAATCATTCCAAGAATACCCATATTTCAAGCATGTGTATAAATTGAAAGCTTAGCAATAACAGCAAATATACCTAAAGTAGCAATAAAACAAATGAAATAAAATATCAAGGTAGTAAAACATACCATGTTCAATGAAAAAATCAACCAGTTTGCTTTAAATACAATCTGATAAAAATTAGCCTTGAAAATATTAACATTAAAAAAAAACATCCATTCTTAGTGATGGCAACTGGTAAAAAGAATATCATCCTTGGTTATGTCAACATGATGGTTGAAACTTTAATCCAGGAAATTAACCAACTTAAAATTCACCAACCACAGACAAAATATATCGACCATTAAATAAATTTTCAAATATTCATAATTACATGGTCTTCTCATTAAAGCATGTAAAAAGTAAAATGTGCTGCTTGACAAGGAGGAACCAGAATCATGAAAAGGAAAAGCCCTCATTTTACATTAATGAAAAAGAATGTATAAAACATTACCAGAACTAGAGCATTGGCCTTCAGAAAATATGACTCAGGTGCATTTGGTCTTACAGTTATCACCTTTTCAGCATCTTTTAGAGCAAGCTGAGATAATACTTTGGAAGATCAGAATAATCTGGCAAAAGGTTTGTATCTTTTTGATCTTTTCTTTACACTTTTTCAGGAAGTCCAACACAATCTAGGCACTAAAGAAAAGAGGCAAACCTCAGCATGAGTTGTAGGATCTAGCCCATTTAATGGTTGGTACTCAGATTCCAATGCAGACCTTTCTCTGAGAACCTTGCTAATCCTGTGATTTCATGAAGTTGGTTTAGCAAGCAGTTCTACATACTAGGATATCCTTAACTTCAAATTCAGAACCATGGGTATATAAAAAGAGAGATAAATGAGAATAAAAAAAATACCCTAAACAAGTAACAAAATAAACAGAGGACGATGACAGATAAAAAAATCTTAAAATAGGATATCGAAGATCACATTTGACAATAACACTTGCCTGCAGAAAGCAGCACTGCGATTGCTAAGGATGACAGGGTCTCCAGGTTTTAAGAGTTGGGCTTTTGAGTAACATGCAATTGCCTGTGTGAGCCCTCCATCAGAATCAAAAACCAGAAAACTAACAGGAGAACAAAACCATAACTCGTTTGAGCCACAAAGCAAGAGAAAAACTCATATTAAAGTACTCTCTAGGCAGAATATCCATTTGTTCTCATCGTCTGCCAACATCCTGCTCTAAGAAAAAAATATTTTTTTTCCTCAAGTTTCTGATAACAGATACAAATTCACAATGTCGTGAACTTATTTGGTAACTACTATCCTTGCATTACATTCAAGAAACCACACTCCACATAAGTATATCCGACACTCCTTCCTGCTGCTCTTCTTGGTTTTCAAGTCCAACGACTCCTACTCCAGCTTTTTTACCATAGAAGCCTCTTCAAATTCCTCCATCCAATAGAGCTTAAAGTACTATGAGTTAGACAATATTAACAGAAATGGCTCGATTCCGGCAACAAAGCTCACAAATCTCATCCAAGGAATCAAATTTAAACTTATTCCAAGTAGAAACCACCATACTCCGAGATAAAAACGAAATAACAGAACTAGAAAACGAGCAAAAAGCCTTACATCCTCGAATCGCTTCTCCTGGAACGCGATGTTCCCGGCGCGCACGAGATCAAACACCTTAGCCCCCTGCCTGTCCTCCCCCACCTGCAACGCCACCAAAAACCCCAAAATCAATAAAAAAAAATTATCTTTGTGGAAAAAAAGCCAATCCCGGAGAGCAAACTCAAACTTACCGGGAGGAAGTCCTGGACGTCAAAAGAGTCCCAGGCGGAGCGCGCGGACGAGGCATCCGCCGCCATGGGAGCAGAGCACTGACCTTGAGGGAATCGAGCAGGAGGAAATGGAAAGGAGAATAGGCCTTCTTCTTCTTCTTCTTCTTCTTGAATCAATTCACGGCCGAGAGCCCGCAACGTGGTCCGCTGCCTCTCGCTTGTTCCGCTTCCATTCCGCGAGTTCTAGTCTTTGGTCTCTTCTCTTTTCCTTCTTTGTTGTTGGAATTTTTTTAATTGTCGCCCCACATCTTCTGTTAATTCTTAGAAAACCCTGAATTTTCTATATTTGCAAACATTTTAGGTAATCTTTATTGCAAGAAAAACACTTCTAAACATCTCAATAATTTTCGCCTTTTTATTTTTTATAATTATTTAAATAAAAGAAAATAATTTCAATATTCTTCATAATTGCTTCTGTCATTATGTTTCCTTCTATTCTGGATATTCAACATATTTATCATTCAAATTTTATACAAATTAAATATTAACCAGAAAATTTGAGAATAAGAAGAAAAAAAAATTTAATTATTATGGGATTAAGCAAATGCGTTTCTACATTTTCTGTCACTATGAATATTTAAAAAGTTTAGGAGGCTGGATAAGAATAATTGTTTTAAAAGGGGTTATATGTAATTGTTCAAATATTAGGAGGTCGTGTGTAATAAGAGTTAGATGAAATTTTATTTTCCAATTTCTTAAAAGTTGTTATGCTTTCTGAGATTCTCGCCCATTATCATCAACTTGGCAGCCAAATTTAGAGAAGGATAATTATTTTTTATCTCGTTATTATTTTCGGTAATTGTAGTTATTGTTGATCATTATAGACTTGATGAGAATTTGTTTAACTCATCGGCTGTCAATATTAAACCAGAAAAAAGGTTTAATTTGTCCGCAGCATGAGAATGGAGTTAAGCAATTAAAAAACCAAAAATAGCCTGCACCGGATTTTTACACCTAACACCTTGAAATCTGGAGTGTCTATGTAACAAGCCCCTCAAATCTTTCCATGGAAAAAGAAGTTCCAAATGGGAGGAAAAATAATTAGAATTAACTTTGGGGTGTTTTATATAGAAGGTCATTTGGTATCTAATCCGGACGGCGCTGCGGCCAGCTCGGGTTCAGTAGATTCCATTTGTGACGCAGTCACAGAGTCATGATAATTAATTAAAATCATTATTAATCTTTTGGATTAGCAAACTTGGCCAGCTGGATCTCGAATGTAAATCACGATTATCAAATTTAATAATCACGAATCAAACGGAGTGTTGAAATCTAGACACCAGTGCCAACCGGTGGGAAAGAAGATCATTATGTTTGTTTTTCATTTTGAAAGGTATTTTTCGGCATGTATATATTAAGGGTTTAAGTTTTGGTTTTGATTTCGATTTTAACACCTAATAAAATTAATATATTTCGGTCATTTTGGTCATTTCGACTTTTGTTTCGGTTGTTTCGATTTTTATAAAAATATTTTTTTAATTATTAATTGCGTATTGACTAGATTTTAATTATATTTTGACCGTACTTTGACTTAAAATAAAAAATATAATAAATTTTTTTCAAATTTTTCAAAAAATTATAAAATTTTTTTAAAAATATTAATAATTATATCATAATAGCGAATGTAATTTTAATTATTTTAAATTAAATTTTATAGTTAATTACTTAGTGGATAGACCAATTTTTAAATTTACATATAATAATTATATTTAATTCACTAAAAAAAATTTTACCTATAAATCCCTACGTGATTCTAGTTTAATTTATATAAATTTATTAAAAAATTTATATATGTGTTTAACGATTTCGAATGCATACCAACTTTAGTTGATAAGTAATATTAATTCTTGAGGTTCGGCATAAATTTAGAAATAAATATTCAAAATAACTTGCATGTAAATAATAAAGATTATAAGGTATTAAATATAATCATCTCTAAATTCTAACATTAATATTTTGATGATTTGCTTTTATTTATTAACCAATATTTGAGTTTTGATTTTGGAATCGGTTTCGGCACAGAGAAATCAACGCGTTTCGGTCAAAATCATTTTCATTTCAGTTTCAACCCAAATAAGTTTTTATTTATTAATTATATTTTTGATCAAAATTTAACTTTATTTTAATTATTGTTTAACTTCAAATTAAAAATATTATAATATGTTTAATAATTTTTTAAAATAGTGAATAATATTTTACACAAAAAACTCATACACGTGAATAGTCTCATGCACGTGAACAATATCTAACAAAGACCAACAAGAGTGCGAGGACGCCAGGGTGGGGGTTAGGCTAGTGAGAGTGCCGAAGCCAGATTGGTGACGGTGCTGGCGCGGGTGCGAGGCCAGTGAGGGCATGAGCATGGGTGCGAGGCGGCAAGGGAGTGGCGTCAGGGGGCCTAGTGCACGGTTGCGGGTGCCAGAGGTTGGCGCAAGGGCACGGATGCGGGGGCCATGCTGGCGAGTGTGCGAGTGCAGGTGCAAAAGGGCAGTGCGAGGGTGCAGACGCGAGGGCCAGGTCAATGAGGGCGTAGGTGTGGGCACGAAGCCGACGAGAGGGTGCAGGCACAAGGCCGGCCACGGCGCGAGTGCTAAGCTTGCGAGCTTGCTCGCGTAAGCGTGCGGGTGCCAGCACCAGGGGCCGACGCTGGAGCGCGAGGGTGGGTGCGAAGCCGCAACAAATGCGAGTGCCATGTGGGTGAGCTCGCTGGAGCTTGTGCTCGGGCACAGACGCGAGGCCAAGCGAGGGTGTGAGCATGAGGCCGCCAACTGCTGTGCAATCTCCCCACGCGAGGCACTCACTCTACGCTCGCTACCACTACAAAACCGAAACCATTTTCGACGAAATATTTCGCCATCGGCCAAAACCGAAACGTTTTAGTTTTGGCCGAAATTTAAAACTTTTGTATATACAAATTTCCAATTTTATATGAGCCTTTTAAAAAATATTTTTAAAAAAGGAAATGACAATGTTAGGAGTAAGTAAAATCACTTTACCATACCGATTTTATATATTTTAGAATTGGAATCGATTTCTGGTTCTTAAAAAATCGAGAATCGAAACTGTACCAAATTAAATTAAGAATCGGTTTTTTGGTTTCAATTCTGAACTGATTCTAAAACTGGTATACCAAAATTTAAATTATTTATTTTAAAATATTTTATTTTACATTAAAATTCTATAAAAATTTAATTTTAAATACACTAATATACAAATTACTCAAAAATTTTATTTTATTCCTTATAATCTTATAAAGATATAATTTTAAATATATTAATATACATGTAATAAAAAATTTATATTATATATAATTATAATTTTTTAAATAGTTAGTACAGTTTTAATATACTGATTTTTCACAAAATATAAAACTAAAATGAGAACCGAAAATAATTTTTTGATTCTATCAAAATTAAAAATGAAAATGGTATTAATTTACCTTAAAAATTAATTTTTTAATATGATTCTCAAAATCATTATTATTCGATTTTTTTTGTTGATACGTAGATGGTAAGTTATCCTTGGAGATTGGCCCTGGTGGATCGAAGCATCGAGATCAAATTGGATAAGGTTCCTCGTAAACGACCAACTAAACCCTAAATTTTGATTGCTCTAATGATACGACGCTTGTTAATTATCCATAAAAATAGAAATCACTTGGATCGAATCATAAAATTTTACTCGCGTGATTTCCTTAGCTAAAATCTCTGGTGCGCATACAAGTATCAAATCCCGAACCCAATCATTCGAAGGCCGAACCCGCCAATGGCCGCCGACGAGTACCACGACCGCTTCTTCTTCACCGGCGACTCACCCGCCGCCCCCAATTCCGGGTGGACTCCGGCGCTGGAGCCGGAGGAGAACGGGAAGGGGTGGGAGGTGGTCTCCTACTCCCTCTATGACGACTTCTCCATCTTCCCCCCGAGCCGCCACGAGGGCCTTCACCTCCGTCCCGATCCCGATTTGGATCCACCCGAAACCCTAATGCCGCCGGATCCAGCGCCGGTGTCGGGCGAGCCCTCGTCTTCTCCGGCTAAGGGCGACGAGGAGGAGGAAAATGAGTGGGTGCGGAGGGGAAGGATGGCCTCGGAGTCGGTGATGAAATGGGTTCCGTTGCGGTTGAATCTCATCCGCGAGAAGATTTGGAGGAAAGGGCATGTAGGAGAAGGGGCGATGTGGGCGGTCGCGGCCCTGGGGGGAGTGGCGGCAGCGGTGGTGTACACCTGGAGGAAGCAGAGGAGGGAGAATGAACTGCTTCTCTCTCTCGTTCGGGAGAAGGATCAGGTTTGCTTCGCACCAGTAGATTCTTCTGTTTGTGATCAAAAGTAAATTGGTAGTTTGAGCAATTAGTGATGGATCGTTTGGATCAAAATTAGGTTTTTTATCTGCGAGCTTTCTGAAATTGTATTTTTTTGTTGAAAGCCTCGACCAGAACTGCGTACCAGATAAGTCTTTAGATAACAGGAACTCTATTTGGAGATTTTTGCCTTTGATTTTGATGAATTGTTTACAAATAAGAGCAGGGCTTAGTGTGTTGAGAAAGGCATTGGTCTGATTATGAGGCAATTTTTACTCAACTATCAATGAAACTCAATGACTTACAATGTGACTCATTTGTTCAAGATTTGATACAGTTTAAGCTAATATGAGTTTGTTTTGATTACACTCGAAGCTCAAATAAGGCAATCTCCCCATTGTTCCACCTCCTAATTTGCTAGTAGTGGAAAATGTGCAAACAAAATAATTTAGTAGGGATTATCTAATGCTTGCTGAACTTAAACTATCCTGAAGTTTTGTTTCGCATGATCTAGGCTTTAAATTTTGTAAGCAAGCATTCCTTGAGCAGAAAAATATCTGTAAATTTATTCTAACATCGTGTTAGAGTTGCATGTGTATCGGCAAATATTGATGACCAGCCAAATTAATGCATGTCTTGTCTATGTTCAAAATATTTGTTTTATTGAAAACCATCTGTGTAGCTATGAGAAATGTTATTGGGGAATTGCCAATTGATAGAAGCATTATCACATACCAGTTGACAACCATGTATTATTCCGTACTTAATACTTTGTTTTCTGGGATGGTGTGTGACCCAGGTGCTTACTATTTTAGCCATATGCTGTCAGGTCTATAAACTGCAAGATGGGCTGCATTTCCCAGTTTTTCTGGGCTTTTTTTGAAATGGCAACGCCAGCATTTTCTTAAAATGGAAAAGTATTATTCAGGACATATAGACGGTAGATAGCCGAAGTGGTTTTGCTTGTGGACAAGTTATTCCCTAATATTACTGAAATACATATTGATTCTTAGGTATCTGTATCTGAAATCTCAAAGTGCAGTTGAAATAGCCTTGAATCTTCTCAAACATGTATCTCTACCACAGAAGCCTCATTTTCTTCTATCCGTGCGAGTTGTTTGGGAATAAAGTCTATATGAGATGTTTCGATCAACATTTAGTTTTACACCAGTTGTAAACATTGTGCACTTATGGACATGGTTAGCACAATCAATATATGCAGAAATATCCTTGTATTGTTGAAACATAATGATGATTAGAACCTAAATAATGTATGCAAGCCTGTGGGCTTTGATCCATGTTTCAACTGGTTTTTTACTATTTTGAAGAGGTCAAGGCACTATTGCTGTTCACTTTGTGCTTTAAAAGTAAGGAGCAAGTCCTATGAATAATCCTTTTATTGTCTGAATGAGTTGATCTAGTTGTTCGAGGTTAATTTTTCCACATCACTCATTTCAAAAATTGGGAATATGATTCTTTATGCTAATATTTTATTTTGCCCTTGTGCAGAGGATCAAGCTCCTGTTGCAGCAGATTGCACTGATGAATGAAATGGCAGCTGCCCGCTATCAAATTTCTGTTTGCAAGAAGTAAATTCAATCTATGGGCAGCTTAAAGCAAGGAAGAAGACATTGCGGTTAGTATTGGTGATGTGGTGACCAGGATAGAATTTTTTTTCACTTGGAAACATGAAATATTTTAGATATAAAGTAGCAAACAGCTATAATGGATGACTGAAAAATAGTACTTTCTTTCTTCGGCCATTGGCTGGTTCTAGACTACTAATGTGAATATGCGGCTTTTCTTCACTGTTTCTGTGATATTTCTGTCAGCTCTGTGATTAACTTTTGAGCTCTAGATATTGGGGATGAGATCCTTTGAAGAAGAAACATGAAGGTTTTTCATTTTAAAATGCAATTATATATTGTTGAATATTACGGTAAATATTTGTTCGTTTGCAAAAAATGTTTGATTAGCAGATAAAAGTGGACAATTTATTATTCTCTTCAAATGACTGGCTTTGATGCGTCTAAGTTTCTAGCTATCTAGGGCCTGTTTGGACTGTGATTATCAAAATGATCACAACTAATGATCACCTTATTCACTCTATTCGTGTAATCATGTTTTAAGATCCGACTCTCATATCATTTATTTTAAATTCTATCATGATTCAATATGCACCTTAATTGCGATCGTCACAATTCAAACAGGCCTCTTGTAGTCTACCACAACTCTCAGCCAGATTTTGAACTTGTCCTGAGCAATGTGAGATTTCTTTGGCCCAAGCACACAGCTGCAAACATCCATGTGATGCACCAAGAACAGCTGACACAGGAGAAGATTCCTCTGTTTTTCTATGCTTTCCCCAGACGCATAAAGCTCCTCTCTTCCGTCCCAGCTCCCAGCATCCCATTTTGCCTCCCTTTCTGCTTTCTCTTTCCTCCCTTGGTGACAAAAAAGAAGCATTGGGAAAGAAAAAAAAGGGGGAAAAAAGCCCCAAAAAAAGCAGCTTCCGACAAAAGCTCCCCCACCCGTGCCCTTCTTCATCTTCTTCTTCATTTTTTCCTCCAGAAGACCACAACCCAAAACAAAAACCAATTCAAACACGCTTTAATTTCCAAAAATTTATACAACTTGTAGTTTAACCAACCCTACAATGAAGCAATACACAGCGTTAGCGGTTGTGAAGAGGGTCAGAGGCATTGGGGACTCTCCTCTCGCTGCTCCGGAACGGCAAGTCCGGCGGCAGCCGCCGAGGAAGCTGCTGCTTTTTCCAGTGAAACACACTCTCGTCGCTTTCCGTCCCCGTCGCCGCTGAAGCTGAAAGGAGGAGGAGGAGGAGCACCAAAGAGCTGAGCTTGGGCAATGCCATCGTGTCGTCGGAGGAAGAATAAGAGGCTGGTGCTGAGCTTTTTGTAAGGTTGCGGTGGCACAAAACATGGGGCTTTGCTTCGTACGTGGGTGTATTTTTATTAAGCTTTGTGCCCGCTGTCTCATACGTGGGTGTATTTTTATTGAGTTTTTAACTTTTTTTTTTGAGTGCTCATTATGTTGAATTTCAGGTCTATAATTTGATCAGCATGCTGCTGTGCTGTGTAATTGAACACAGTTATGTGATGCAGCGCAGGCTTTACTTGACTCGGGAACTGTAATGTTTTTGCATCTTTAAAGTGAGCTCTGGCATGTTCCTTCTGCAGTAGTTTTCGTAGAGCTCATCATTAGGTTTAACATGGTTAGGCTTGGCAGAGCTTTTGCATTGTTCGAAATCCCAGTTTCGGTTTCGGTTCGCTTAGGTTCTGTTGCGGTCCAGTGCGAGTGGTGGTTGTGGCTGACGAGCCAATGCGACCGATGGTGACGACAACAGATTGGTGCTAGTTCAGCAACACGTTGGCTGCAACACGTTGGCTGCAACTGAAAGTTTTATTTCCGTTGAGATACAAATCTTAGATTTTTGCATCCTATGGAATTGGTGGTTTAAAAAAAATTGAAACGGGTAGAAAAATTAATGTGTAAGAAATTATACATATTTGAGGGGCTAAACTGAAACAAAGGGCGATGGTTTGCAAATAACTCAAAATTAAAGGTGGTTCTCTGTAAATGACAGAACCTGAAGTAGCAATTTGAAAGAGAAATACTAATTAGAGAGGTAGTTTTGTGCAAAAATTCCTTCCAGTCCAATCCCCCCAAAACTCCTCTCCAATCGAAACGATGGCCCAGGGCAGTGAGCTCCACCACCATTCTCCGTCGGCGCCGCCGTCTTTTTCCCTGCAAATATGGCCTCTGATGCAGGGAACCCGCAGTACCATCAAGAGCTGCCTCTTCGGCAAGCTCTCCACGTCCTGCATCCTCACCATGCGCTGCGGCATCGCCCCCGCCGACGAGGCCCATGACCCGCCGACGAGGCCCATGACCTCGCCCGCCGCATTGAACAGGAGGCCTTCTCCGCTGCCCCCGCCGTCCCGGCCAAGGATTCCGTTGCCTCCGTGGACGATGAGATCGAGGTGATCCGGATCTATTCCAGCGAGATCAGCAACAGAATGCTTGAAGTTTTGAGGGCTAGAGCTCCGCCGTCCGGAGACGGCTCCCCGATTCCTGTAGAGATGACACCACCGCTCCCCACCGCAGTTTAGGGCTAATTGATGGTATCTACTCATCTCTCCTCGCATTTCTGGGATGTTGGTCTGGAATTTGGTTTGAGATGTAATGCAAAGATTTGATTTGGTAGCTTTGAAATGTATGAGTTTTTTTTTATGCTACAGGGTACCTTCGGAATCAGAATTAAGAAGAAGGTTAGTGAAATATTTTTATAAATTAATATATTTTTATTAAAATTAATTTTATAATAATTTCAAAATTGGAAAATTATTTACTTTTTTTATGATAATTTAATTTAATAATTATATAAAATAAGTAATATTAATTTTATAAGAAAAAAATAAATTTAAAAATACTGATTTTGATGTTGATTCCAAATTAATAAGTGCCTAATTATTTTTCTTATTTAAAATTGAGGAAACAAGATAATAATGAACAGGATATGGAACTAATTGGTCAATTTCAAGATCGGAGAATTCAACATATTTTCCAATTTGAAGAAGCAACAAAACCATTGGCACTTATTCTCCATTTGTATTGTGATTCGCAATGAGATGTTTATTGGTCACGAGGAAAAAAGTAAAGTAAAATAAAATAAAAAAATCTACTATTAATAATTTTTATAAGAATTTAAAATAAAAATTTGATAAAAAATCATTAAGAGAGACCACGTGTTGATATTGATTTTACTAACTATCGAAATCAATATGTTTATGTAGAAATTGAGATTTTAAATTTCGGTCGAAATTGAGCCGTTTCGGTCAAAACGGCTTGGCTTCGATCGACCCCGAACTGAAATTTTAAATTTGGTTTCGATTTAGAGATTTTACTGTTCATCTTCACCAATAAGCGTACACCGGCTTCGTGTTCGAGCCCGCGCCCTCGTCGGACTAGCACACGCACTCACCAACTTGCCATTGCTCTCTCGCTTACCTCGTGCGTCGTGCCCTCACCGACCTAACCCCTACTCTCACAAGCTGAGACCGACTTTGCACCGGAGCCAACACTGTCGCCAACTTGGTTCCGACGTCTTTGCTGATTTTTGTCAGATAATGTTCACGTACATAATATTATTCACATAACTGTTTATTATTTTTTAAATTTTTTAAACATATTATAATTTTTTAATTTGAAGTTAAAAAATAATTAAAATAAAGTTAAATTTTGGTCGAAATATAATTAATAAAAAAATATTTTGGTTGAAACTGAAATGAAAATGATTTTGATCGAAATACGTTGATTTTTTTGTTCATGTGCATGCATGCATGATCGCTCCACTGAAAGTAAAGTCAAAAAAAATTTGTATCGGTCTCACTCCCATGTGAATCGCTATCACGAAAAGTTAAATGTGTTTATGTTATTTTTTAACTTTTAATCATATTCATATTACTTATTGTATTTTTTTTAATACAGTAATATATATTAAAAATAAACTCTATCAGTGACTAACTATCAAAATTAATTTTAATTAACTAAAATAATATTTAATATTATGGTAAAATTAAGTATAAATTCATTCCTAATTTTTCCAAATTTTTCAAATTTTTTTCCAGTATTTTATCCTTTTTTTAATTTGAAGTCAAAGTACAGTAAAAAAATAGTCAAACTCTTGTTAACACACAATTTATAATTAAAAAAAATCTTTCGGCAAAAATCGAAATGGTCAAAACTAAAACTGAAACGGCCGAAACATATCGATTTCGCTGGATCCCGATACTTAAACCGAAATCAAAATCGCAACTATAAACCTTGGTAGAAATTAATTTGTTTCGATGTCGACCAAATCATTTTTTAATTTTTATTGACTAAATATGATTTTAAATTTAAAAATTTTTGAATATTTTTTTAAAAAGAAAAGAGTTTATATACATATATTTTTTATTAAAATTATTAAATAAATTTTTTGGTGAAAAATTACTTAAAATATAAAAGCAAAAATTACAAAAATCAACAATCAAATCCTTAATTCAAGTTTAAAGGTTTAACCAATTGGGTAAAATACGATTAGTGATAGGAGTATAATATATAGATATAAATCATATAATTTTAAAAATCAAAACCAAAAAATAGTGAGCGAAACATTTGAGTCAAAATTTAAAATTTAAAATTTTACTTTATTTACAATAATTAATATTATATAATTAATATTTAAAATTAGATATAAATTTAAATTGTTAATTGAACTCAAATTGAGTTGCACACACCCAAACTGAGCACATTTGTGCTTTTATAGGCTTCTCCTGGAGGTTTCATCGCTAATTGATGTATTCAGCTCATTTCGCTGGACTGAAAACAGACAAAACAACTTTAGTTCGTGTAGACATCAGCAACATCTGCATCATTACAAAAATCATTGAGGGTTTCTTTGTGAGTTTTAGTAAGCAAATATTCTTATGTACGATCATTTTCTAAAATAAATGAAAAAATTCCCATCCATAAGCATCTTTACCTTCTGATTTTTTATTTTTTTATAAATATGTTTCTCACTTATGCGGCACAGCTAGTTTGCGCATTAAAATTTGATGGATGTGGGACCACGTAGACTGTACGATCCACGGTATCGGCTCATCCTCGGTAAGTGATCTCCCATTGGGCTGATTCCATGTATTGCAGTCCATGCGCTCCACCTGATCCAGCCCATCCCAAGGTGGGATGCACATGCTATCACTTGGAGTGGTGACATGGCTCTGCCGGATAGGTCAGTTTACGTGAACCATGTCGTCGACGTGCAGTCGACCGGCCTCCAATGTGAACCCCAACGCTAACTACCTCTGTTCTGGACCCAATGAAGTGGTACACTGCCAAATTTCCGATTAGATAAATTTATTAGCGCTTGCAGCTTTCCAGCCGACTTATATGAATCAATTGTTTTTATCTCCATCCACCACCAGCGCCTATGGCCATGGCCAACCTCCTGTTTATTGTCTCCGCCGTCACCGCCCTCCTGTCCGTCCTCCTGCTCCTCAAACACAGCAAGCATAAGGGCAAGAAGTCACATCCGCCTCCTTCAAGCCCCCTTGGCCTGCCACTCCTCGGCCACCTCCACCTCCTCCGCCCGCCCGTCCACCGCCACCTCGCCACACTCTCCACCCGCCACGGCCCCGTCCTCCTCCTCCGCTTCGGTTCCCGCCCTGTCCTCCTCGTCTCCTCCCCAGCTGCTGCCGCCGACTGCTTCACCACCAACGACATCCCCTTCGCCAACCGCCCTCGTCTCCTCGTGGGCAAGCACCTCGGCTACAACCACTCCATCCTCGTCTGGGCACCCTACGGTCCCCACTGGCGCCACCTTCGCCGCCTTTTTGCCGTCGAGGCCCTCTCCTCTCCCCGCCTCCTTGCCTCCGCTCCACTCCGCTTCGATGAGACTCGCTCTCTTGTCCGAGCCCTTCTCACCCGCCACACCCCGCCGGAACTCACAAAAGCCGACATGAAGTCCATATTCTATGGCCTGGCCTACAACGTTGTGATGAGGATGGCCGCGGGAAAGAGGTACTACTTCCTCGCCGCCGGCGAGGAGACCGAGGAGGCCAGAGTGTTCCAGGATATGGTACATACCACCACAAAAGCTAAGAGCAATAAATATTTAACGCGGTTACATCAAATCTGGTTTGTTTTCTCAGGTGAGTAGGTCGGCGGAGGTCGGCGGCGCTTCGAACTTGGAGGACTTCGTCCCGGTGGCCAGATGGCTGGCGTTCGGCCGTCACGAGAGATTGTTGGTGTCGTTCGGGAGGAGAATAGATGAGTTCTTTCAGGGGATCGTTGACGAACGCAGGAGGCTGGCCGGAGAAGGGTCGTTGGCCGGGAGGAAGACGATCGTTGACCTTCTCTTGTCGATGCAGGAAGAAGATCCGGAGTACTACACTGATGAACTCATAAAAGGATTCATACTGGTAAAGTAAATCGTTTTGCATATAGGCTCCTACAAGCATATTTGATTATGTTTATTGTACTTAATAAAGACTAGTTCATGCTACGTGGATGAAGCAATTGATAGGAGCAGGACCTGAAACAACAGCAGTCACACTGGAATGGGCGATGTCGCTGCTGCTCAACAATCCTGAAACGCTAGAAACACTGAGAGCTGAGATCGATGCTAATATAAAATCCGAGCGTCTTCTAGACGAATCGGATCTTCCTAATCTACCATTCCTTCAAGCCGTCATAAACGAGACTCTCCGATTGTACCCTGCTACGCCGCTATTAGTCCCACACGAGTCTTCCGAAGCTTGCATAGTTGGGGGGTACCATGTCCCCAAAGGCACAATGCTACTGGTCAATGCATGGGCGATGCAGAGGGACCCCGAGCTCTGGGACGAGCCGACCAAGTTCAAGCCGGAGAGATTTATGGGCAACAAAGCGGAAGGGTACAAGATGATACCCTTCGGGTCCGGCAGACGGCGGTGCCCCGGGGAGAGTCTGGCACTGCGGGTGGTGGGCTTGGTGCTCGGGACTCTGGTCCAGTGCTTCGAGTGGGAGAGGGTCGGGCCGGAGGAGGTAGACATGGCCGAGGGGGATGGGATCAGCATGCCCAAGGCCAAGCCTCTCGAGGCCATGTACAAGCCAAGGGAGTCCGTGGCTCGGGTTCTCTGTCAGCTGTGATGTACTATCTCCCTTGTAACGCAATAAATTGACTTTTGTGCGGGAGAGCAACTGAAACACATTATCGAACTTAGCAGATTTTTTTTTTTTAGCAACTGAACTAGCAGATATTTCTTAATTGAATATTTATAGTTTGTAGAAATTGTAAAAAAAAAAAAGGAAAAAAGAGTTAATATGTTTGGTTAGGTTACACCATTACTTGGATCGACCTTCCACTTGGTTAACACTTATCAATAAGAGAGGAAAATCCATCAACAATGGAGCACTTGTGATCGTCCATGTTAACTTACTACGATAAACATTCTAAAATTCAGACCACTCAAACTATTTACAAAGCAACTTTGCCTGCAAATAAATTAATATTTCAGGTGTTTGTTTGTAAAAATGGTTAAAAACCTGTCGTTTTTGGTAATTAAAGTAATACAGGTGGGTTCCTGAAAAATACCCTAAAATAGAAGTGGCTCCAAAATAAATATCCATGAGTAATTACAAAGCCCAGTCCGGCCCACAAAATCAATGACTCATTTGCACAAAAGCCCTTGTACCTTTTCTAATTCCAACAACTCTCTGAAGATGGGAAAACCGCCCGCACAGTAGCCACGATTCCGTTCCAGTAATTTTCCCATTTATTATTTCTCGAAATAAAAGGAAAAAGAAGAGAGCGAGAGCGAGCGAGAGATAGAGAGATCCCTATTCTCGCCGGCGGAACCCGATGGTGGCGCCGTCGATCACCTCCCACGAGCTCAACTTCCTCGTCTTCCGCTACCTCCAGGAATCAGGTTCTTTTTCGATATCCATTTCCGATTTTTTCCGAAGAGAAGTCCCTTTTCTGCTGTTTTCTCGCTCTTTATCTGTCGAAATCTCAGCGTTTTCCGCTTTTTAGGGTTTGAGTAGGGTTTTTCGTTTTCCAGTTGATTTGGGTGCGTTTTGCCGTTTTGATCTGCAAGAGAAAATAATTAGGGTTTCTACGAAAGAAATGCTTCGAAATATGCTGCGGGCCGAAGTTTCTAACCTAAATTTAGAACACGACGCTATGCATCGGATTAAGTTTTCTGCGCCTCCCTTTCTAGCGATCCTTCATTCGTGAATTTTATTTATTGTATTTTTTTGGTTTGAAGCCTTTGAATGATTTCTACCATCAGAGATGGAGGGAAAGGAAGAGCACGTGGGATTTATTTTACCCGGATTCTTCGAATAATCCAGTAGAGGCTCTAGAGCAAGTCGGCAAGCAGTTTAAATGCCAAAAAGATAATGTAAAATCAATGGGTAGCTACAATTGTTATATTGCACTTTTGAACTGTGATCTGATGTCTGGTATGCTTTTCTTTGTGATGATTTGTTAATTAATTCGGATTTTTGAACCAGTTGTATTTTGTTGTGCTTTTCATTCCAGTTGCATTTTTCAATCTGGTTTAGTTGTTTTGTATCTATGATATATGATATCTTCTTGGCACTTGTCTCATAAATGTTTTGTTATTTTGATTGTTAAATAAATTACAAGCTTTTGAGAAAAAAATAATTCTACTTATTCAATCGCCCTTTTCAGGTTTTACACATGCAGCATTTGCCCTCGGTTATGAGGCTGGGATTAACAAAAGCGCTATTGATGGGAATTTAATTCCGCCAGGTGCGCTAGTCACTTTTGTGCAGAAGGGCCTTCAGTATATTGAATTGGAAGCAAACTTGGAAAATGTAGGTTTTTATGCATTGTTTTTTTGTTATATGGTCAT
Organism: Trichopus zeylanicus subsp. travancoricus; assembly: GCA_005019695.1. NCBI lineage: Eukaryota > Viridiplantae > Streptophyta > Magnoliopsida > Dioscoreales > Dioscoreaceae > Trichopus > Trichopus zeylanicus. Next base: position 54,784 of record RXID01014724.1, read on the forward strand.
TTTTACTTGAACTCTTGTTTGATTGAAAGAATACTATCATGTAATCAAGGTATAATATAGTGATGTGCTAATCCATGTTTGGATCATTTTTTAGAATGATGCGGATATTGATGGTGACTTCTCATTTCTGCAACCTCTGGACCTTATTACTAAGGATGTTCCTGAATTACAACAAATTATCAAGGAGAAAAAGGAAAAGCTCCAGAGGGAACGAGGTAAGGGTAAGGAGAAGGAGTCAGAGAACCTTCGAGAACATGAATCTGAAAAGGAGAGAGAAAAGCAAAACAGGGAGCGTGATAGAGACCTAGAGAAAGATAAGACAGATAAGAATAAAGACCATGGCCGAGAGAAGCAGAATGAAAAACAGCATGAGGAGCATAGGGATATGGCTAAAAGTTCTGAAGACAAGAAGCCTAAACTTGACGAAAATGGAGTTCAAGGAGGTGTTGTTTAGAATCTTTCATCCAGTTTCATTCTTGAAATGACTTAAATGGGCTATAAGAAGATTTCTATAAAAGTTGGTATAATATGCACAACTTGGACTAGCGTTATACTGGTTTATTTTTCTGATAGTTGCAGTAGTTTCATGAATGATTACCATTATTGGGGCAATGAATTTGTTTTTGAAATCCTATGGTAAAATAAGTTCTTTTATGATAAGGGTAAAATGTAATTAAATAGGAACAGATGTTATTTTTTATCAAGAAATATGAAAAAAAATGCCTTGTTGTCTAATCTGAACAAATTTTTAGTAGGAAAAACTTTCACACTTGTCTGCCAGCTATGGAGATTAGTTGTTCTCATCAAATGTATAATGATATACTTGGTATAAGGAAAGGTCCTTTCATACTGGGTCTCGAATGATGAAAGGTAATGATAGAATTTGGCAAGAGGAACTTGTTGTGGATGATGCATATACATTTGTTTTGAGTATGCATTTTTTTCTTTCTTTAATGAGACCCACTGCTTGACAATAATGCATCAACTCCGTTGGTAATCCTAATTGGTCATCCCACCTTAGCAAGGGCATTGATTGTTCTATAAGAAGATTATTTCTATATTTTTGTTATTCAGATACAATCATGACACTTGCATGTATAAGATCATGTATCTAGCAAACTCTAATTATCTTCTATGTGATCAATCTTGTGCATAGGGCCTGAACCAATGGATGTTGTACCAAGCTCTCTACCTATAAGTCATGAGATTCCGTTTTCCGATGTCACCATCTTGGAAGGACACAGTTCTGAGGTTTGGTTTTAAGCCACTTATTTCAGTATGCTCAAAATCCTATTGCACCTATGCTAGTAACTTTTTTTGAAAACATTGTTTTCTCTTTAGGTTTTTGCCTGTGCATGGAGCCCAGCAGGTTCCCTGCTTGCATCAGGGTGAGTATCTTGTCATTCGTATTGTATTTCCTGGAATACTGCATGTTGGTTTGAGAATGTTCCTCCAAACATGATTCACGTTACCCCAAATGTCCATCATTAGTATCTTTGCTATTGCTTTATAGAATTTGTTTTTGTATTTCTTATCATCTAATTTCAGTTAGATACACTTGAATTTCTAAAAGACCTTCTGGAACAGATTGTTGTGTTTTTCTTTGGACTATCATCAAAACATAACCCAAAACAAGTATTGACATATACCGTACAATGCATTGTAAGATACTCTTGTGCTTTTTGTTGGACTATGACTATTATAAAAACATAACCCAAAATAAGTATTGAAATATATCATGCAATGCATTGAAAGATAGTTTTGTGGTTTGACACCTCTGTAATTAGAAGTAATTAAAATGTATTCTATTTTCAGTTGGATACATAATGCATTCTGTTTGTTGGGAATGACAACTTGATTCCTCCTTCATGGGAAAAGTCATTGCCTATTGTGTCAATATTATCCAAATTTTGGACTGTGAAGAGCCAAATGTTAGGGGAATTTCACAATCAAAGGGCAGGATTTTAGAAGATACAACTTCTCAAAATTGCATACAAAAACCTGAAATAAACAAAATGTTGATGAAATGTTGTTATGTGGCGGTTCATCTATAGACATAACCCCATAATGTGCTTGTATCTTAAGAAACCCAATCACCAAAGCATGCATTAAAAAACAATTACCTTGGTTTAGATGTTTGCTCTTGCAAGAGAGGTTTGGATGTGGTGCCATTTTTGACTTTGGACTTTTTTCGTTCACCTGTGTTTGCAGAATTTGTTGATAACACATTTATTTTCATTTTGCCATTGCTAGCTCGGGGGATTCAACTGCACGAATATGGACAATCCCAGATGGTTCATCTGGTTCTAATATGCAAGTCACACCCCCAAATGTGCAGGTCTTGAAGCACTTCAGAGGGAGAACTAATGAGAAGAGCAAGGATGTCACAACTCTTGATTGGAATGTAAGGTTTACTATGTTGCTGCCTTTATTGAGGTTACTACTAGTTTCAAAAAATTGGTGGCAGGAAAAGTTTGTTTTAAGGTTTCCTTTTGGCTGTATATGAGATCTGGCAATCTGATTATTTGTGAAGTGGGATGCTTGATTGCTCAATCATCTTATATATTTGTTATGCAGGGTGAAGGGACACTGTTGGCAACAGGTTCTTATGATGGGCAAGCAAGAATATGGAGTAAAGATGGTATGCTGTATCTGTTAATGTCCTTGTTATTATTTGTGCATGGTCATTTTCTCTTGGTAAATGTTTCTTACATCACTTGCTTTTTGTTTCACTTCATGCTCAATTTTGGGAAGTATGTTGCATATTACTGCTAGAGTGCATATGATATTTCTTTCCTATGTTTCTGCTGAAACGCTTTGTTGATGAATTTGGCTTCCCGGTCACTTATTGAGTGGAGAATGGACAGTTGGGAGAATTGTAATGGATTGTCTTTTTCTTTTAGGAGAGATACAGTATACGAGGACTTATATCAATTGATCTGAAAACCAGCTCATTAATCTTGGCACTTTTATGAGTCTTTGTTTTATCTTCATGATACAATTCCATTGCTTTAAACTGCTTGATGAGTTTTTGACAAGAAATTAAATGATATACATTTCAGAGATAACTCCAGAAGATAAAAGAATTGTTCAATTTGTTGGTTGCTTTTTGCTGACCAATATGGTTAACAGGAGAATTAAAGAATACTTTAATCAAGCATAAGGGTCCAATATTCTCCTTGAAATGGAACAAGAAGGGGGATTGTCTGCTTAGTGGAAGTGTGGATAAAACTGCTATTGTTTGGGATACAAAAACATGGGAGTGTAAGCAGCAATTTGAATTTCATTCAGGTAGTGTATTATCTGTGTAACTGCTAAATAATTCTCTTTTTGTTTGTCTCTACAGCACAAGAGTATATCAATTTTTGATGGTCATAACCTTTTTGCAGCTCCGACGCTTGATGTTGACTGGAGAAACAATAACTCTTTTGCAACATGCTCCACTGACAGCATGATTTATGTCTGCAAAATTGGGGAGTCACGCCCAGTCAAGACTTTCTCTGGTCATCAGGTTTGTTGGTGCAATTACCTTTTTCTTTAGGAAAGACTATTGAAATTGAACAGAAGTTACTTTTTATGTGGTTTCCAATCTTCATTATGTATCTATTCTTTGCAAAACTGTGTTTCCAAGCCAGCTTCGCTTTCTATTTAGGTTTCTTTTCTTCTATTTATTAATTTCTACTAAACGTTATGCATTTGCTAGATGTTATGTTGGTCAAACTTCCAGTGCAACTTTATCCAAACTTGTTGGAAATTAATGTTCCTACTATTTATTGGAAGGTGAATATCAATTGTTTAATAGTGATTATGGGGAGTTGAGTTCACAGCATGTCATTTCAGGGTGAAGTTAATGCCATCAAGTGGGATCCCACTGGTTCACTCTTGGCTTCATGCTCTGACGATGGGACTGCAAAGGTGAGTTTGTTCCCAACCCTCCTTTTTTTTCACTGTTTTCAATGCAAATTTTTGTGTTTGGCTGATGCTAAATTTGTATACCTATTATTTGTGGAATTGGTCAGATGTTCCTTTTAACTCAAGCAGACTCGTCTATAAGCAAAGCTCTTACTTGATTGAATAGGAGAATGCTGAGTTGGCAATTTATTTTTGCATGCCATCTTCAAATCTGTCTGTTGACTTGATTGAAGCATAGTCATTAATTCTTTTTAAATAAGGCCAAAATACCTGATTGGATATCTAAAGGAAGTATGCCAAGGTTGTCGAATGCTTCTAAAGTTTTTTGGGGACACATCCTATTCTCCTGCAGAGAACCTGTTATTGCATTTGTTAGATTTCTATAGTTTAGAGTCTGAAAAGAATATCCATTCTCTACTTTGCATACAATATTCATGATGTCTGGTCTTATGGTTTCTCTAAAATTGTGATAGATCTGGAGTTTGAAGCAGGACAAATGTTTGCATGATCTGAAGGAGCACATCAAGGTTCTAAGTTTTCTGCCTTAAGTCAGTGTGTTAGTCTTCAGTCAATGATGTTTCAAATTCTCAAGAGTTAAAATTTCTTTCAGGAGATATACACTATCAGATGGAGCCCAACTGGCCTAGGCACAAACAACCCTAACAAGCAGTTAGTGCTAGCAAGGTATTTTTTTTCATACAGATAAGGCTGCATTATGATGTCAACTTAATCTGATGTTAAGCTTGTGCCTGAATGCTTCTTGTCTTACTCCTTTCAATCATGCCTACTTTGCATACTTATGTGATGCTATGTTTCTTTTCATCTCTTATCATCTTCATGAAATTTTGACTGGTACCCAAATGCAAGTCTTACTAGGATCTTACTGATGGGATAAAATTGTGTATGCACAGTGCATCCTTTGATTCAACAATCAAGCTATGGGATGTCGAACGTGGAAACCTTCTCTACAGCTTCAATGGGCACAGGTATGAAAGTTTTTGTTCTCATCACATCGGATATTTCTGGCTAATATTTCATAACACTTTGTCAATCTTATTGGAAATCTCAGGCAACCAGTCTATTCTGTTGCATTTAGCCCAAATGCAGAGTATCTTGCTAGTGGGTCACTCGACCAGCGTGTGCACATATGGTCTGTGAAAGAAGGAAGGATTTTGAAGACATTCACTGGTGGTGGTGGGATTTTTGAGGTGTGTTGGAACAGAGAAGGCGACAAGATAGCAGCTTGTTTCTCTAACAGCACCGTCTGTGTCATGGATTTTAGAGTTTAAGCAGTTGATTGGAGTCCTAGAATTCCGAAGGGGCATCGGGAGAATTGGAGTCCGGGAATTCCTAAGGGGCATCGGGAGACAAGATTTAGTTAGTTCTGCTGGTGAATATACCTGACTAGCTAGGTTGCATGACCAATTTTGGAAGGTTTTCATCTTGTACAGTGTTAATGGCAATCATCTGATGGTTGTAGAAACAAGGCTCAACTATCAAAAGAACTGAAAAGAAAACAAAAAGGTTAATCTGATACTATTTGTGGAATCCAAGTTGTTTCGATCAAACTTCATGCTCAAGACATGCGATATATCTCCTATCTCTGTTGGTTTCTGTTTTTCATTCTGAAAGCTGTTTTGGTGGTTTATTTATAATTATATAAATATTGGCGGCTCAAATTCAAGATTTATCCAGCTTGTGAATTCCTTGAACGAAAAATGTGAGGGTGTTATTTGCAAAGCTTATCATTTATTTTACTATTTGTAGATGTATCTTATATGAGGAATAAGTACGTTAAGTGTATAACGCAGGATATACTAAGAAAACAATCTATTTGAATGAATGATTTACACACCCGATGAAATATTTATTAGGAAAAAAGTAATCCAGGCGAAAAATGCTACTGCCGGTCCCTGGTCAACAAAATTTTGCCACAACAATGAGAAGCCGCCAGAAAAGCTGTCTATTTAGCTGAAAAAAGTGGGGAAATAAATTATCACACCCTGCATGGTCATGGAAAGATTGATTCTGGTAGATGGCTTATTCTCGAACACTTGAGAGATCTGTTAAATATATGAATGCTGCCCCCCGATAATTTCACATCAGCCGCAGCTCCATTGTAGTACAATTTTCTGGTTGAGTGATTCTTTGAGAAAATATGGGCTTCGTGGAGCTTCCCTTCTTTCCAGCTGATGCTAACTGTCACACCACCGCGGGCCTTCAGCCCTCGAACACTCCCTTCACGCCATTTATCTTTTGGCACTGCAGGAAGCAAGTAAATATCTTTCATCGTGCTCTGGACAAGCATCTCAGCAATTGCTGCTGTAAAACTGAAGCAAAGGAGGGAAACATATTAGTAGTTGCTTCTAGCTATGACCATAATCTCAGCACAAGTGTGAAAATGATATCCACTATCAGGACTATTTTACCCAAAATTGGCGTCAATTTGGAATGGAGGATGTGCAGTAAACAAGTTACTATATAATCCCCCTTCAAACATCTGTTCATGTTCTGGATCTATCAGAACAAAGAGCTGCCTAATCATCTTAAATGCATGCCCACTGTTGTGGAGATGTGCCCACAAAGCCATCTTCCAAGTAGTTGACCATCCTGGACCTTCATCACCTGCCAGGTCATTGCAAAGTTAACCCACACAGTGGCTTTTAATGATTAAGCTAGTTGATCTCAATTAGATTCAATCAAATGAGGCAAACAAAAGATTTTCTTCATCCTTGTGTTTTTCCCCGAAGTATTCTAGTTGTCATTGAGCTCAATGTAAACATTTCATGATCTAATTTAGAAGTTAAAATGGACAACTTGCAAAACTAATTTTCTTTACCAAAAAAAAAAAATGTTCAATGAGTTCAAAACCTCTTTTGTAAAGGGTGTTCTCAACTGCTTTGCACAAGTCAGGATCTTTTTCAAATGTTATTGTGTGGCCTGGAAACAAGCCAAATAAATGTGAAACATGCCGATTGTGGACTTCAGGGTCTCCAAAATCTTGTGCCTGCATGAGGGGAAAAAAATTTTGAACTGTGTCATTTGATACGGAATCCTACATTGCCAAGAAACTTGAAACAGTTATATAGTTCTAAGATAATACAGGTTCAACATACAAATTCCATGATTGATCCATCTCTAGCAATTCTGGTTGGGGGAAGCCTTGGTAGTACTTTCTTAATTTGTTCAACTAAAGTACTATTGGTTTTCCCCAACACCTGTTTCATAAGAATACTGACATCCATTATTGAGGACCTTGCAGATAAATTATGGAACATCAAGTCTAACCAAATCTAAAAATAAAAATTATTATAAAAGTCAATATTCGTCTACCTAGACGATTGAAGGCTTTTAATTATTGCTAATATTACCTCAGCAGATGATAAAACAGCATGGAAAATTTCCCTCATGAGTGCAAAATCCATGGTTGTTGAGTAGCTCACGCTTGCTTCTTTACCATCAGGACCAATGAAAGCATGTTCTGGTGAAGTTGAAGGGTTTGTTTCCAAATAATATCCATGACCGTCAAGTAACCAGTCAAGCAGAAAAGTGGCACATCCTTCAAAAAGCGGATATGCAGTATTCTCCAGAAAAGACTGAATATATGGATCGGATAGATTAGCAAATAAATATCAAACTTTATGCTAAGACTCACATTTTCAATGTTATTTTGCTATAATTTTTATTGATGTCAATGGAAAATCTTAAAGAAAAAGCAATCTGATTAAAATGCAGAAAACTACTTTTAAAATTATGATCTGGTGGGAACATAGTTCCCAAACTACATAACCGGGTTAGAAGGTTGGTCCCCCAAAATAACTCTGACAAACCAATCATTTTTTGTTGTTTAAATATGCAATATATTGAATCAAAATAACAATAACGAAAATGCGAATGTGCAGCATGTGCTCTATTGTGTCTATTATAATTGGTTTTTGTAGTATGTTTCTGAATGCGGCTTTTACTAATTTCAATGAGGGGAGGGATTTAGTTTTATTCTAGTCTGTGGGACCAAAAATTAAAATTGTACATCATGAATTAAAAGTAAATATAATCAAATACAATTTGTAATTTTACTAGTCTTTCTGACACTGAGTTTGTTGTTTGCACTGAACTACTGCAGGAGTTCTTTGCATCAAGCAATCTACAAAATCTAAGACTAGAATCCTTTCTAGCAATGCTGATCAGCCCCTCCAGGAGATCACAGCCAGTAAGAATAAAGCAATTTTTCATGTATGACATGATATTCTTTAATGCCAGCTAGCTAAAACAGGGAGCAACCAGAAAGCAACAAATTTGACTGATAAACATGGTCATCTTGGAGAACATAGCCAAGTTCACAATAATATGGCAAAAAATATGCTAAAGATCAACCTGTCACAATATGACTGCATTTAGAAGAAATGAGAAACATTCTTACTTTATCCAATGTGAAAGCATAATGTTCCCAGAGATGTGTGCAAATCCATGCCCCGCCCATTGGCCACAGAGCCCACACTGGATTGCCTTCATCAGGAGAGGTTTTCGCCCATATGTCTGTAACTTGGTGAGCCAACCAACCTTGTGTTTCATAATTTACCTATTTCAATGGGAGAAATAATAAGAAAATGCAAAAATAAAATATAAAGCATCACATAAGAAACTCATTTTCTTCCTCCTTCGCTGTATGCTAATAGCATCATCTAACTTCAACATATAAAGCACAGTTCATTGCAGAACATTAGGACTGAAAGGTAAACATACTTTTGCTGTCTTACTTCCATTTGTTACAAGAGAAGGAAGGAAGTCCCATAAGGGTCCTTGGCATTCCCTGAGATTGCAAGTAAGCGATGGCCAATAGTTCATTTGCAGATTGATATTCAGATGAGGAGCTGCACTGGAAAACCAGAGCAGAAAAAAAGATTCTTTTATATTGAATCCATGCAAAAAAAGGCAGCATTATTTCAAAGTTTTGGTATAGAGAAAGGAGGTTCAAAAGAAGACAGAGCATTACCCCCATGGTGGCTCCATGTGGTCACTCCATATTCCTTGCAAGTTGGCAATCTGAGTTCCAGGCCTTGAGCAAGAGATCAACAAATACCGACCAAACTGGAACAAAAGTACTATCATGGAAGGATCTTCGTCAGTTCTGAATGATTTCACTCTCTCTGCTGCAGAACGAGGAGCTTCATTGACAGAAGTAGTAGAACTATCAGCTTTAACTGATTTTCCTCCTTGCACTTTGTCAGCGGCAATTATTCTCTCATCACCAATATTATTGGAGCCCTTAGATAGTTGCAGGGAAACGCGATTAAAAAGGCTCTGATAATCATCAACATGGTACTGAAGGAGCTGAGAGAAAGACATGCTTCTTGTCGAATTCATTGTCTTAAGAGAATCAGCAGTTGGGTTCTTTTTAGAATCTGAAGGTTTTGTAAATGGGCCATCAAATGAAGAAGCAGCAGTTAGAAGCAAAACAGCCCAGTCTGATCCCTCAATTTTTAGTTTCCTATCATCAGTTACTTGCACAGTGCCAACATCACTGATTTGCAAATTAAGAACTGCAGAAAACTTGATCCCTTCTGATTCCTGTTTCGGCGGTATGTTTCTCACAGGACAGCTACCTTCCATGATAATTTGGTTGTTGCCAATCACACTTGAACTATGCTGTAATTTACTGTCCAAGGACACAGTAAAGGAGAGAGAACCAGATTTGTTTGCAGAAATCCGAGTAACAAGCACTTGATGTGGATTTGAGGAGAAGTGTTTCCGAGTAAATTCAACATCCCCCACAGTGTATTTGATATTAGCAGTAGCAGTATTCAGATCAAGTTCTCTTTCATAAGCAGTGTATGCAAGATGAGAATCACCAAACTCTAGATTGATATATCCCAGGGGTTGGTATGCCTTCATTAAAAGGAAAAAATATATATATCAGCTGCAATACACTAATGTTTAAGCTTTCAAATAAAATGTTAGAACAAAAAGCAAAAAATTCAAACCTCAGGTGCACGATCGGACAAACCATAAGCGACCTTTGTGGCTTCGGCGAAATTTCCATCATCAACAAGCTTCCTAACTTGGGACAGTGTTTCAGGTGCTTTTATGTTAGTGTAATCACCGGGCGTGCCAGTCCACAGAGTATCAACTACAAACACAAACTTGAATTAGATTTGCATGAACATGATTACAATAAACAAAAAAGGATCGCAAACAAGAAAGTAGACCGGACAAAACTACCATAGATTCAGTTACAGTAATAGCGAGGTACTCGTACGATCAAAAAATTCATTTCCGAAACAGCAATGATGCCTCAATTCTCTACTCCATTTGAAAGAAATGCATGTTGCACGAGTATTTAATCAAAGAAACGCGACACGTTGGGTCCAATAACGATAATAATCAGAACAGAACATAGTACGTATAGCTCAAAGGAGTGCAACCTGCCCAAGAATTTACACATACAAAACCCACAAAAATCTCATGTCTCCTGTCCACGGATAATGCAATCTACTCGAACGATAGCAAAATTAGACAAACAGAAGCTCAAAAAAATCAAAAGAGAGAGGAAAAAACCCACAAATTTCCAAAAACTCTAATTTTCAGGCAGATCATCTCATAAAACTACGAGAATTTCACCATTCCAAGAGAAAAACAGCAGGATCTCGATCGGCAATGCGAGAAACCAAAAAAACCCTAACTCGACGAAATAACAGAACTGACGAGAGAATAATACAAAGAAGAAGAAGCAAATGGGAGGTTACGATTGAGCTGGAGGGTTTCGGAGGCGACGCCGCCGTAGATCATGGCGCCGAGGCTGCCATTTCCAATCGGGGACGCGTCGGTCCAGTACTTCGCCGGCCCGGCGAAGACAACCTTCAGGGGACGCGAGGGCTCGCTCGAGGCCCCTCCGGCCAAGCACTCCTCCGCCTCCGCCTCCGTCAGCCGTCGGACCCAGACCCACTCTTCGTCGCCGGCGAGCTCCATCGCCGACGAGGCCAGATTGGAGAAGAAGAAGTCGACGAGGGATTTTAAAGCCCGGGCATTATTAGTACCGCCATGCGTCACGTGAAAGCACTCAGCGCCGAATTTGTATCATTCGAATTCAAGACCGATCCAGTATTAGGACAGAACACAAAATAGGCAGCAGTCCGTTCATAAATTGACACGTAAAGATCTGACCGCGTGGCGAACTGTGGCTGGGTTAGGATCTGTTTTGAGTGCGGTGGGCGAGAGGGGATGTAGTTACGATCCCGAGGAGATTTCGTTCGTCTTTTGTCAGATAATTACGGTGGTTAAAAAAATAAAAAATTATGTATAAAATTAGGGTCAATTACAGATAATTTTTTAAGTTTTTGTCAAATTGTATATTTTTAAAAAATTTCAAAAATTACATATAATTTTTTAAAATCTTACCAAATTATATATTTTTTATATTAAATTTTAATTTAAGATGTAAAATAATTATTTTTTCTTAATTTAGTTTTACTCATGTTTTGCTTTATGTTAATTAACATTCGATCCGAAGTTTTTTTATTTTTTTATTTTAATATAAATAACAATTTAAATTGAGATATATAATTTAATAAAATTTCAAGAAATTATACGTAATTAATTCATAAAATTATCCATGGATGGGACCTACAAATTAATGAGATCATTTACGATCTACGGACCGCTAGCTGATCCGGCGGTTTAGCACATATTTTTAACTCGATTTTTATCATTCAGATTTTCTATTTTTATGATCATAGAGAAAATGAAGAGCGCACGGCAACCGCCAATTTTATGACCTACAAAAATGCCGTGATATTTACGTTCCGTCCCAATGTACCATAGTGATCACCCAATCCAAATCCATGATACATAATGCAAGCAAAATAATCATTTGATGATTTTTCATTGAAGAAAGCAACAATTACATTCTCATAAGACCTTTACATCTTTGTGCGGGATTTCCACAAGATGATCAAACAAATCAAGAGCCATGGACATTTTCATGGCATTAAACTGCAAAACGTATCACCGAAAATCAAGCCTCAGCCTAGAAAACCAGTTTGTCACAGGGTGTTTTGCAGAAGCTTCGAAATCAATGTAGTTGTGTAGAAATGAAAAATCATCGTCAGCTTCCAAAAGGCCGCTATTCATTTTAGTCTTGAAGATAGGATGCAGGGATTTCTGATGGAGATAGCAATGACGACGCACACTGGAACTGTTTCAATTGTGGAGTTCAGTTTAGTTAGCAGCAGTAGCAGTAAGGTTGAATTAGTTTACTCAGTGGAGCACGATGACTTACCCTCTGCTGCTTGTATTTATCCCTGATGCCTCTCAACGTAGAACCTCTCCTGTTCAATTGTCTATCATGAATAGCAATGATGCAGTCTCTAAGCTCAGACACTTTGTATCCTGTGTGGCTTTCCATTGTTGCATTCTGGACAAAACAAATACAACATGTTAAGCAACAGCTAGAAATACCACAATAGATTCAAGAGGTTATGTTCCCAGTTTCTAACCCAAGGACGAGTCTCTGGATCGATAGTAAATCTTGCAACAAATACAGCTGAAGCAGCAATTACCGAAGGTAAGAACTGCAAACAGCCATAATCCAAAAGACTCAATTCAGCAAGGTAATTGCACAAGAACTCCAGTTTACAATCAGATTGCTGCATAGAATGGCATTAATTGTCAACAATAAGACAAACCTCATATGTAATTCCAACAAAACTGGAGAAGTTGATAAGCAAGCTTACATTGGGAATCTCTTGAGCAGCCATTACAAATCTTTCAAGAAACGTTTTAATGATTGGATTTCCCATCTCAAATTTGAGAGATTTGAGAATATCTCTCTCCATCTCAACTACCTGCAAACACCCGACAGAACAGTTAGTCTACAAGCACACAAACAAGAGCATCTAATGAACTCATTAAAAAAAAACCAGAAATCTCACCTGTTTTTTGTTGTAAGTATTATCAGTAATGAAGCAAAAATCCTCAACATGTGGAGGATTAATCTCCTCATATTTCCTGTAATCCAAGAAGGACAACATTAGACGCAAACCAAAACAATATGCACGAAAGAAACAAGCAGAAAAATTGTGAATAACATACGCAGCAATGAGCATGCAAGACACCCCAAGAAGCTGCAACTTGTGCCGATTGATGGCAACGGAAGACAAAAACCGATCGAGATACGAGATTGTGAGGTAAAGAGTTTCTGGCAGAAGCTTGTACTCCTCTGCCACCTCAACTAGCCAGTCCACAAGAATTGCTCTCATGTTCGCCGAGATATCCTTTTGGACCGCCTCAATGTAGTTGGCCAGTGGCCTCCGCTTCTTCTCCACCTGAATTCCCACCAAATTTAGCAAATTATTTCACAAATCGAGATCCTTTATCAAGGAGTTCTCATTCCCTAGCTAAAATTCCTTGAATCAAAAACCCAAAAGAAAGAAGAAAAACTTAAATCGAGCTAAAAAAAAAACAAATAAGTCAAATCTAAAGAGTCAGATTTTCAACCTCCATGGACCGAAGGTAGGCATCGATGTCAGCGGCATAATGTTTGCACAACTGGGGGTCCTCCGGTTCAGAACGAGCAGCTTCGGCCGCACCCGCCTCCAAAAGAGGCGCCTTTTGGGTCTCCCGCTTCCTCCTCGTCACGTTCCCAAAGTTCCTCTTAGCACGACGACGCGGAGGAGAATCCGAGTTATTCGAGAAGCTGGAGAGCTCGGCCAGGGGCATCCGCTTCCTTTTCGCCGGCAGCGGGGTCCGGGGCTGGATTAGGGCATCGAAGGAGGCGAAGGCAAGGAAAGCGGCTTGTTTCCTCGCTGCAGCGCGGGTGAGTCGGCAGTTCTCCTTGTCCGCCATCCTTAGCCGCTTCTCCGGCGAGGGGGGCTTGCGTGGGTGGGGCTCGCCTGATAGAGTTTGGGGAGAAGACGAGAGGAGGAAGGGGTTTTAGAGAAGGATTTGGAGGCGGAATTGGAGGGATGCCGCCATTTCTGAAAGTTTTGGTTTGTAGCTCCAAGTGTGGTTTTTTGCTGCGCGCGCTGGAGGCCAAAATTTTTGGGGGTTTGACTCTTTTTTCTTTTCGGTGATTTTTGCTGCCTTTTCGGGAAATTTTTGGAGGGAATGTTTGATTCGTTTTGAAACGTTTGAAAAAGGAGGGGAGGTGGTTTTCGAGGGCGAGATCTCACCCGCCCAGATTATGTCTTGGGATGCGCGCTCTACGCATGGACGTATCCCAAGGTAGATAAATTCATATTTACCTGGGATCTTAGATCACCCGCAACACTTTGTAGGATCTACGCTAAGAGAGACTAGCAACATGCCACTGTAAAAACAGAACAATCCTAGTGTAAAATTATAGCTAGAAAAATAAATAATAGTAATAATAATAATAAATAAATAAATAAAATATAAGTCGAACTACGAGAATCTATTTCAAAGAGTAACGCATCTCGATTTATAGGCTTAATCTTATCTGAATAGGTGTTTTGAAGAAATACATTTCTTGACGAATAGGCACATCTATTCAAGTGCAATGACACTAAGATAGAATCAATACGTCCAATCCAACACATCCATTCGTAATTAGTTTTAATTGTAATGTTTTTAATAAATAACCATTTATTTTATTATAAATTTACAAAAAGTACATCATTATTTTTAACAAAAAAATCGCCCATTTTATATTATAAATTTATACAAAATTATCTTAATTAAAAATATTTTTAAAAATATTATATTTTAATTCGATTTTTATTATTTAAAATTAATACATAAAATTGAAATTATTTTCTTTTAATTTGAGTTTAAATAATTATTAAAATTAATATACAAATTTATTTTATTTTAAATTTTATGTCAAATCGATTGTCTAATTTTATGAAACTAAAAAATTAAAATTTAGTTTTATCAAATCAGATAATTACGAATAAATTGTTCGAAATAAAATCAAATGAAAATAATTTAATATTTTATATTAATTTAACTGATAAAATTAAATTAAAATAAATTAATATTTAAATTAAAGTAATTTTTTTAAATTGATAAGATAAGATAAGTGATTTTTTTACTAATTATAATAAGGTAGGTGATTATTTACTAAAAATTTTAAAAATAAATATTATTTTAATTTGAGGGACAAAGAACTAAAAAAAATTAGAAAAGTATATCTGCCATTAGAAAGTTTAGAAGAATATATATATACTAATGCAAAATTGTTTTTTTTAATTGACAAATCAAGTGAATTTGTTTTACCTCGTGAAATGCTTATAATTTGAGATTTCACAATTTTCATGGGGCACACAGTCAAATTTTCTACTATTACTGCATAATAATTCCATCATTACATAAACTTGGAGGGTTAAAGTGCAAAACGATCGTCTTTCCAACAATATCTTTTCCCACACGGATTCTCCCCCGTGCCTCGCGGTCATTTCCCATGCAACGGAATCACGCCTCGTCCTCCGACAGCGCGCCACCACTCGCCTCGCGACCGGAGTATTTCCCAGAATATTCCGTCCCTCGATTCACATTTCTCGCGTCCACGCTCCAAATCTCGAGCCATCTCAGCGGAGGGCAAATCCGCACCCCAATGAACCCAATCGCCCCCAGGTTCTCTGCTTTTCCATCTCGTCGATTCTTCCTTTCTGATATAGTTTTGATTTCTGCATGAAATTTCGTGTTTTAAATTGCTTCTTATTAACTGTTGTTAATTTTGTCTGCATGAGAGCTCCGAAGGCCTCGAGTGTCATGGTCGTGCAAGATAGGAACTTTTGGGTTCACAAAGTTTGGTAATTTTCTGCACCTTATTTTGCTATTTTTCAATCCATATCAATTTTCATGAGTTTATTATATAATACAATGAAATGTGTTTATTTGTTCAGGTAGCAGCACAAGATGTTTGACTGTGCTTCCAAGGAACAATTCATAGGTGGCCACAGGGAGAGATTTGTCAGGTGATGCGAGAAAGCTTGCTTCTTCTTGAATTTTAACTAAAGCATTGTACTGCAATCCATTTTTTCTTTTTGTTATTTGGGAAGCTCCCCTTGGTCTGCTGTGATGCTTAGATCCAAATGAGAAACTCAAATATTGATTTTGCTCGCTAGGAAAAGGTGACGTCTTACAGAACGTGCTATCAGAGGTTTTATCAAGGCAGGTTTACTTCTTGATCAATGGCCATTTGGAGAAAATGGGAATGTTTTCCCCTGGCGGATGTTTAGACTGCCCATTTGAATTTTAGATTTGCATTTGACTGTAAAATTTAGTGATTGTCACTAATGCATTTTGGAAGATGAATGCGCACGCATATGCTCGGCATTTTTTAAAATTCTTGAGAGGTGCAATCTCCTGACTAGATCTTCTTCAAAACTCGTTCATCATTGTTTTGGGAGTTCGTTTCTGATTTTGTACTTGCAGTGTTGCTGAAATCATAGTGATTATCTTGTTAACGTGTGAGGCATTCTTAGTTGGATTATTAGCTATCCAAGTGATGTAATTTTCTTGATAATGAATTTTTTCTTCCTATATTTCTGGCCAAGTGCTGAAAATGTTTCATTGTTTTGATTTTCCTTGGTCTATGTCATGCAGAAGTTGAGGAAAGGATTAGTGCATGTTATTTGTTCTTTATTGCTTAAAGATATTGTTTAGGCCACCAAACTTTTTTCCTTTCTGATTTCTTCATGTTGTAGGCTAGAAGAATCAAGCTCAAGTTTATCTGTTTCCTCGGACATTGGCAAAATGAAGAAATGTGGGTTCAATATCGATGCATTTGGACATGGACCAGACAAACCATCGAAGACTTTCAAAAAGGGGGTGCAGAAGGGGTCTGAAGGACTTAAAATTCTTGGTCGATCTCTTCGGTATGGAGTCACAAAAGCAGTTTTTGCTGAAGACCTTAAGGCATCAGGACAGAAGTTACTTGATATGGACAAGATATATGATCCTCAAGACAAGTTCCTTATGAAGATGAACCGGTTCTTTGTGATATTATTCATCCTCTCTTTTACAGTGGATCCACTTTTCCTTTATCTTCCTATATTTGATACTGCATCAAGCTGCTTTGCTATACACAAAGCTTTAGCAAGAGCATCAACCATACTGCGTTCGCTCATCGATGTTTGTTATTGCTATCGCATATTTCTTCAGTTACATACAGCCTATATTGCCCCATCATCTCGGGTGTTTGGCAGAGGTGAACTTGTCATTGACCGGAATAAAATATTGTCACAATATTCCAAAAGTTATCTCATTCTCGACTTCTGTTCAGTGTTTCCTGCAGCACAGGTGGGCATTCTGATTTGGTTTTCAATTTGCATCATCTCTGTCAATTGAATTGTGGTATAATATAAATGACTCTGATAGGGAGGGGTATTCATTGCGGCATTTTTTGATGCTGTTTTTTTTTTAAGCAAAAAGATGCATTTGTAGCTGAAATCTGGCTAGGCGTATCTTGGAACATTGGCACTTACTAATAAGATGACTTGATAGTGTAAGCAGTCAGATCATGGGCAAATGCTTTTAAGAGTGCCAAAAATGTGGCTCTATCAACCATGCCTTGTGTGCCTCTTTGGACATACACATATTGACTCATTGTTGTCATCTAACGAAATTCCTCGTCTTTCTCAAAAATCTGTTGTAGTCCTTGCATTTTTCCTATTATTAAGGCATGCATAATTATAAATCTATTTGCCTTTTTGCAGATTGTTATTTGGAGCAGCAAAGATGTGGCTAGTACAAAAACAGCACTGGGTTATATTTGTTTTGCTCAGTCTGTTCCCAGATTCTATCGGATAATCCCATTGATCAAACAAATGAGGAAAACAGATGGCTTTTTTGCTAGCAGTCCATGGACCGGCGCTGCGTACTACCTCGTGTGGTTTATGCTTGCGAGCCATGTAAGTAGCTTTATTAGTCTTTTGCTGTATCCAGTGTTGTATGCTTGCAAGCTTTGTTGGGGGGATTTTATGGGCCTAAAAAAAATTAAAACAAGCGAGGGAAAGTAGTAAGATTGTTTTCTTGGATATGTTATAGTTAATTTATAATGTATTGCAGCTAAGACACTCTCAGACAAGCAATTGATGAGCTTGACATGTTCTCTCTTATTTCCTCTCCAGGCCTGTGGTGGTTTTTGGTATGTGTTTGCAATGGCACGTGTAGATACATGCTGGAATTTAGCTTGTACAAAAAGTGGCATCCAATGCCAGAGGGATTTCTTGTACTGCAACGCTAATAATCCAGCTGGCTATGACCAGTGGAAGAAAATGAGTCGGGGCCTTTTCATGAAGTATTGCTCTGTAGAGGGCGATAAGCAGCCCTTCCAATTCGGAATCTTCACACTGGCACTGAAATCAGGAATAGTTTCAGAAAAGAACTTCTTTAACAAATTCTTTTATTGTTTGTGGTGGGGTTTGCAGAACTTGAGGTAAGTCAATAATGTAAAGGTAAAATGATAACCATGTCCTGTAAACACTAGACCCTGCTTTTCAAAAATCACTCTGTTTTGCTAGTTTATTATGATGATTTCATTAGCTTAGCTCATATTTTACAAAAATTCACGGATGGTTCTTCTCCAAATAGCTGTTATCTCTGAATAAGGTTTAGAACATGATAATTTGAATCTATGGGAATGTTCAAACTGTACAAAATTGACATACAAGGATTTTTCAGCTCTGGATTCTACTTTTGCTTGAGAGGCAAATTGATTTTTGGTCAAATTCATCTGCTTCCCATTAGATTCTTGGATAAACAGGCACTAATGTTAAATGGTGAACTCCCTGACTAGTCTTTCTCAGATTTTGACAAATTTCATAAGAATAAGAAATTAAGCTGCAAGAAACTGTTGACGTTCTGCTGCTAACACTGTAGCTTTTGTTTTGTTAACCAGTACTCTTGGTCAAGGACTAGAAACAACTACGTACTATGTGGAGAATCTGTTTGCTATCATACTCGCAATTCTTGGACTAGTTTTCTTTTCAGTATTAATCGGCAACATGCAGGTAAAAAGATGCTCATGTCTGTTCATCTCTGTTTTTGGCAAAATTCTTAGAAATATTGTGATAAATATAATACAATATGTGATCTTGGCGGTTGCTTCAGACTTATCTCCAGTCAATGAGTATCAGACTTCAAGAAATGAGGGTTAAAAGACGGGACTCGGAGCAGTGGATGCATCACCGTTTGTTGCCGCCGGAGCTCAAGCAACGTGTTCGCCGATATGACCAGTACAAGTGGATGGAGACGCGCGGAGTGGATGAACAGAGCTTGGTGGAGTCCCTCCCCAGGGACCTCAGGAGGGACATCAAGCGCCACCTGTGTTTAGGACTTGTTAGAAGGGTGAGGGATTTCTCCCTTTCTGTGAGTGAACCGGTCCTAGGTGAAAAAAAAAATTAATCAAGGAATTGGACATAAGACATTGAAATGTGAGAAATTTAACGCATTATTCAAATATTTCAGACACTCATTTGTGTTTAACCTGTCATTTTGAGATTAAATAGCCTGATTGATTTGTTCTCTAATACTGTTATGGTCTCTAACATGATCAGTTCTCTAACATGATCAGGTCCCTCTGTTTGCAAACATGGACGAGCGACTACTAGACGCCATATGCGAGCGGTTGACACCAACTTTGTACACAGAAAACACCTACATTATCCGGGAAGGCGACCTCGTCGACGAAATGCTCTTCATTATCCGAGGTCGCCTTGAAAGCGTGACCACGGACGGCGGGCGGAGCGGCTTCTTCAACAGGGGCTTGCTCAAAGAGGCTGATTTCTGCGGCGAGGAACTACTTACATGGGCACTAGACCCCAAATCCGGCGCAAACCTCCCGTCCTCCACTCGCACCGTAAAGGCCTTGTGCGAGGTGGAGGCTTTTGCATTGTTCGCCGACGAGCTCAAGTTCGTCGCCAGCCAGTTCCGGCGCCTGCACAGCAAGCAGGTGCAGCACACGTTCAGGTTCTACTCTCAGCAGTGGAGGACGTGGGCTGCATGCTACATTCAAGCGGCGTGGCGGCGGCACACGAAACGGAAGTTGGCAGAGCTAAGGCGGAGGGAGGAGGAGGCAACGGCGGACGGCAAGTTCGGTGGCTCCTCGAGTCTCGGGGCGACGTTATACGTATCGCGGTTCGCGACGAATGCAATGAAAGGAGTGCACAGGCTGAGGGTGAGAAGCGGGAGGGAGCTGGTGACTATGCCGCAGAAGCCTACTGAGCCTGACTTCACGGAAGATGAGTAGTTTTTCTTCACAATTTTGTTTATTTGCAATTCAAATAATTGTTTTCTGAATTTGCTTGAATCAATGATGCAAACTCTATCAGATCCATTATTCAAATCATTGTGTGCGCTTCCATGCTTAGTTGGAACTAATGATGTATTAGTATCTTAAACTATGGATTTCAACAACTAATAGTACAGGGGCATTGATTTCTTAACCAACTTATAATTGTGAGAACACGAGGGATTGTCTTGCATAAAACTCCTCACATCTCATCCTCTCTTTTCTTTTTCTTTCTTTTTTCTCAATAAAACCCTAAACAACCCCATCAAACTACTTGATTATGATGATTTGCTGGTCTTTTTTGTCGACCTAAACTTCTGAGAAATACTTTATGAGTCTGTTTGGAACGGGGTCATGGTCAAGGTCAAGGTCAAAACTAGTGAACCACTTTTGTAAATTAATATCTTTTTATCAAAATTAAGACTTCAATAATTTAAAGCTCAAAAAACTATTTAATTTTTTATAATAATTTAATTTAATAATAATATAAAATAATAAATATTAATTTCATAAGATAAAAAAAAAATTCTAAAAAATGCTGACTCGGTCCCTGACCCCAAACCAAACAGGCCCTATACGGTTAAACGCCGCATCTAATAATATTACTATTTCCTAAAAAAAAAGGTAAAAAATTAGAAAAAGAGTTTTTTTACCTACAACCCTAATTATCTATAATTATCTTATTTATTTACAATTACATATAACTCTCTCTTTTAATTTTTAACAAAGTTTTAGATTTTTGGATTAAAAAATTATTTTTATAGAAAATCTACCCGAGATAGTTTCCAACGGCTGTTAACCAAAAAATCAAATTATCTCTATTATAGTGGTTGAGAAATTTTCTATAAATACAACAAAATCAAAGAAGGATAAAAAAAATTTGGAAAAAAATTTAGTAACAACTATAGCTAAAACAGAAATTTTAATTTTAAAATAAAAAATATTATTTTTTTGTAAATCGAATATTGCTTCCAAGGTCGAGAAGGTATGTTGAGTTAAAAATAAAATGCATATTTTACTTTTAACTCAACTTGTCCCTTTCTCGAACCAGTTAGGGGTTATTTGGTAACAGTCCGAATTGAGCGAATTGGTCGAATTGGGGGAATTGAAGGCTCAATTCCCCCAATTCGGCTGTTTAGTAACCAAATAAAAATCCGGAATTCGGTGAATTCTCAATTCCGACAATTTCCAATTCCGGATTTGAATTCGGGCCGAATTCGCAATTTCGGATCCGAATTGAGTGGGTACCACCGCTACCCGAAACTCCAATTCACCCGTTTATTTCCCAGCGAATTCGGCGGAATTCCGCCGAATTCTTCCCGTCACCGTCCCCGAGCCCGAGCGCCGTCCGGCATGAGCCCCGAGCTCGTCGTCCCCGAGCCCGAGCGCCGTCCGCCGTTAGCCCCGATCCCATCGTCCCCGAGCGTCGTCAGCCCCGAGCCCGAGCATCGTCCCCGAGCGTCGTCCCCGAGCCCGAGCGTCGTCAGCCCCGAGCGTCGTCTCCCCGAGCCCGAGCTCGTCTCCCCCAAGGCCGAGCGCCGTCAACCCCGAGCTCGTCGTCCCCGAGCCCGAGCCGTCGTCCCCGAGCGTCGTCAGCCCCGAGCCCGAGTGTCGTCCCTGAGCGTCGTCCCCGAGCGTCGTCCCCGAGTGTTTGACTGGATTTTATTTTAATCTTATTAACTCCTTTTCAGGCAAATACTATCTTGTCGATGCCGGCTATACAACAATGGCTGGTTTTATAGCACCATATAGAGGTGTCAGATATCATGTGAAAGAACATGTTAGACGTGCACCACAAAATACAAAGGAGTTATTCAATTACCAACATGCATCATTAAGATCTAAAATTGAACGTGCTTTTGGTATATTAAATAATCGATTCAGCATATTGGCCGAGACTCTATTTTTCCCATTCAGCACTCAGGTTGATTTGGTTTTGGCATGTTGTGTCTTACACAACTACATCCTTACAATTGATGCTCATGATAAATTGTTGAACAAAGAACCTGTAGAATCGTTGTCAGATGAATATGAAGAAAAAGATCTTGATGAAGAAAATTTTGCTGGAGAAGAGGAGCCGTTATGTACAAGTTCCACTCTCAGGGAACAACGAGAAGAGAATCAGAAGTGGATTCAGTTGAGGGATCAAATAGCCACTGAGATGTGGGAGGATTACAATAATACCTAGGCTTATTCCTTGTGTGAACATGTGTTTCATTATATTATATGTGTTTTAAACTTTATATAATGAGTTATTTAACATTCGATTTGTGACTATTGTTCGTATAACTATTTGTTTTAATTCTATATTGCAGTTTACGTGAAGTTGAGGTTTGTAACAGGGCATTAAGTTTTATATTATTTCATTGTGGCAAAATTTCTTTTTCTATTGCTTAGAGCTGATCTAAAAAAATATTTTATTGATTTAATATTGTTTAAATCAATTATCATTTTTTTAAAAAAAGTAGATATTATCAATACGTAATTCTAATATTATTTATTTTTAAAACCTCAAAAATATGTCTAATTAATTTATTAATTCAATATATATATTTATTTTCAAATTAAATATAGAAAATATTAAAAATGGGGGTAATCTCACCCATTAAGAATTGGATGACCATATCTCCAATTCCAAATCCAACTAAACACCGGAATTGAGGGAATTGGCGGAATTCGTTGATTTCAATTTACATTCCAAACAACCGAATTCACGGAATTGACTGAATTGACAATTTCATTTTTCACTCAAAAAGTACATCCAAACACCACCGAAATTATCCAATTCGGCCAATTCATCTAATTCCCCGTAATTGACCGAATTGATAATTCCCTGAATTCCAAAATCTGGAATTATCCAAACGGCCCATTAGGTTTGAATGCCTTGAAATCTCATTAAAAATTAAAGAAAAAAATTATACGTAAATTATTTTTTTTTAAAGTAATTGTATTTTAAAAATTCTAAAAAAAAGAAGACAATAAAGCTACATTTGTTTTGATATTGGTCTAGCTTAAAATAATGAAGATTATAGATTATTGACCACACTTGAGTTTCATTTTTAAGATACTACACTATTTGTGAATATTTCCGGTATTTCAAAAATGCTTTAGAAAATGAAAAAAAACCGAAAAAATGTTCTGACATTTTTTCCTAGCATTTCTATTTTTAAAACACCGGGAATATTTATTCCTAATGTTTTTTGTGACGCTCAGAAAACATCAGAAAAAAAATTTTCCAACATTTTTCCAAAGCGTCAAAAAAATTTCCAACGTTTGTCTTGAAACTTCGAAAACATTCTCAATATTTTTTATAAATATACCAGAAAGTTTTTCCTGATGTTTTTTCATGAAAATATTGAAAATAATTCCTGGAGTTTGTTTATGGAAATCCTGGCATTTCCACCAACAAACGCCGAGAATGCTTTTCCCGGGGCGGGCGGCAGTGATTCCCGGCGTTTGTATACAGCCTAGTGTAGATTGGGCCACATGTAGGCTAACTAACTAATCCACTACCACTTATCCCTTTGCTTCATTTTTTCCATAGTGAATATAAGTAAAATGAATAAAATAGAATAATTTGATTTGCATTTCTGGCCTGTTTGGGTTTTCTCCAAAGAATACAAAGCAAGATTAATATTATTTTGAACTCTGTGAAATTTACTCCATCTGAGGAGTAAATCTTGCAGCAAGTCCACAATTTGGATTTTATAGCCTTTCCAAACTTGCTCTATAGTATTGCTACAATTTGCATAGCAGACATTACATACATAGAGAGGAATTCTGAACAGCATTTCTGAGCCATCTATCAGTTCTGGTAGTCCAAAAATTTGATGCAGTACATGAAGACGAGAGAGGAGTAACACGTATGCAGTATGAACTAGAGCCACATAACCAAGAAAAGTTTGCTCGAAACCAAGAATTTCCTTCAGTAAATCCTTCACAGCTACGCTAGACTATCCAGGTACTTCAACCAGGTTTTCCATGTCTCCAACTTGAGATACCAGGACTCCATAGGTTGTCCAGAACACAGGACATAGCCAATAATACCATCTCCACCATATTGGGGGTAGCTGCAACAAAAGGAGATTTCAGTATCAGCATATGAAGTCTAAAGATGAATGATTCATTACTTTGCAAAATCAGAAATCAACGATGAAATCAAAGAAGATTATCATGTGAAAAAAACATAACAGCTTGTGCAGTTGAGCAATGTCTCACCTTCTTGGGTATTCTAATAACCCATGAATCATTTTTCAGAGATGAGGCTTCACCAGAAATGGATTTTGCTGAACCTGGTTTCTTAACAGTGGAAGCCATGCAGGAAGGTAATTGTCGTCGTTACTGTCATAGCAACTTCCATGATATGGTCCTTTGGCTCTGAGAACCATGGCTAGAAAGATAGTATGTAAATTGAAGCTCAAATTGGTTTTTAGAGGGAATGAATTGATTTTTTATGTAAGTAGAAAACAATGAAAAGAACATGCTTATCACAAGATAAACAAATGGTGAACATGTGCAATGGAGCCAGTAAACTTTAAACTACATAAAGAAAGAACTAACCAAGAAGTCTGTTTCTATCAATTAAAGGATACACATGAAAGGCAATGATCATTAGCAATTTCAGCAGCAATATGGCTCGAGCATATTATTGCATATAAAGAAATTCCTATGCCTAAAAATGAACAAATGAACCTACAAGCACCAATAAGATCAACTAATCAACAGTAGAATGTATATACTTTTTGCCATTAGCAGAATCCATGGCCTATGTGACAAATAAAAAGAAACTGAAAACATAGACAAAGCATTAGATGTACAACTGATTGAATGCTCATATCTAACTTCAAAATAGTAAAAAACTAGCAAAATCAACTAATTATGTATGAGTGTTCTAGGATATAACTTTCGATTCAAAGTGACAATATTAGAAAATCTGAAACTCAATAACTTCAATAACTAGTCTTGCTCTTACTATTTTATAACCAATTCAACTGCTAGACACTACAAGAGCGCAAGAATCTCAATCATGCAAGGGCAAACTCAATCTAACGGTGAGTTGTTTACCCATGATATCATCATAATTCGAACTCTACAGAAATAAACCAAATGTTTTATCTTCCAAAATCCAATCGATAATATTGCTGAAAATACAAATTTTCCCTCAAGTGGAGCTACCCAAGAACCAAATATCACCAGACAGTCACCACTGAAGTGCCTTTCATCGAAATCAATATCAAGTTCAAAGAGAACATTTGCAAATCTCATGATATTTCTGTAAATTTTTCTGACAAAAAATTGAAATGCCGTTCATTCACAACAGGAATCAGTATACAGAGAAGTAGTTCCCGAAAAGAAGAAAAAGCAACACAAAATCGACGGTAAACTAGACGAATAAAAGGTTGAGAGGAGAAGCACGAACCAAGGAGGGGCGGACTCTGCACCACCAGTTCGGGTTCCACCCGTCTGCTTATACCAAACCCTAATCATCCAAAGCGCGAAGAGGATCATCGCCATTCCTACCATCCCATTCACCGAATTCACCGGATTCAGCTTCCAAATGGGCCTTTCAATACCTCTCTCTTTTTGGAATTTTTGGAGGAGAACACTCGCGAACAGGATCGAATCACAGACCGGTCCTTGTCTCCGGTGAATTCGAAATCCCAGCGGTCCGAAGAGGGCGAGGAGAACGGAGAGCAGGGTGAAATGAAGACTGGGTGATAAGATCGAGCTCGAAAGCGGAAGGACGAGGTCAAGCTCCCCGGGCGCGAGCGGCGTGCGCGGGCTGCGGCAGCAGCAAGGGTGCAATGCGGCGCTGGGGCGGGCGCGGTTGGAGGGAGGAGCAGGCGGGCGCACCCGGCGGGAGCAACTGGGGGAAGCGGCCGACGGACGGGCGGGGCCGACGGCTCATCGGCGGGCGTGAGACCGGATTAGGGTTAGAATTTGTGGAGAGGGGGGATTTTGTTTGAGTTAATACATCGGGGGGGGGGGGGGGTGGGGGTATTTCTCGACGTAATTTTCGTCGTTTTTAATAGAACGTTGGAAATTTTTTTGGTATTTTTAAAATAATTGTTGAGAAATTACCGACAATGTAAAAAATTATTGATATTTTTATGATGGCATAAAAAAAGTCGATAAAAAATAAAAATATTACAGTGAGGGAATAAGAAGTTGGAGTTGGCAGTGAAGCCAAGCTGTCCATCTTTGTCTGTCTCTATGAAAACTTGACCATGACTTATTAAGTGACTAATCACCATTTTAGCTATTAATAAGGCCAACGTCCTCTGTCACATTCGTTAAGTGATTAGCCACCAGTTTAGGTCCAATAATTAGGTTTTGTACTTAGACGGTGACAAATGATTAGAGACGGGTGATGAGCGAATAACTATCGCAAGAACATTACAAGCATGCTTTTGAGTTTTAATATGGATTGGGTTTGAACAATAATAATATTCTCATAAATAACAAAATCTACCTCTGGAGAATCAAGTGCAGCTCAATTGGTACAAAAAATAAAATAAAATAAAATAAAATAAGCAAATCAACTTCCAGTGCATATTTTAATCCATTATTTTATAGCATTTTCCCTTTTTTTTTCCAATCATTTCCTCCGAATTTTATGTCGTTCATGTTCCGGAATCAATCAGTATGGTCGGAAATTGCACATCCCAAGGCATCCCGCATAACTATAAAGATTCCACTGACCTAGGTCAGAGATAAGGCGTCCCAATATTTTATTATCAAGAAAAATTGGTTAATTAAAATTAACAAAACTCAGGATTTTTTTATTTCAATTCGTCCACTTCAACCATTTAACTTAAAACTCAAAAGCATTAGAAATGTACAAATACCCAATTATTTTTATTTATTTTTATCCAAACAAAGAAACCTAAAGCGATCGGGCCGGACCAGATGTTTAGTTGTCGGCCCGATAAACGGCCCATTTGGGCAGCCCAGGGCTGAAGTGGGTCGAGACGACCCGAGAATCCAGCAGCTCGAGAATCGGTGCGAAGTTGACACACCGAGGAACTTTGTATTGGTTTATGGAAGCGCCCCTCGAAATAGCGTAGTCCATGAGCTCCTCAAAAGTTCCGGGCCGGACGACCCGGATCTCCAGCGGCCCGATAGACCCGTCCGCGACCCGGCTCTGCCGGTAGACCGAGTTGAGCGCCTCCTCCATCTCGAGGCAGCACCGGTCCAGAACGGCCCGCCCCGGCCCGCCTTCCGCCTCCCTCTGCAGCAGCTCCCAATAGACGACGTAGTGGCCCGGGATCGTTTTGGTGTCGGCGTAGCTCGTGTACTCGATGATGCTCGTGCTGTACGGGACCAGCAGCTCCGACGCACGTGACACCGCCGCCTGCAGCTCCGCCTCGTCGGTCTTGTCGGACTCGATGCTCAGCAGCACGTTCTTCCGGCGGACGAACCGGAACTGCGGTGCCGCGTTGTGGAAGCCGGTCACTTGGAGGATGTCACCGACGCGGTACCGGTACAGCCCGGCGTACGTCGTGATCACCAGCTCGTAGTCCTTGCCAACCTCGACGTCGGCGAGGTCCACGAGCTCGACTCCTGTGGAAGAATAGCACTCTCTGGCGGGGAGGAACTCGAAGTAGGCCATGTTGGGCATGATGGTGTAGGAGACCTCCGATGGGGCGCACATCGGCCGGAGGTTGAGTCCAAAGTAGCACTCCGACGACGCGTACATCGTGCACGCCATCGGGAGGCCGCCGCTGTAGTACTCGAGCGTGGGGATGTACTGCGCCATCGCGCCGGTGACGATGACGTCGAGGTACTTGGTGTTGGGCCAGATTTTGGTAATGATGCCGGCCCAGTCGCCGGCTGAGCACTGGCCGGTGATGAATGCGGCGAGCTCCTGGTCAGGTTTCAGAATGGCCGCCACGGCTTCGCGGATGGCAGGTTCGGTGATGTCGGGGCCAAGGGTGCCGGTCTCGATGTCGCGGGCGAGCTGCTGCCAGTGCAGCTGGAGGAAGCGGATGGCACGGAGGAGGCCGGAGGCGAAAACGGCCCCGACGCGGAGAACTTCCTGGCGCTGCAAGAGGCCGCAGAGCATCTGCGTGTACATGCTCTGGAACGAGTCGGCGCAGAGGATGGCGGCGGTGGGGCTGGTGTACACGTTGTACGGGTCGAACGACCGAGACCGGAAGTGGTCGCTTTTGTAGTAGCTCGTCAGCACCGGCCTCGCCGTCAGCCCGCCGGGCGTCTTCGTCTCCGACTTCACGAACAAGAAGTAGAGTCCCTTCCCCTTGTCAAGCCCCGGCACATACCTGCCACAAATTGCAACAATTTATTAAGATTTTGACAACATTTTATGCAGAAAATTTGATCTTCTATATATAAAAACAAGATAAAGATGCTAACAGGTTCATGACCGGGGTGAGAAGACTGTAGAGTAGCTGGCGGCGGTCGAGCTCCTCCTTGATGGTCGGCATTAGCTTCCTCTCCCCGGCCGATGTGCCGGAGCTGGTCAGAAACTCGGAGATGGGATGCGCGGACAGTATAGGGGAGCGATCCCCGTTGGCGATGCGCTGGATCTCCGGCTGAAGGTCCTCGTACATCACGACCGAGACCTTCTTCTTGAAGATCTCGCGGTCGGTGGCGCCCCCGAGGTTAAACCTCTGCAAGTACTCAGTCTCGGCATTCCGGGTGAGGATGTCTGCCAGGACCTTCTTCTGGACGGCGTCGGGGTTGGTCGTCATCTCTTCTATGAAGCGGAGCTTCTCGCCGTGGTTCTTGCGGGGGGCGGAGAGGCCGAGACCGGCGGTAGAGATGCAGCCTTCGGAACCCATATCTGATTGTGTTGAGAGAAGAGATTTTTGGGAGGAGGAGGAGGAGCAGGGTGAGGAGAAATGGTGGCGGAGGGATGAGTATAAATAGGGGGAGGGAGCGGCCCGGGGCAGCGGAGAAGGCCATGCACGTTGTGGACCGGACGACAATGGGGGCGCGGAAAAGTGTAGGGTAAGGGCAGGCGACAGAGTGGGGCCCGCTTGGTAGAGCCGGTTGAGTTCTGGGCCGACAAACGGGGCCTACCGACAGGGGACAACTTGGACCGGAGACACGTCATCGGGACACGTGGCGGAAGAAGGGGGGCGGTGGCGCTGGTCCACGACGGCGACCGGTGCCGGCCAGGCAGGCGGGTACGGCTGTGGGTGCCGTGGCGGAGGACGCTTCTCTGTCTGACCGGAATAGTGAAATGCATTTATTACATTATTATTATTATTTGGAGGAGCTTATTATATGTAAATATTGCACGTTAAAAAATTGTTGCGCAGTTAGTTACCCATTTCTTGTCAATTTGATTTAAAAAATAGGAATAGCGAAGACCACTGCTGACGTGAAAATGCTTGATTAAATTTTCTCGTTTCAATTCTCGCTCTCTGTTCTCGTCCGTATTTATTATTTTCTAAGAAGAAAATGTCTACAAAATAAAATAAAATAAAATAATTTCTAGGGTTTCTGTTCATGGATGGCTCTGTGGTGCGCAAGAGGGAGCACAGGAGGCCACGGGAATCAAAATTTATTCAGATTCATCAAAAAGATGGTGAGCTTTCGCAGGTGCGCCCTCAGTTCGGTTATCCGGTCAACATTTCCGAGTTTTTAATTAGAAAAAAAAAACAACTATGTCTCCTGCGAAGAATATATATAAAGTAGGAAAACAAAAAATTTCGCGAATTTATCGGAGGAAATTCTCTTCGAGTTGCGAGAGAATCCGAAATTCTCGTGGCATTATTCTGTTTTTCGGGCGTAATGTTCGATCTAATAGAGTAGACAAAACCATCCGGATATTGAAGATCGAAGAGTATCAATGTTGGATCTTATAATTGTCCCCCATCGAGCATTCGAATAACAACAACATGTGGCGAAACATCGAAAATAGACTAGACGGGAACAAGCGGGAACAAAAACACCACTTGCACGGTGGACGTGTAGGGTGGATGGAGGCCAAGATGGGACCCGAATGCAGTATTTACGTGTCCCGTTTTTGTTTCGTGGTTA
Organism: Trichopus zeylanicus subsp. travancoricus; assembly: GCA_005019695.1. Taxonomy (NCBI): domain Eukaryota; kingdom Viridiplantae; phylum Streptophyta; class Magnoliopsida; order Dioscoreales; family Dioscoreaceae; genus Trichopus; species Trichopus zeylanicus. The sequence continues at coordinate 84,956 of RXID01014724.1, forward strand.
ACGGGGACCGAGTCCGGAGGTTGGAACGTAAAAACATGCGAGTCAAAATTGACGAGTCAACTTTGATTTTGGACCCATGCGCGGATCGCCCATCGGAATTGGATGGCGATCGTCGCACGCGGAATTCTTTTCTTTCTTCTTTTTTTTTTTTTTTTTTTTTTTTAACGGTGATTTTAGATTTGGGCGTGGATTTGGACCGAAAAGATGGTTTACTGATTAACGAAAGAGAGAGAAAGAAGATTAAGACTGACGAGATATTATTTGTGTTTGACTTGTTGACTTTGAACTTGCGCGGTTGTTTCGGCGCGCGTGTTGCGTGCAACTATTATTGTCTTCACGACGACGGGCAATTGTCACTGGAAAGCGATATAACATGTCACGGCCTCAATCAAACAAGTTTCCAGGAAGCGATCGCGAGGCCATTTGCATTCACCGCCCGTGTACCCCACGAACACTGCCCACGGAATGAACGTGAACCACATGGAACTCCGCAGATTTGCGGGGATATTATATGCGCAAAAAAACATTTTTGTGAAAAGAGACTGATAGTGTTCAATGTATATGCTTTCGAATGGAGAATAAAAAGCTTTTTGTCGATTAACTTGGAAAAATCAATGGAGAATAAAATGATTTTGTCGCGGAATAAGATCCAGAGAAGATCGTCGGCATACAAAGCGTAGAAGCCAGTATAGATTTCGGATATTTTTCTCGCGAAGAAAGAGTATGGAAAAACTTTACGTTATTCCATGCAAAAAAGTGCAACTTCAACGAGGCTTTTTCACTCGGTAAATATTCTCATGCAATTTTTCTTATTTTATTTAATTTTATTTTAGCAGCGGGCTTTTCCTCCGCGTTTCCTTCTCCCTTTCTGACACACAACGTCTACTCGTAGTGTTACGAGCCTGACTCGAAACCAAAAGGAAGAAAGAATTTGAGCATATAAAGCTAGCGGCCATAAAATCTACGCGGCGAGAACTAGGGTTCTTCCTCTTCTCGGATTCCGAGAGCGAGGCTCGTTTCTCCCACGGAGCTATGTGTTGCGTTCTGATTGGAACCCCATTTGTCGAATCGAGTGGATTGCTACTTTGGTTCTTCCGATGTCCGATTAGTGCTCCAAAAAGAGCACTTTTTGCATATATACACCCTCAAAAACAAATAATTATTCCGTTTTAAGTTTGTTGCGCATACATCCCGCGTAAACCATCGTACTCAAATATGAACCCTACTCGTAGTTCTCCGCCCGTCTCCGTGTCTCAAACCAACATTAAATTTCGACCTTCCGTTAAAATAATCGTTTTTTTTTTAAATTTTTTTTCATTATAAACGACTAATATCGTAAGTGCAATTTCGTGATTTTGGAGGGGAATATGTGAAAAAAGTAAAAGGGCAAAAATGCTTTGCCTTTAGGGCAAAAGCTATGCGGAGATGACAAAACTAGTGGAGGCCATGTCATGCGAGAATATGCGCGGCAGAGTATCCACGTACAGAAAAAGCAAAGAGTACAAATTTGAAATCTTTTTCTCTCCTCTCTTTGGCGGAAGCAGCCGAGTTGTCTTTGAGTGACGTAACCGGACATCTACCCAAACACGGCAGTTGCCCATTTGCTTGGGTTTGTGCCTTGTTAGGGCATGGCCCTTCGTGTCTAGGGCTGGCGACTACCCTGCAACATCCAATCAAACGTGCGTTGCAAACCCTATCAACCCTATCCTTCATTCTTTTTTCTATGTAAAACGTGTTGATTAGGATTCTTAACACCGTTTAGTGGAAACTAATAACTTCAGCTCCGATTCCTCTGATGTAGGTATAGCCGTATAGGCGTGCTGCTGTTGTGACAATGGGCCTGGCCCAATAAAGGCCCAATTATGAATAAGTTTGGTCCCCGTAATCCGGTCGCTTTCTTCGCTCTGTCCGCGCGTGCACTCGACTGACACCGGGACCGCCCGCACATACGATACAACCAGGCTTGAAAGCACGTTCTGGCGGTATCCATACCGCAGCTAGATTTTTTATCTAAGAAAATCTTTAATTCGATTTAAAATGCGAAAATTAGAAATTAACGGGAACATAATTGCCGCATCATTCGGTTGTCAATCCAAGCCAAGCATCCAAATCTCGCATGCTGTCCTTGTGCTTGCAAGAGCTTGATCTGCCGTTCGATCCGGATGGGGACAGACATTTCCCTATTAAAGCAATTTTTATGACAATAGCGACAGAAATAATACCAATCATGTCTTAAGGATAAGCAAGATGATAGCCACTCATTTTTTAATTCAAACAAAAGAATATTGAAATAAAATATTTTATCTTCCATTTTCGTTGTCCACGTCAAGTGTTCTTCGCGGCAGCAGCATCAGCACAAGGAACACCCTGGCCTTTTGCACTCGACGCAGGAGGTTTGGATTTTTTTTTTTTATTTTTTTGTTTTTTTTTTTTGCATAATAAGCCCTGTAATCTTCAATAATATATTTTGCAAATGTCAGGCATCAGAGGGTCACCTGTAATTCCTAGAAGATACAGGGGGCTATGTGTATAAATTCACAATTGTATTAAACCCGAATATGACGAGACAGAACAGACGGTACCCCGCCTCGTCAACCCTCGCGGAGTCGCCTGCGCCATCAGCCTGGACGAACACCTCGGATTGAAGTGCGAGACAGAACAAGAAAACAACAAGCAAGAGAATTACAATGCAACAGAGCCCCAAAAGCCACCCGGCGAGAACACCATTAGATTCCTTGAGCGCCGTGAAGTATAGCAGCTCCAACCAGTAAAGGCGCCATATGAAAAAGGTTCAGATATCTAGCAAGCCGACAAGGTTAGTCATGCTGCAAAGCAAATGTAAAAGACTCAAGGAGCAAGCGGAGATCTTGCAATCAAGCAACTCATCTATCCGCACTGTCCATCTCGTGCGCGGTGCGCCGAAGGGAAGGAGGGAGACGGCATTATCAATCATAGCATTGTTTAGCTTACACACACTAACTATGATTTGGGGCTTAGCCTTCCGATAAAGACTTAGGAACATCAATGCTATTGGAGCCGCCGAGCAACAAACATCTTCCCAAAAGCAGCATTCCATCCCTGTTCAAATGTTCCCGGAGAGAGAGAGCTAGCAAGGGACTCCTTGGTCTGCAGACTCTGCACTACACTGAGGCAGAGCAGTGGAGCAATGCAAACGGGAGCAGGTATAGGATCAACCAGGTAGCCACCATTCTCGAGAGAAATCAATCCCTGGACTAATCACCAGATATGACAACGAGAGGCACGTCGTTTGATGCGATTGGTGTCCGATACGTCGTCTCGCTTATACCCACGGCACAATATAAACACACTACTGTTCCAAGTTTTCAGTTTATTTCGATTTTAAAAACGATTTTAGAATCTATAAAATAATATATTTTGATTTCAATCTTTTTGATAAAAATTATTTTCATTTTAATTTCAATTAAAATATTTTTTTTATAAATTAATTATGTATATATTATAATTTAATATATTTTTAATTTTAAATATTATTAATTTTTTAAAAACTTTTGAAAAAATATTTAAAATATTTATAACTAATTTTATCATCATATTAAAAATTATTTAATTAATTTAAATGATAAACTAACTTAATTGTTATAATGTTGTATGTAATGAATTAGTTTTACATTGAATATTTGATAAATAAAGTCCAATATATATAGTGAAAAAAATCCAAATCTCATGAGTTTAAGTTTTTGAGATAATTTATTGTATAGTTCACTATATTATTCTAATTCGATCCTTTTTCTGATTCCCTCAATAAATGATATTAGAGTCTCGTGTTTGAAGCTTTACAAATTCTTAATATCGAAATTGCTATGATGATGCGATTAAATTAAGTCGCATTTTATTTTTTTTAAAAAAAAATTGAAACAAAAACTCGTTAATATAAGCTATACGATAGAATTGGTTAAGTAAAAGAGTATCAGGATGATGCGACTGAGTCAAGTCGTATATTAGTTTCTCTTTAAAAAATTTAAAAAATGAGATAAAAACCATTTAGTATGAGTCATACGGTGAAATTGGCCAAGTAAAAAAAATACCGTGATAATACGATTTGGTCGAATTGCTTATTAATCACTCTTAAAAAAAAATGAGATAGAAACATATTAATATAGGTCATACGATGAAACCAATTGAATAAAAGAGTTATTGATTAAGAGAATTAAAATTGATGTCGTCAAATTATATTTAAAGGGATATATTATTATAATGTCAGATATAATGAATTAGTCTCATATTAAATATTACATAAATAAAATTTAATATATAATGAAAAAAGTCAATATTCTTTCCGCTCTCGTAATAATAAAAAATTTTGTATTATGGCATATACAAGACTCAGTTCACTTTTGATGCAACTCCAATATTCTGGAAATTAATGTCCGGGTGAAACGGTATCTCGATGCTCTCGGAGCACTCGACCACGTCGGCTGATGCTATATCTGCGGACTTCCAATGTTTTTTCTTTGCCAATGTTACAATGAAGCTCTCAGCCTTCAGCTGGAGAGGAACTCTTCTTTGCAGCCTGTCATCATATTCTATTGTAAATAAAAGATTTATAGGTTTCCTCTTCACGATCCAACAACGGAAGCGTCATGTGATCGGCGGGGAATGGTGGGAAGCCGAGCACCTACGCTAACGTGCCGTTGACAGTACTTAAACCAACAACATATGTATGTATATATGTTATAGATTCTAATTTCTTCCTGCTTTTGATTTCATGACTCACAAGCACAATACAAGTTGCTTTTATTATATACCTTTACAGCAACGACAAACACAAGCATTACAAAAGAAAGATTTTACTGGTGGTTTTTTTTACACGGTTAAAAAATCATAGGTATTTCGCAGCATTTGTCTAGTGATCAACAAAACGCTAAAAATTACTGACGTTTTAGTAAAAAAAAATAATAAAATTTTTCGATATTTCAAATAGAAACGCTTAAAATGTTCAGCGTTTCAATTTGAAACGTCAGAAATATTCGACATTTTCAATTAGAGACTGAATAAAACGATTGTAATTATCGGCGTTTCTATAATAAAATGTCGGCATTGTCAGTTTTATTACGTGCCGCCCTCTCACTCCCACACGATTGAAATCCTAGCCACGAATGCGTGTATGCCCCCCTCCCGTCCCCCGCCCGCCCGCCCGCCCCGGCACCACCTCCAAAATAACCTTATTGAATATATTAATTATGATTAGGATTTATTATCCATGTCTGATATTTTTAACTTAATCCTCATTGTAACTTACTTCACATAAAAATCAAATTCTCAAAAAATTTATACATTCATCGTATGTAAAATAATGATTAATTTAATGCGATTGAACTATAACTCAAACTCTGTCATGCTGCGTGGGCCGTCCGGTGCACAGCGCCTAAAATAACCCACGCCCCCAACGGGTCGGACTCGTGACGCCACGGGCCGGCTGCATCCGAACCCGATTTCTCCACGTTCTCGGCACGCGCTCGAGGGCCTCGGCCCCCTTTCCTGAAACGCCATCCTCCCCAACGCGCTCCTTCCCCGTTGTGCTCACTCGCGCGTAAGCGTATGGAAATGACCTCAACGCTGATCGTTTCCATTTTGCGCAGCTGAGCGTTAAGTGGTAACTCTATTTTGGTATTGCGACGGTGCTGATATCAATCTTCGGATGTTAGGATTTGAGGAGCGACTACTATATAGGATAATGCATATCCGATTTGCAGGGTAGGACAAGATCACAACCGTTCATAAAGTGTTACCCGAATCACGATGTTAGCTTAATGGGTGAGATTTTATCCTTTCACGTAGGACCTGTCCGATCCCAAAGGAATCCGTAGAAATGTAAAGGAAAACGCGATGAGTCCACAAATGGCAAAGCCGCAACGTTCCTCTATGACTTTATCTTTCTTTCTGTCGATCTGCTTCTATCCCAAAACAGGAAACAGCCATATCCACTGTCATGAATATGCCACGTGCTTTTTCCCAAGTGGGGCCTACTTTGAGAACCATTTGGAATCAAACATTCTTCTATATTCCGTAACAAGCCAAACCATCCCGGCGGCAAAATCGGAAAGGATTTCGGACCGGGAATACCCAAATCTTCGAAATGACTGGATTGCCCCTACGTCCGTTTCCCCACCCCTTGCACTCGCGAAATGTTTTGCATTTTCCGGGTCGGATCCTGTAGTCCAAATTAGATCCGAAATCTAAACAAAACGCAAAGTTTACAAAATTTCCCAGACGGATTCGGGTCGGATCCGAACGAAACTGTCGGAGCGGGAAACGGGAAACTTACTGAGATCAGACACCGTACAGTGCCGATGCAACCCGGTCGATATAATGCAACTGATCTCCGCCAACCAGTGGCATCCAAATCTCGTCCATGGCGCCGGAGACGAAGGATCTCGACCCTCACGCTCCGCTCCTCGCCCGCCACTGCTCGGATTCCGACTCCGAGCGCGCCTTCGAGGACGACGAGAAGGTCGTCATCTCCGTCTCCTCCGACTACGACTCCGACTCCGACGCCGTCCCGCCCTTCTCATGGCGCAAGCTCTGGCGTTTCACCGGCCCCGGGTTCCTGATGTGCATAGCCTTCCTCGATCCCGGCAACCTCGAGGGAGATCTGCAGGCTGGCGCCGTCGCGGGGTACTCGCTGCTATGGCTGCTCATGTGGGCTACGGCCATGGGGCTCCTCATCCAGCTCCTCTCCGCGCGCCTTGGGGTTGCGACTGGGCACCATCTCGCGGAGCTTTGCAGGGAGGAGTATCCCAAGTGGGCGAGCCTCTCGCTGTGGTTCATGACGGAGCTAGCGCTGATCGGGGCGGACATACAGGAGGTGATCGGGAGTGCGATCGCGATTAGGATTTTGAGTGGTGGGGTTGTCCCGTTGTGGGCCGGGGTTGTCATTACGGCACTTGATTGGTGAGAATGCTTACATTTATTTTTTTTTGGGCGTTTTTTATTGTTATGTTGTACTTAGTTTGGTAGGAATTGTTGGTTTTGGGGGTTTCGGATTTTGTTTGGTATTTCTTTTTTGTGTGTTTTAAATGGATTTAGTCTGTTTCTACTCCTTTTTTGCCCTTCTTTTCTTATATTTTTGGGGAAATGGATTGGATTTCTTTAACGCCTTTTCTATTGGTGTTACGAATTAGGTGAGTTGAGTTTCAGTCTAGAATTGGTCGTGCTCGTGTATTTGAATTGTTTGTTTTGTTATTTGTGTGAACACAGTTTTTCTTGAATTGTTACATTAGTGATTTGATTTCTTATTGGAATTGATTGCATGTCTCCGCAGCTTTGGATAACATGGTAGCTTTTGATCATATTCTTGCGTGATATCTGTATTATTGGTCGTATAGGGAGGTTTGGGGTAGTCATTGACTCCTTGTTGCAGGGGACTGGTTTGCCTGATCCACTGTCTGTCGTCTGCATAAGCATCTACCTTAAATGACATAGGTTCTTTTAGCGTTATTATATTTGGTATCCAGTACTTTCTTTGTCTTTGCAACGCCTTTCTTTGCCTTGTCTCTGGGATTGATGGTCACCAAGAATTTGGGGTGTGTTTGGTTTGTGGATAAACTAGGATAGCAGGTTTACCCTACAAGTGGCTAATCTGGGGATTAAGCCAGAAAAATGATCTACCCCCATGGACAAGCCCGGGAGAAGCTAATTTTCTGTGTTATCCAAGTTAATCTACGGATAAGAAGGTTTATAAAAGCTAGTATAGAATTGCAGTCCAGATTTGGTCTTTCGTAGGAATTAGATGAATGCCTCTGTAGTTTCATATACATTTAGAATTGCAGTCAAGATTTGACCTGTCATAGGAATTAGATGCATGTCTCTGTAGCTTTATATAAGTCTAGAATTGTAGTCAAGATTTGGTTTCGTTGGTCATGACTCTCTTCTCTGTTTGTCCTTCACTGGGACTGCATCTGTCTTCAGTGAGGTAGGTTCTTTTAGTGGGATTGGATCTGTTATCCAGTACTTGGAGAACTATGATCCCAAGTTCCAATCCAGAAAGGTTGTGTCATAAAGGGGAGAGAGGCCAAAAGTCCAATGAATGTGCAATCAGTCTTTGCAATAAATATATACCCAGAGATATCCTCACATATAAAGATAGTAGAGTATAAACCATTGCAATTCACTAACGAATTGATTTATTTATTATCTCTAATTATGATAGCAATTTATTTATAATTGATTTATTTTTCTCTTATGTTTTTAGAGAGTGGATTTTCTCTTTTGAAGTTTGGACTAAATTGTTTTCATTTGAGTTGGGCTCAGGCTTAGGCATAACTCTATCCCATGTTGAAGCACACATTCTTTAATTCAGTAAATAGCATAAATAATGGACAAAATAAAGTTGATTTTGAGCACATGATATCATAACGAGGAACTAGAGATAACTGCTCTCTCTCTCTCTCTCTATCTCACTCAATTTTTTTCTCTTATTTTCTTTTGAACTTTGTTGAATTTCTAGGGTGAGGGTCTTTCTCTCCTCTTGACTTAGTTATATAGGATATATTTTGTCATTGCTTTGGTACAAAATTGTAGCTTCTAATGCATCTGAGTCTTTTCATTTCTCAAATATCTTGTTTACTGTGAAGGGATGGCTCCTTCTGTTTCTGTTGATTATAGAATAAAATTCTCATCTCCTCTATCATGTTGGCAGCTTCATCTTTCTGTTCCTCGAGAATTATGGGGTTAGGAAACTAGAAACCCTTTTTGGCGTCCTTGTAGCAACAATGGCCTTCGCCTTCGCTGTGATGTTTGTCGAAACCAAGCCAAGTGGGAAGGAGCTTTTAATCGGTAGCTATTTCCTTCAAAAATCAAATGTCTGCCTTGGTTTGCATCTTTGTCATTCTTATATTTTTTTTATGATAATCTGTCCTTCGATTTCTTTCAATAGGTGTTCTTGTTCCAAAGTTGAGCTCAAAAACCATAAAACAGGCAGTTGGGGTTGTGGGCTGTGTCATCATGCCTCACAATGTGTTCTTGCATTCTGCTCTTGTGCAGTCAAGAAAGATTGACAACAAAAAGGAAGCCCGTGTTCATGAAGCGATGAAGTATTATTCCATAGAGTCTGCTGTTGCACTTATTATTTCATTTGGAATCAATGTGTGTGTAACAACAGTTTTTGCCAATGGATTTTATGGAACTCCTGTAGCAGATGGTATAGGCCTTGAAAATGCTGGTCAATATCTGAAAGATAAGTTTGGGAGAACATTGTTTCCCATTATTTATATATGGGGAATAGGGCTGTTAGCATCTGGGCAGAGCAGCACAATCACTGGGACTTATGCTGGTCAGTTTATCATGGGGGGCTTCCTTAATCTTCGTCTGAAAAAGTGGGTTAGAGCATTGATTACTCGAAGCTTTGCAATTCTCCCAACTATGATTGTTGCTCTCATTTTTGATTCTTCTGATGATGCTCTGGATCAATTCAACGAGTCACTTAATGTGCTTCAGTCAGTTCAGATCCCATTTGCACTTATTCCGTTACTCACTTTAGTATCAAAAGAGCAAGTCATGGGGGCTTTCAAAATTGGCAACACTCTCAAGGTAAAAATGTGTCCATTTCAGTAATTTATTCTTGGAGTTCTTATTGTTTTATATCTCCTATTTAGTTTCATTCCAAGATATCTGTAAATCCTGCTGTTTGATAGCTATGTATCTTATTTGTGTAGGAAAATTAGCAAAGCTCAGAATCAAAGATCATAAATTATGTTTATTGGGATAATTGACAGTGATTTTCTGATATATCAATGATTCAATTTGGAAAGCTTGTATACTTTGTTTCCTATTCATTCATAATATTAGTCTTGCTTATTTTAGATTATGATATGGGCAATTCAATGGGTAGAAAAGGAAAACTTGAGCAACCTTCGGCTGTCCTCTGAGATTGATTGGCATGTTCTTAAATGAACAGTTGCAAAGAATCCAGTGATTTCCACTATACTACTGAATAAACTTCATAGCATTCTCAATATTTTCGCTTTATGCTGTAGTGGACATCAAAATTACTCAGGCTATGTTAGGCCCAATAATTAAAGGTTTTAATTTTCATTGCGTTGCATGAAGGACTTTCTCAAATTCCTACTACATGTTCAGTGTATTATCCAACATTCTGACATCATCTTATCTTTTATGTTGTAGATTGTGACCTGGGTGATCGCAGCATTTCTGATTATTATCAATGGTTACCTTTTGCTGGATTTCTCCTCGACTGAAGTTCGTGGAACAACTCCCATCTCCATTCTCTCTGTCATCTTAACAGTATATGTTGCCTTTGTGGTTTATCTCATCGCGCGGGATACTGCTTTATGGGCTCGATTCAGATCATATATGGGCAAGAGGTCTGGAAACTAAGCAAGACTTAGTAGATAGAACTTCTGCACAGTTTAAGATCTCCCCTGCTCAGTTGGTTCGTCCCCTCTTACAATGCAAATTAGTAATTATCGGGCACCCTTACAACAGTTCTAATACTTAGAAGTTGGAAATGCCAAACTGCACTTGCCAAAACTCTTCATCAGAACTCTCTGTATGCTGCAAATCGTATCCCGGATTATATGGGAAAATGTCAGCTGGTGGAAAACAACTGCTTGATGTATGAAAAATGAAATGAGCAGTTTTAATTAATGCAACATGGTCTTCTTTGCATACTTCCATTTGTGTATGACTAGTTTTCTTCTTGTTTTATGGTTAGTTATATTGTGTCTTATATTTGCTATACGAATAATAATAATTTTATGATAAATAATTCTTGTGGAAACATTTAATTTAAGATAATATCATTTTTTTTAATAGAATTATTTAGTTCAATTTAAATTAAATTGAACCATCGGTATTGTTATAAAATGAGATGATTCCATTTTTTACGTCCCAAACCCATAGGAATATATGATGAACATGCCTACGGAGGGTATATATGTAATTGGACGATTGAATTGGGGATGTTTGCAAAATTAAAGAACTCGCCCAGGCCAACCCGAAACCGCCCGAACCGCTCTTCTCGGACATTACAATTGTACAACTAGCAGACAAAACACTGTTCCAGAATCCAACTCAGAGCCGAGGTGCGTTAATTTCCGTTACAAAACTTGGGCTCTTCGCCTTTTTCAGGAGAATTTAGGGATTTTTCTTCTCGTCTCTCTCGGGAATTTTGCCGAATTCGACTCCCAGATTGGGAGCTCTGAGCTGCTTGAGCCCCAATAGCCGCAGCTTTCGGCGATCTAAAACAAGGTTTTTCGATTCTTCTCAATCCCTTAACAGGATGAACGCGCCGATTGTTGGTGGGTTTTTCTCTATTTTTTGTCTTTTTTGGTGAAAAGTTTCGATTTTGATCTGAATTTTGGGCGAAAAAGAGAGATTTGGAGGCGAATGTTGGTCTTTTTTTACTGAAATTTTGTGTCCTTCTCTTTTTTCGGTGAAGATCCGTTGCAGGGGGACTTTCCGGAGGTGATAGAGGAGTTCTTGGAGCATGGGAGCGTGAAATGTATCGCCTTTAATCGCAGGGGAACGCTTCTCGCAGGTTATTTCGTTCTTCCTAACTGATTTCGGAGTTCGATGGCTTGAAATTGGGAGCTGGATACTCTTTCTCGGCTTTAGTTTGTGCTATTTTGGGCAACGCAGAATCTTTGGTTTGGAATGGTGAATTTTATTGCTCTTCTTGAAAAAACTTGAACAATTCAGCAGCAGCTGTTTAGATTTATGTTGCCTGATGAGTGTTCTTGCTGCCTATTAAATTCTAGTCCTCATTGTCAATAATAAGCCTATGAAAATTACCGTATCCGGGTGGCTTTTATTTTGCTTGAAAGTAAGTTTTCAAAATTTTCCCCTTTCGAGTAACATTCTGTGGACTATGAGTGCTGTCCTGGTGTGGCTTGGCGCAGGCCATAGGCAAGATTATATCAGGATTTCTGAAATGATGCTGGATCGGAAGGGAAATTCACTATTGAATCTCTGAGTGATTGCCTTTTAGAGCAGACAAGGATTGAGTTGCCTAGCAGAATATATTTGCTCTGAAAAGTACCCTAGCTGCAGGTGAAAATGACTGGCAAGGATGAAATCCCGGTTGAGGTTCTATTTTGGAAAAGCTGTCCTGTAAAAGGTGTTCAAATGTTTCTGTGAAAAATTACAACCTGATCTTTTCTGGTTGGGTTGATAGATAGTTGAAAATTAATCGACTTTTTTTATTAATGCTTGTATGGTTCTTTTAGTGCCTGCTATTACTTTCACATTTTCCTCTTAAAAGTTGGTTCATTCTAGCTCAATAATTTTGAGATGCTTAATGTTGATTGGACTGTTGGAGATCTGTTTGAAAGAGCATAGAGATGATACGGCATCTCCTTCTATACAGCATACCTTGTTGTCTTTTCCTAGTTGATTCCCTTTGTTCTCAATAACATGTTCATGATGATTATTGCTAGTAACTACTTACTTGTAAATAACCTTTAGTTGCTTTACAAGATTTTAATAATGAAAAATGAAAATATAACTGATGCTTTTGTTGTTTTGTTTCATTTATAGGTTTCGAGTTTGCTACCAATATACTGGAAACAAATCTAATAAATCCAAGTGAGATGCTTGTTGTTTGATTTTTGTGGAAAGAATAAACATGCAAGTTGCCTGACTAATTCAAGAATAGGGTGGATCCAACCAGCGGCACTTGATCTCTTTCCTTTATGTAATGCTTTGTATTTCTTTTACTAGTTAGTGATTTGTAGGATAAATAATACAAAATTCAAGCGTAGTGATGAATTCCCAAAAACGTTTTAAATTCAGTGATCAAATTTATGTATGGAAAGCCCGTAAGTAAAAGTGCTTTCGAGCTAGACATTCAAATCCCAAAATGCTCTAGCCACTTCTCTCTTTGCTGTTATAAAACAGTGTATGAATATACAATGATCACTGTTTGTTCCTCAACTTATCGAACCATCAATCATTGTTTTTTCTACTTGTCTCAATGTACTTCTACACAAGATTTCAACTCTTGAACAATGTAATATGAACTATTCATGTTGGTTAATAATTGTAAGCAACCTCTATTTCCTTATCACGGTATAAATTTGTGTTTCTTGGTGGCGATCAAGGCACTCTTTTGAATCTTTTTTTTTTTGTATCGGTAATGTTCTTAGAATATATATTCTCAATTTCAGTGCAGTTTTCGGTCTACGCTTATTTTGTTCTGTTATTTAGTGCATTTCATTCTAGTTTTGGCACTTCATTTATATTGAACATCTTTCTTCTAAATATCTGCCAGTATTTGAACTGTGTTTTTTATGATGATATGCATTTGCTGTAGTGTCTGCGAGCCATCAATAATTCAATGATGTTTTCATTTAGATAAATATCTGCAGCAATTTGAAGTCTTTTTTTTTTATTTATGATGAAATGCAATTGCCCTGCTGATTGTTGAGGAACATTAACTAAATGCCACTATTATTTTGCTTTATTTAGCTGGGTGCATAGATGGACGCTGCGTGATATGGGATTTCCAGACAAGAGGGGTTGCAAAAGAACTTCGGGACAAAGATTGTGCCTCACTTATAACTAGTGTTTGTTGGTCCAAATATGGACATTATATTCTTGCTTCTGCCATGGACCGATCCCTCACACTTTGGAATGTTCTTAGTGGGGAGAAGGTAGCCCGTGTAACACTACAGCAAACTACTCTACAAGCACGCCTCCACCTGGGTTCTTGCACTCCGTCACTCTGCTTGGCCTGCCCTCTGTCCTCTGCTCCAATTCTTGTTGATTTGAACACCGGAAGCTCTACAGTTCTGCCAGTCTCATCATTTGATTCTGGAACTGGTGCTGCCTCCCATCCCCGAAATAAATTCTCTGATGGTTCTCCGCCTTTCACGCCTACAGCTGCAACCTTCAATAAATATGGAGATCTGATTTATGTTGGCAACTCTAAAGGAGACTTACTTATTGTAGATTCAAAGAGCATTCAAATACAAGCAATAATTCCCATTTCTGCCGGTTCTGTATTAAAGAGCATTGTTTTTAGTAGGAATGGCCGATATTTGCTCACAAATACAAATGATCGCATTATCCGAGTTTATGATAATCTCTTGCCTTGTAAAGGTGCAGCAACTGAGCTTGAGCAAATAAGCACCAATTCATCAGTTAATGAGTCACAAGGAATTGAGAAATTGAAGGTTGTTGGATCCAAGTGTTTGCTTCTGTCTCAGGAGTTTCAAGATGCTGTGACAAGGATCCAGTGGAAGGCACCTTCTTTTAGTGGTGATGGTGAATGGGTGATCAGTGCTTCTGCTAACAGGGGGGAGCACAAGATCTACATATGGGATAGGGCTGGGCATTTAGTTAAGATTCTCGAAGGTCCCAAGGAAGCTGTTATCGATCTTTCCTGGCATCCAGTCCGTCCATTGGTGATTTCTGTTTCAGTTGCTGGAAGAGTGTATATATGGGCCAAAGACTACATTGAGAACTGGAGAGCATTTGCCCCTGACTACAAAGAACTCGAGGAGAATGAAGAGTATATTGAGAGGGAGGATGAATTTGATCTGGTTCCTGATACAGAAAAGGTAAGCATCACAACTGAGTGAGTTCTACATTTAGAAACATAGGTTTTCTTGGTGTTTCTGATTGCCTTTATTATAGCTGAAAGAGCCAGATATCAATCAAGATGAAGAAGTTGATATCATGACAGTAGAGGATGACACCATTTTCAGCGACTCAGATGCTTCACAGGAAGAACTATGTTTTCTTCCTGCATATCCTACTCCAGATGTTCCTGAAGAGCAAGACAAGTATCCTGCAATTTTGTCGAGGTTAGATGAGAGCATTCATTCAGGCTCCCCAATTTCTGTGGAAGCTGTTCGGAATGGACATGCCTGTCCTTCTTCAAGTCCAGTTGAAGGTAAAACTATTTGTCATTTTAGTTGATTACACTAACTCCGTAAAATCATTCTTACCAAAAAATAAAAAACTTAGTCTGTAAAAATCATGGAGTATTATGAGTTACTCCCAGACTTTTAGTATCTAGATTAAGCTCTCTGAATTTCCTTTGTCTTGTTATGAATACATCCATGGCAAGATTTATCAGCTTACCTTACTGAGGGTTCAATTAAAGTCAGAAACAACAATTTGTGTTTTTCCTCATTGCAAATTTATTATAGCAAAGTAGGAGAAAGATCTTGATGGAAATGTTTTAGCTGCACCATAGTTGATCTTAAACACTAGCCTCCAATGCAGAAGAGACGACCATGAGCACAAAAAGGAAGCGGAAGCCATCGGCGAAGGGCCTGGAGTTGCAAAAGGAGAAGAATCGGAAATCGAAGGCCAAACTGTCAAAGCTGATCAAATCCATGGGCAAGCCAGTGAAATCCAAGGTTAAGCTTGGGGATGAGCAGCAGGACACCAATTTCTCTTTACCTGAGGATGATGTAACTGAAGAGTACCCATAGACAAATTTTATTTTATCTCTATATGGTTCCTTGCATTTTTCCAAATTGTACCCCAGATTACTATCATCTGTGGGTTTGGTGTGCAAGGATATCTCTGATCCAGTGTACAGGGATAAATGTAGGCAAACAAGAATTTATGCCTTCTTCTAAAAAGAAAATTAAAAAGGGGGTTTTTTTAATAATTTTTTAAATTTATATTTTGTTGTGTGGTCGGTTTTTTCAGAAATCCACCTGTATTATTGATTTATTGCATTGATGCTCCACAAAATTGGTAATGATGGTAGATAAAAGATCATTGAGACGATGATGGTGATCGAACCTTGGTGGCGATGGCAGTAGGTCCTGGTTTCTGCTTGGCCAGATTTTTATTTGGATCTAGATGTAAAACCATGAACTCCAGGGGCGCCCATGTATTTTCGGCAAATCTGTCGACCGAATTGACTAAGCCGAATTGGCCATGACCCAAAACCAACATGGAAAACCCACCACCTTCCTTCGTTAGAATAACATAGAACGAAATCCCACCCGCCTCTGTGAAACCGATCTTTAAGCAAAATTGACGGGTAGGGTTGAAATGTATACAGCTTCATCTAGGAAATGTCCTGCAAAAATAGAATCTCTCTAAACCCCATTAAACCCATTCCGACTTCCTCTTTCGGGCCTTCTTCTTCGGACCGCCGCCGGCGAGCGAAAATGCAGGCGATTGCCGCGGTCCGCCGCCACCCCTTCTTCCCGACGAGCTCCGGCTCCTTCTCTGGCCGGCGGTCCAAGCGGCCCAACAGCATCGTCAGTATGGCCCTTCGCGAGGACGGCCCCTCGGTGGCCGTCGTTGGCGTCACCGGTGCCGTGGGCCAGGAGTTCCTCCAGGTATCGCGACTTCGCCTACCGCTCCATCCGCATGCTCGCCAGCCGCCGGTCCGCCGGCCGCCGGCTCACCTTCGAGGGCCGCGACCACCAGGTCGAGGAGCTCCGTCCCGAGAGCTTCGACGGGATCGATGTTGCCCTATTCAGCGTTGGGGGATCTGTGAGCAAGGAGTTCAGACCGGTGGCGGCCGAGCGGGGGGCTGTGGTTGTGGATAATAGCTCAGCGTTTCGGACGGATCCGGGGACCCCACTTGTGATTCCGGAGGTGAATCCTGATGCAACGGGGCATATTAGGTTGAAGGGGAGGAACAAGGGAGCGGTCATTGCGAACCCTAATTGTTGTACCGAGGTTTTAAATTTCCGGATCCCTTTCCTCTCAAACGGTTCGGTTTTGATCGATGTCAGAACTAATAGGCAAAACTCATTTCCATTTATGATTATGAAGCAAGCGCAAAGCAGTGAGCTCGCGTCGTGAGAGAGCACAGCGAGCTCTCACAGGGAGAGTGCGTAGTGAGTTTGCGCAAGGAGATTACGCAGCAATTATGGGCCTTAGGTTCGCTCCCGTGCCCTCGCCGCCGAGGGTGCGAGTGAGGCGTGAGTGCGGGCTTGAGCTCGCGGGCATAAGTGCGGGTGCCGGTGCCAGAGGGTGCGAGTGTGAGCTCGCCGATGAGGGTGCGGGTGAGTCACAGGTGTAGCCGTGAGCGCGGGTGCGGGCGCTGGAGGGCATGGTTTCGGGCGCGGGTGCAGGTGGAGATGCAGGTATGGGCGCCCGAGCCCTCACCGGCCTTGCGTCCACGCCTAAGTCCTGACCAGTCTCGTGTCCGCTCGAGCCCTCCTACTAGCTTGACAATCACGGCCACACCTCATGCCTCGTGCTCAAGTCTGTGCCCCTGCACTCGCATCCGAGTCCTTGCCCCAGTCTCGCGCCTGCACCCTTGCACTCGCGCTCGAGCCCTCATCGGCCGTGCGCCAGCGCCAGTGCCCTCGCTGGGGCCACGCCCGTGCCTACGCACTCGCCAGGGTCGCGCCTCACCGGCCCCATGCCAACGTCTATGCTCTCATCGACTTCTGAAATTGATAGTCGAGTAAATAATAAAATCCGCAATACTATTCATGTGAACGTGTTTTTACCTTATTTATGCGTGTGTACGATCACTCTATCGAAAATAAAAGCTAAAATTTTTTTTGTATCGATCAGTATTCCACTCTCATATCAATACATAATTAATAGGTAAAAAAGATCTTTCAACTGGACCATGTTTGGTTGTTTTTAAATTTTTTTTAAAATATTTTTTTTTAAAATTTTAAATTTAAAAATAATTAAAATAAAGTTAGATTTGTTTAAAATATAATTAATAAATAAAAAAATTTTGGTCTAAACTAAAATGAAAATGAATTTTTTAATTAAAATGCGCCAATTTCTCTAAGTATCAAAATCATTTTTGAAATCAAAATTTAAAATAGAATCACGAGGTTTATAGGTAAATTTTTTTTTTGTTAATTAAATGCAATTGTTATCTCAAAATTTAAAATGTTGGCATACCCATTAAGTGATTAACTATAGAAATTAATTAAAATTAATTAAACTTATATTTACTATTATGATAAAAATATTAATAATTATTAATAATTTTTTGAAAATTTTTAAAAATGTTTAAAAAAATTTTTAATTTCAAATCAAAAGAAAGTCAAAATATAATCAAATTCTGATTAATACATAATTAATAATTTAAAAAAATTATTGAAATCCAAACGATAAAAACTAAAATCAAAATAACCGAAATGACCAAAAGGCATTGATTTGGTTGATTGTTAAAATTGAAATCAAAACCGAAACTTAAAACGTCCGTACTTCTACCATTATTTGCTTGATGGCTGCCACGCCGCTGCATCGGAGAGCTAAGGTATGGACGGTATTTGGATTTTGATCGCGTTAGGAGTCTTTAGGGTTTCTTAATGATTTAATTGGTAGACATGTTTGTGAAGAACTCGTGCTAAGTGATCTAAAAATCAGATCTTTTGGTATATGTTGGTTCTCTCCCTTCGTTGGTTCATTAATAGTAGGGATTTTTGTTCGATTTTTCATGCTATTACTGGTTGAAATAGTTCAGGTCGATGTTTTTCTTTTTGCAAATATTTTTCTGATTTTTCTTTTTCAATTCTTACAGAACAAAAGGATGTAAATTTGAATTAAAAATGTGAGATGCAGGAGATCTACTAAAATGTTGGTATGCGATCCATAGATAGTTATGCCCCAAGACCTCTGTGACTGTTCATTGCTTTCTCTAAATGGTTTGAATTGTGGTGGAACACAGTTCCTTATTGGATTTTTTATTGGGTTGTGAATGGGGGACATGGAAATTGGAATGCAAGAGATGGCCTAATAACCTGTAGCACTTTCGTCATTAATGAGCATACGGGACATCGAAACTATGTTAACTAACCCAGATAAAATGTAAACAGCCATATTAGAGGACATCAAAAGAGATAATGGAAAATATCGAGAGAAGGCAAAAGGGCATGTTATTTTGCCAACTCCAAATAAGTTGTCACCCATGTAGTTCAGATCTGCATGATTTTTGGGGTTCAATGATTTTGAAGATGTGGAAGTGGAAATGATGATGGCATAAAATTTTGTAATGGATGATAGCGAGGTCAATGCTATACTAGAGATGTAGATAATGGTCAGAGATGCTGCTGCAACAAGAATATTTCTCTAGCCTTTACCTGTCAGACATAAGAATAAAAAGTGAAGCAGAAGGTATTTCCTCTTTGTTCTTTTTTAAATAGGTCTCAAATAGGAAAATTTCACTAGATTCTGAACCAGATATACATGATAGTAATATGATAAACATTGAAAAGTTGCAAGCAAAGAACACTTCCCAAAATGTTTTTGGTGCCGACATGGGTCATGAATTATTTCAAAATTTTCTTTCTTTGTGTCCTGTGGCAGGTGGTGCGAATCGTTGTTAGCACTTATCAGGCAGCTAGCCGAGCAAGTGCTGCCGCAATGGAAGAACTTGAATTGCAGACTCGTGAGGTTTCTTTTTTCCTTCACATTACAATTATTTAGTCTTTTCTTTCTCATGCAGTTACTTTCTGAATGGGTAACATAAGCTGAACCTTTTCCTCTTCATTTTTGACTGTTAGGTTTTGGGTGGCAAAAATCCGACTTGTAAGAGGAGGAAATGAAATTAGTGTAGGAAACAAGAAAGATCTGGGTAATAACTCATTTTGTCTGTGCTTAGTCTGTTCGTCTTTGATATAATTTATCTCCCAAATCTCTAGATGTTACAGTTGCCACATTCGAATTATATTGAAACTCTGCTGCAGAATGACATGGATGTAAAAGTGACTGCAACTTGCATACGAGTTCCGGTGATGCGTGCGCATGCTGTAAGTGTCAATCTTCAATTGGAAAAGCCACTTGATGAGGTCAGTGGAAAAGCCTGGCATTGTTTAGTGTGCTAGTTGTACAAAAGGGTCCAAGGCAAAAAACCTATAATGTTATTTGAAGACCATACTGATTTTTGCCCTATTATGAGTGCTTTGATTAAATATATCTTGTTTAGTGTTGTATGAACTCATGCTATGCATTTCTGGAATCATTTTGTTCCGGAGTAGCAAGGCATGATTGTGGTGTCATGTTTGATTATCTAGAATACTGCAAGGGAAATTCTTAAAGGGGCTCCTGGAGTGGTTGTAATTGAGGACTGAGCAGCCAATCGTTTTCCTACACCATTAGAGGTACTATATATGCCATAGGTTACTATATATGCAGCATCTGTGAGTAATATGATCATCTATAAATGGTGTCATCTTATTTATTTTACATGTTGGTTCCTTGAAGGTGTCGAACAAAGATGATGTTGCTGTAGGCCGGGTTCGCCAGGATCTTTGTCAAGATGGCAACTGCGGGTAACATTTCTTGGGTATTTTTCTGTTGTTGGAAATCCTCCACTATAGTTTTGTTTCTGTTTATCGAGACAATTTTCTGCAACAGATTGGACATATTTGTTTGTGGAGATCAGATACGCAAAGGGGCCGCCCTCAATGCCGTCCAGATTGCGGAGATGTTATTCTAATTCTTATTTATCATCAGAGAAATAAATGGCAGCCCCGTTGGGTCATCATCATGCTGTTTGGCTACTAATTGAGAACAATGTCAGGAGGACCAAGAGCTGTTTTGTTGTAGATTTTCCATGTTTGCATTTGTATTCTCAATTATGTTTTGAAATAGTTTTGAAAATTGTGTCCTAATGATCATGTACTGCTGGCCTCAATTTGTGCAAGTGGGGATTATTGCAATGAAATGATTTTAAGTTCATTGAGTTGCCATAAGAAAGCAACAATTGTGTTTACCAGAAAAAAAAAAACAAAAAAAAAAACAAAAAACACTGCTTGTCGCAATATTTTTCATTTGTGCAGCGTGCACATAAATTTTGGAATTTTATTCGACATTTTCTTAAATATTTTAGAAGAATAAGATATGATTCTCTAGCTTTGAGGCCTTCAAAGTGCATTGAGATTATAACTAGCAGATGCGAGTGTGATCATCACCACAAGTTTACTAAAAATCTCTTTTCATATGAGTCAACTATCTAATCTGTTTTTTACGGTTAATAATTATTATTATTTTTTCAAACTATATGAGTAGAACGAAAATAACATAATTAAAATTAGATATATATAACTAAAAATTAAAATATTATGATTAAAATTAATTACATATGATTTTAAAAAAATTTTGATCATAATGTTTAACTTTCAGATATATAGTAATGTTAGAATACAAAATATTATTCTTGATATTTGATTCATGCGGAATGAGGCTCATCGTATGGATTTTTCATATTAATAATGACTAAGGAAGGGCTTTTCGATAATTTTAAAAATTAGAGAGAAATTTAAAAATTTAGAAAATTTTCAGGAGATTTTAGGAATTTTTGACTATGTTTTGTAATCACAACCCTAACATGCTATGGGTTATATGTAGTTTAAGGTTTTAAACCAAAACCCAACCACAATCGTGATTTTAGACCATGGATTCAGATTGCCAGTTGCTCAAGCCCATCGAAATAGACCCGGTCCTATCAGTTGACCGTTCCGACGTTCACGTCCACTCAGCCACGCAAGAATCGCTTGCCCTATCAGTTGGTGGCAGCGGACCCCACACCAATGTCGGATACACCGATCTTCTGCTTCCCATCAAGCAGCCCGACCACTAATAATACATAATAACCGTCAAATATTACCTCGAGATTTGCAAATCACATGATCAGCATCGGCACGAAGGACCTGATCAGCAAATCACATGGCTGCCCTAAACCAGGCCGTTGAAATCAGAAGGTAAGCAACTTCCTCGACTCCGTCTTTGCTCTCCGCCTCGCATCGGCACGAAGCTGCGTGAACGCCAAGGAGCTGCGCCGTTGCCATGGCGCGCCCGCTCGATTGGATCTTCTCCACCGCCGTCGCTGCCTTTCTCCTCCTCATCGCCGCCGGGGAGGCGGACCTTGGCCCTGCCACGCGGTCGCTTCCCGGCGGCGGCGCGGTGCTCCCGCTCGAGCTCTTCCCTGCCAATTCCTCCTGCCGCCAACCGGATTTCTCTCGATCACCCGGCCGCCTGCTTCGCCACGCCAACCCCAGCGCCCACATGCGCCTCCACGATGATCTCCTCACCAACGGGTAGTGCGTCTGCATCCATCAATTTTTGTTGTTATATCTGGATTTGGATTCCTCTTTGGTCATTTTGTTTTCGATTTAGGTATTATACTACGAGGTTGTGGATTGGGACACCGCCGCAGGAGTTTGCGCTCATAGTGGATTCTGGGAGCACGGTGACGTATGTGCCGTGCTCTACTTGCGAGCAGTGTGGTATTCATCAGGCAAGGCGTTTCTTTCGAATTTACTACTCTATTTCCCAATTTTGAGCATCAATTTCGAGTTGGAAACTTGAATTACTGACTAATTGGATTTAGAATGATAGTGGTCTGTGGGATTCAGGCCGACTAGATCTGAAGTTTTCTCACTTTATCTGAATCAACTGTAAAGAAACTTTAGAATTCGAGATTTCGTACATAAATATGACCCTTGGAGTAGTTCCACTCTCAGATTCTTATGGAAGTCCATTGATCCCCTTGAAAATCCGAAGCTAATCTACACCAATTTTCCTTCAATTTTCCTAATTTCTTTGCCAATTGCTTCCATTAGGCTTTTAGTTTAGCTAATTTTAGATATGAACTATAACCAACGGTTTGAGGAAATAGGATATTGCCCCGTTTGCGGCTTATAAATTCATTTGAAATTCTGATGAGTCCTTGTATGTAAGTTTATGCATATATCTCACTTTGTTATTACCTTTTAATGCCTCTAGGATCCAAAATTTCAGCCTGATGAATCAAGCACTTACCAACCATCCAAATGCAATGTGGATTGCACTTGCGATAAGGACAGAGATCAGTGTATTTATGAGAGGCAATATGCAGAGATGAGCTCGAGCAGTGGTGTGCTTGGTGAGGACATCATATCGTTTGGCAATGAAAGTGCACTTAAGCCACAGCGTGCTGTTTTTGGTTGTGAGAATTCTGAAACTGGCGATCTGTTTAGTCAGCATGCTGATGGCATTATGGGGCTTGGCCGTGGTCATCTTAGTGTTGTGGATCAGCTAGTTGATAAGGGTGTTATAAATGATTCATTTTCTTTGTGTTATGGTGGGATGGACATTGGTGGTGGTGCGATGGTCCTTGGTGGGATTTCTCATCCACCTGATATGGTTTTTACCCGTTCAGACCCAGATCGCAGGTATGCTGATTCATCAATTGCGGAAGCAATTACACATAGATTTGCTTTACAAATACATTTGATGCATCTCCCACATTTACTCTAGTCTGGGGATGGAAACAGTCCATATTACAACATTGAGCTCAAGGAACTGCATGTATCTGGAAATCCATTGAAGTTGGACCCCAAAATCTTCAACAGAAAACATGGAACTGTTTTGGACAGCGGCACCACATATGCATATCTACCAGAAGAAGCTTTTGTCGCACTTCGCGATGCTGTAAGATTTTTATCATTTGGATAACAACAGTATTGTCAATAGTCACAAGCACAAATTCTCACACTGAATTATCCACCACATCCATTTGTTACTGTATATTTAATGAAACTAACAAATTAGTCACAAGTAGTTTATGAATATAATGAGTTATTTTTAATTAGCCATGAGTCTTTATTTTTATGGAAAAATCTGAAGAAAAAAATTATTTTCAAATCTATTTTACTGTTGAATTATGTCCAAAATAATTCTCGAATTTTCATGAATTTTCCAGGCATCTGCTAAGTTCCAAAATTTTCATCTTACCAAATTATTCCTGAACAAGGGTCTTGTGATCTAAAATACCATATTGAAATTCTTGTGAAAGACCATTTCTCTGTTATGAGGTACAGGAGGTCCCCAAGGTGGCTCGTTCGTGTGGTTTGTTTTCTAAGATTAGCAGGTTTGCTTGTACAATAGCTCCATTTCCCTGTATCTCTCCTTCCACCCTTCTTCCATGTATTGATAGCTTGCGTCTTTCCTCAATTCTGAATCCTTTTACACTCTTGTTAGTCAATGTTCCTTACCTGCGTTCATTTATTGTTCATTTATCTATCTTCTTTCTCTTCTTTCTTCTTATTTTTTGCATGTAATACTTTATTCTCTCCAGTTTTTGGTATTTTTTTATCTCCTCCTCTCATCCCCTCCTATCAATCTTTTGCCTTTTCACTTTCCCCCTCTTACTTGTTTTCCTTTTTCAATTCTTATTATCTTCCTTCTTCACTTTAGCACTGCACATTTTCAAATCCTGATTTCAAATCCCATCATCTGTCCTCTTAATTGAAAGTATTTCAAAATGTATGTTTACTTTAGAAGCTGTCTATAAGTGCGCTTTAATTTTAATCCCAATTATTTAGTGGGTAACGACAGGCTGAAATTAGAAGCAAGTTTTTCCAGAGTTCTCCATTTCATGGCTTCCTTTCTCTAGTTTTTTTTTTTGTTATTATTAATTTATTATCTAATTGGGTAGTCCGTAGAACTGCTGAACCAAATCTTTGTTTTTCCTCGGTATTTGGCAGATAATAAGCAAGTTACATCCTCTCAAACAGATACATGGGCCTGATCCAAACTATAATGACATATGCTTCTCAGGTGCAGGAAGGTAAAAATTTTATCTTGGCAAGAGACATCAAAAATGTTCCTGAATATCTCTCTCTCTCTCTCTCTCTCTCTCATCAGGTACTAATTCTATTTGTAACATGTCCAGTGATGTCACGGAACTCTCTAAATCTTTTCCAAAGGTTGATATGATCTTTGGCAACGGACAGAAGTTAGCCCTCTCGCCTGAAAACTATTTGTTCAGGGTAATGTTAATTCTTATATAACTCGTAATCTCCCAGTGGCTATATATTATTTTTTTTTGCAGCTAACTTACTCTCAAACTGGTTAATCTGCTATCCAATTTGGCATTTAGTTTTGCAATTGCTGATTGCTATCTTTTATTTTTCATGTATTTATGGAAATAAAGCACTCAAAGATCCATGGTGCCTACTGCCTGGGTATTTTTCAGAATGGAAAAGATCCAACTACACTTTTGGGTGGTATGTATGCTTCTCCATATATGGTTCATCTAGTATTCTTTTTAATATACTGCATGTCATTGTCTTCTACAGTGCTATCTCTATAGTATTTTCCATGAAGACTGCAACTTCCTCTTGCCTTTTCTATTTCATCCCTGTTTGGCTTATTTTCTTTCATGCCCAAAGCTATTTATTTGTCCACTTATTGGCATGTTCTTATATTTTGGCAGGAATTATTGTGCGGAATACTCTTGTAACTTATGATCGTCAGAATCAGAAAATTGGGTTTTGGAAGACTAACTGTTCTCAACTATGGGAAAGGTTGCAAGGCCATGCCCCTTCACCTGCACCTTCAGCTACAAACAATGAGACTTGGACTGAAGAATCATCACCTGCATTATCCCCTAGTGAAGTGGAAGGTTATACTCTACGGTGTCATTGTCTGTGGAAATGCAAACAATCCTTTTTACAACCTTAACTAGAAGTTACTTCTGCCAATTACATTGGTGTTTCTATGTGCTTTTTTCCCTGCTTTCTGCAGCTAAATTCACTCTGGTTGTGAGTCGGTCAGATAGACCTATATATTGGGATGCTAATATGCTCAACATGCCCTACCAGAAAATTTTAGCTTGAGTGGATTTATATGTGCTGAAAATATTGGTGTGGGTGACGCTTTATATCTGTGTTAATCATGATCTGAAGTACAATTATGGTACATAAGAGTTCTGAACCATTGCTAGCATTGCATTGTAAGATTCAAATTTGGTTGAAAATGTTAGTTAATTCACCATAAGATTGCACCAAATAATTGCTATGCCTTCTATTCAACAACTCATTAGGTCCAATATTAGTTCTTAGCTTTATGGTGTTTCTCTGAACTCTCTTTTTGCTTGTATAGTTTTTGTAATTATCTCAATACTATATGACATTCCATCATAATGGGTAATGCTGTTG
This sequence comes from Trichopus zeylanicus subsp. travancoricus, assembly GCA_005019695.1. NCBI lineage: Eukaryota > Viridiplantae > Streptophyta > Magnoliopsida > Dioscoreales > Dioscoreaceae > Trichopus > Trichopus zeylanicus. Next base: position 110,833 of record RXID01014724.1, read on the forward strand.
TTTGTATGCTTAATGTCTGTTTGTTATTTCATTTTTGCATATTCACAGGCCAATTCCAAGTTGGACTAATAACCTTTGACATGTTGTTGAGCATTCGTCATTTAGACCTGATGGCACATGTCAAGGAACTTGCAGAGCTTATTGGACGTGACATTGAAGTGGATAAAAACCAGGTAAAGTTGAAATTTGCTCGAATTTGGATTATAGACTGTTGTAGGACTTGTCCATCTGATCAGCTACAATACATGCAAGTTGAAAAATTTCTATATATTGCCATTTCTCCAAAATGTTATTCTCAAACATACTCAGTTCCTTCCTGAACTGAGCTTTTAACAATAACTGCTTGCAGGTCCATCTAATGGGCTTCAGTAGTAAAGGAAACAGTACTGTACTCAGATGGGGTATCTTTCCAGCTGGATCTGCTGATACCTTCTCCAATTCAACAGCCATGGTAATCTTTCTATTCTTGCAATTGAGGAATTGTGGTCTGCTGTAACTTGAGACTAGCAAGTTTTATCTTCTATGCAGGGCATAATATCTCGTTTGGAACACCATCTTCACCTTCCTGACAATTTTGGTAGCTTTGAATTGGTTCAGTGGAAAGTCCAGCCTCCATCCAGAAGGTACTAATGAGCAGAAATTGCTTTTTTTTCCCTTTCTGTCTGGTAGTTTTAATTGATAAGAAAGATTATGTGCTTAAAAGTGAACCCATAAGAAGCACATGCCCCATATCTTTATTTTTATTAAACTAGAAAGTAGGGTCCTAGCAATTGATATAACAGCTGCAAGAACAATTTCTCTACGTTGCTGACAAAAATTTAATACTCAAAACTTGTAAACTCGAAATTTAAATTTATAAAATGCTAAAAATTTCTGCAGCTGAACTACATTGAATCAGAATATCCCAACTCCATCTGCTTCCATAGCTCCCAGTTTATGATCAAAGCACCAAATTTGCCGTGCTAAGATCTTTGTTTTTTGGTAAGGATAATGATGTGATGCAAAACCTAAAATAGAAAATGATGCTTAGCATTTTGATTCTTATTGCTTGGAACTCCCCTAATTTTTGTTGCTCAAATCGTTTGACATTCACAAGCTAGTTCTGTCAATGTTACTGTATGCAGGACATGGTTACAGCAACATCTATGGGCAGTGATTCTTGGAATTTCAGTGGTCGTGCTGGTTAGCATTGCATCTCTGTTAGTCTGGTACTTTTGGAGACACAGACTTGGTGGATTGCAGGCATACAGGCCAGTGGGTGCAGCTGTTCCTGAACAAGAGCTTGCACCATTGTAATTTGAGTATGTTCATCCCGTGTAACATGTAACTGACGCGCTCTGGCAGTAACACATCGATTAAAGCTGCAGTAATCATAATGAAAAGCTTAATCCTGATGAAACACATTCTAGTCGAAAGGTTTTACACAGAGATATTGAAGGATTTACTGCACGGAGAAGTCCTGGTTTTTGGACAACAGAAATGTTGCAAGATCAGGAGCTGTCAGAATTGCAGAAGAGGATTGCTAATGTAATGAGATGTTTTCTTGTGTTTCCATTTTTCTGATCCATAGTGACAATCGTTTGAACAATAGGGATTTTTAGGGTACGCTTTTGTATGCACATTAAATTTGACCTTTTTTGTATTTTGTAGTCCTCAACAATTGAATTAATCGTACTAAGCCTCCATCAACATTCTTATAAGACCTTGTTATTAGGTTGAATTGACTCTTGGGCATAGAGTTTTGCAGAGAAGGCAGGACGTCCTTGGTTTAAACTGGGGTCAAAGTGGTTGGAATGGGCGAAAGGGTCAGCTATCTTGTTGTGGTGAAGTACTCGGAAGCGGAGGAAGCGACTCTATTTTTTTCAAATCATTGAGTACATTTGGTCCCAGTGAAGTGTTGGGAAGTAAAGAAAGTAGCTCCACTTTCTTCAAGAGACTGCAGAACATGCGGAACTGGAACTGAGTTCTAAGATTTTCTGCATTTGGTTTTCGAAATTGGGAGAGCTTAGAGTTTCAAATTTTCAGATTTATACTACAGAAGAGTAAGTTGAATTTCTTCTGAAAAAAAAGAGAATTACAGGCGAAATTCGTGATTTACATTGTGAGCAAGAAAATCGGGTGAAACTCCTCATTTATATTGTGAACCCGTATTAATTAATTAAAAGAATTCGCAAAACTGAAGAGTTCTATGAGCTCAAGCTCACAGGTCTACAACTCCGCGAATTTTGTCAGTCTCTGTATATAATTTGAGTGAAGCGATACGAAAAGTAGTGCCTTGTTTTCCCAATAATTTCAAAAAAGCGGAAAATTGATTATTTTCCGTTTCAATCAACGGAGAAATTTGTGAGTAAACAATTTTATTTTTCCCATGTTTATTTTAAAATAAGTAGTAGTTCAAAAGTTATTGGCATTTTAAATTTAAAGTCAAAAACCTTGGGCTTCAATGTAAAGATAAATTTCCATTTTTTTCGTGAGGAAAATAATCACAAATCTGCATCAAAAATGCAATTCAGGAATTTGGACCCAAAATTGGAATGAGTTTGCGTTCCTCGGAACCCATGGAAGTCTCTGGTCTGGTGCGAATGCGCTGCAGAGTCACGGGAACCCACCGACCTTACTCCATCTTTCTTCAAAAGTTTCCGTGCCCGCTCCGATTTGCGTCCCTGCCGTCAAATCCGAATACGGGAATCAACGGTTTCGGTTTCGGTTTCGGTTTCGGTTTCGGTTAGACATGCTTAACGCGCATTTGCTTGAATTTGCCCACAACCGATCTGGAAAAAAAAAATTGTCCCGAAATTCCATCCGAATCGTTTTAACTAGACAAAACCTTATCAAGATTTTCGATACTTTACCTCTTCTTACGAGATCAAATCCAAAGAAGTATCTCTAAACGTTTTAACCCAGCGCGATGGCTGCATAGAACCATAACCAAAACCCAGTTTGGACAGAAAATATACTTATTGTGATTAATCTTTAAATCAACTAGCAATCAAAAATGCGCCCTCACATTTCGTATTTTATCATAAAAATAAATAAAAAAAATAGAAATAAACCAACGTAAATAGTCCTCTTATTGGTTCAAACTCTTATTCCAAACAGTAACCACCCTCATTAAACTCATCAAACTCCGCGGAACACACTCATATCTCTCTCTCCCTCCTCTCTTTCTCAAGGGCACTTGGACTTCTTCGTCTTCTTGCCCTTGGTGACCATGTCCCTGTAACAAGGGCACTCGTCCTTGTTCCCGTAAGTTCCCGACGGCACGCAGTTGCACTCCTTGCAGCAGAGCCCACAGTACTTGAGGCACCTGTCTTGCACGCTCGCCTTCGAGCACCTCACCTTACACTTGGAATCGCAGAATCCTGCCAAAAAAGGGGAAAAAAAAAACTCGCCTTCACCTACAATACAAATCAATCATGGAAAATAGTAGAAAAGAAATGAAACAAAGCAAGCTCTTACGCGAACCAGCCATGGCGTCATGGAAGAGGAGCAGGAGAAGGAGGAGGGCTATGGTGGAGGGGAGGACAAGCTTCATGGTGGTCTTGGTAGGAAGTGGGGGAAGTCGAGCGGAAGAGATGAGATGAAGAGGTGAACTGGGCGTGGGGAAGGCGGAAAGGGCGGTATTTATAGAGAAGTGGGAAGGGAATAGGGAGGGCTCCGATCGTCTATTGGAATCGAGAGTCGAATTCCCTAAAAACTTATTTAAAATCAATTTAAAATACATAATAAATTTTTATAATAGTCAATTAAAATTTAAATTTATTTAAACAATTTATTGGAGGTTGTTAGTAAGTTTATTAACAATTTGTTTAGGTATTATTTTATTAATAAAATATATTAATCTATATTTGAATATTTTTTTAGCACATCATTAAAAATAATAAAATATATCATGGGAGGGAGAGTTAATGATGGAGCGATGGAGGGAGGGGGATGGCTGCCATCCAAAGAGGAGATGGGGTGGGCCAAATGGGTGGAGTTTGCCTACCAAATAATCTGACCCACCTCATACCACGATTTTCTTAGATTTCTAGCTGATTTTGCAAAAATAATAATAATAATAATAAAAAAAAATTTTAAAAAAAAGCCAGTGGTGTGTTGGGAGGAGGAAGGAGCGCGCATGAGTTAGGGTTTTGTTCTTCATGGTACGCGGTTTGTAGGTGCAGGGCAGAGTGAGAAGGAAGAGGAAACGGTGGGTGCGGGCTTCCTTGATTGCTTTTACTTGATGCAGGCGCTGTGCGTTGTCACAAATCCACAGGAATCTTTGTGGGCACGCTCGTATATATCCTCGCGTCTCTTTTCTCTTATTCTTTGTGGCTATTCGTGTGTGTGATTTCCTGAGGGCGATACTTTGACAAGGATCCAGAAGGAGGAATGGGATGGAGTGTCATTCATTAATTAACAAGTATTATCTCCTTTCTGTTCATGTATGTCGAATGGGATGGAGTGTCATTCATTAATTGACAAGTATTATCTCCTTTCTGTTCATGTCTCATTGTACCCTAACTTAGTATGCCTTCACGTGTTGAGATGTTGGCCACAACAAAAACATCACTACGATTAGCTAGATTTTGACCTTTTATTCCCATCCTCCGAGGATGCACAATCAATTCCATGTCTTTGCAGGGGTATATATGCAAAACCCTTAGCACTTTAATTCAACTGTTTGATCAAAATTTTATTTACCTTAATTTACATTTTTTTCCCTGAAAATACAGAGAAAATACGATATCGATTATTTACATGGAACTCGAGCTTTGAAACAAATGAGAAAAAAAAAAAACCTACATTTACATCTGTAATGCAATCAGGGCTTGGAAAAATTAGTCGCTCATTGCATGGCAGGCATGCTGATGCCTAGCACTGCAGTTGTTTATATGCAATCGCCGGAGGATAACATGTTCACCTGCAAGAGATTTGAAAACATTTAAAGTTAACGCTCATGTTTCGGTTTTCATTAGGGTTTACAAATCAGGAGAGAAGAGGATTAGCACCTTTATGATCTCGGATTTTGTATGTGGGCCTCCATAGGCTGCAAGGACACTCATATGAAAATCCTGCAAATAGGAAACACATTCGTGCATTACTTATATATGAACCAAAAAAAAATCGAACAGTAAGCACAAGTTACAACTGCAAATTGTTCAGTTGTTCTTATCTTACTCCATATTCTTATTGCAACTAGGTTTGATTAAGTCATTTAGTGAGGGAACTAACCCACTTAAGAAGCAAAGCCATCAGAATAGAAATAAAATTGCAGCATCCGAGCATGATTATTGTATCAAATGGTAAATCTTAAATTACTATACAATTCTTTAGGATATATCTTGTTCTGTGGAAATAAGGCATTCTAAGATGCAAACATCAATGATAAATAATCCATTATGAATTAAAGAGAATAGGCCATTGAGGAGAAGGCCTATTTCTTCTTATTCTTCTCGAAGGAGTCTTGGAGACTTACTCCCTACTTTAGAAGACGTAAGTTAATGAGTAAAAAAATGAACAACCTCAACGATCAGTAATATGGTATGAGATTTTTGCTGTCTTATGAAAAAAAATATATTGCATTTGATCGGGTAGGCTGAAACCTCACCCTAAATGGATCACCCCTCAGAGATCGGATAAACATGGAATTCCTTGATCTTCTACACTGTGAAATTCACAAACAAAAATTATTAAAAAGAATTACCATAATACAGAAACAAGCATAAACATCTTTTTGTAATAAATTTAACTATGTCGTTCTGAATTCTCACCGCAAACATCACCAACATATTAGTGATATGTTACATGCAGCCTGTTTTGCAATAATTCAACAATATCAAACAAGATGACCTACTTGTGATGCATTTTGCCAACCCCATGACCCTTGATAAACTCAAAAAATTGTTGCGAGAAAATGCATTATGACCAGAACAACAGTCAATAGTTAAAAATTTCAGCCCTAACAGTAGAACAGCAAGCAAAGAATGCTCTTCCCCAGTGGTATGCACAAGAATATAACAGTGTTTGTTGTAATAGTTTCAATACAAGCATCAATATGAGCACTCTCACAAACCAAATTAATTGAGTGCACTGTGCAAATCTGTCAGGATGCATCACAATATATTAAGAATAAAGAAAAGGCATACCTCAAAGGAAATATCTCTGAGGCGCCTTCCAGTTTGTGCACAGCAAACACGAACAATGTTTTCTTCAGAACTGCCACTGATAACATAGTCCCTTCCATTCATGTAATATGACCGAGTATAGTTTAGAGCACTTCCAGTGGAAGCAATATCAAATGCAGTATGAAGACGCCCATCCACGGCCAAAAGTTGCTTAACCTGCAGCAAATACTTGAATAAGTAATGGCATTGCAATTTTATTGAAGGTGCCACAAGTGGCAGCTCCTGAGGTACCTCATTGTCAACAGCCGATGTGACTATATAATGATCATCGAGAGAAAAACAGACCATCACATTCCCTCTTGAGCTAGAAGCCGTATAACAAGGTTGAAATGTTCCTTGCCTTAGGTCCCACATCTTGACTTTCTTGTCAAAAGACGCTGTAGCAAATACAGTAGGAGAGTGGTGGGAAAACCTGACGACATTAATATGTTCCTGATGCAAATCTTGTACGATTTGCAGGCGCCTCCCACTTCCAATGTCATATAGAGCCAAATGCTTGGAGAATCCGCTTGCAATAAATAATTCATCAGTTGAATTCACATGAAGAGATGTCAACTGCTCAAATTTGTCAAATTTTTGCTCAGCAGCATCTATGCAGCGATGCCGATCAACAACTGTGGATGGCATTTTACATATATCGAACAATTGCAAAGAACCATTGTCAGAGCCAGCAAGGAGCTACAATTGAACAGGAAAAACAAAATCAAGTTAAGAAATCAAAAGCTAACAAATTTAAAATAGAAGTTCTGTGAAAGCATGATCATGTTAAAACAGATGCAAACTAGAATGAGTAGGAAAAGGATAAAACTCCAAATGTATATCACATGAGAGAATCGGACACAGGCACAACAATCACATACCTTGGTGGGATATTTCTTAAGCCAACAGAGCCCCAATATGCTATGGAGTGCTCCAGCTGAAGGAAGATAGCCAACAAGTTGCGTGCTTTCATGGTTGATAAGAACTAGCTCACCTTCCAATGTTCCAAAGACCAGGAGGCTTGGATTGGTAGGATGATATTCAAATTGTCTTGGATGAGAAGCCATGATTTCTTGCCCTGCACTTCTATATTTGGAAACTGACTTCAAAATGGGGCATGAGGAGGAACTTACTTTGGCAGATGAAAGTGATCTGGAGATTGAATAACAACTTTCTCTGTGGTAATGCTGATTAGGTTTAGAAGATTTTGTATGAGGAATGCTGCTTCCAAGTTCACGCTTTTGCAAGACATTAACAACACTATCTTTGTGTTGTCTGTTGTATGGGAGGTACTCATAATGCTTCCTGAATATTGATTTAGATTTCTCCCTTTCCACATTTTTGATACTCAGGTTATCTAAAACCTTCAAACAAGGTAATGAGCATACCATATACTCTCTATAGTGTTTCTCAAAGCAAAGGGGTGAAATATGGTGTGCTATATACTTTCTAGGAGAAAAAGAGCAGGTTCTCTTCCTATCGGTCATGCTCAGTGAGATGCTGGAATGCACATCCTGCTCTTTAATATAACTGCTTGAGTGCAACTTGTCTCTCTGATTGAGCAAACTACCAACTTTTGCCAAGGTTTCATGACTATTTAAACTACTGGGACATTCAAGACCATCAGTTCTGCTGATATCTTGTTTCAATTTTTCCCCGGAAAGCATGCCTTCATCCAAAAAGTTGTATGGCTTTGATTCTGCTGGAAAGCCAGAAACTGAGATTGGATGCTGAGAACTCCTTACCAAAATTTGACTACTAATTTGGCAGTTCAACTCAGTGGAAGCATCATCTTCTGTATCAACCAAATTAGCAATGCTCTGGTTGTCACCTGAAAGATCCAGGTCACTTGCATCCGGTGATTCCTCTTTTGTGCTTTGGAGCAAGTCAAAACTAGCTAAGGAATCATCATCAAAACTTGGATTAACAGCCTTTTCTGTATTGTATTGTCTCAAATATGGATGTGAAAAGTTCTCTGTTTCCAGAGATGGTAGTTCCATTGAACTCTCTAAATCAAGCTGTCCTAAGGGTGCCTTTTCACTTGCTGAAGTAGTTAAGCCCATGCATGTTGTTGGACATGGCCCTGTGCCGAAGCAACACAAACAATTCTGGAAACGCAGTTCAACCAGTGATGGCAGTTTTGCTATAGCAGCACATGTCATCCAAAGATTGGTAATTCTTGTCCCACACATAGAGAGGTGCATCAGCTTTGGCATACATCTAAAAGAACTTATGTGGAGACTCGTTAGAGAACAACTGAAGTCTAGGTTGAGGGTTTTCAACTGAGAAAATATCCCTGTAATGTCAAGCTTGCGAATAGGAGATGACTGGAAATATAGAGCCTGGCATGCCAAACCTCTGTGGCAAATGTCACTGAAGACCAGAAAATTTCAGTAACAAATTTTAGCACTGACTGCAATTAAAATCATGTTTAAGATAAATTTAATTGAGATGATGCATTTTTCAAACTTTATGAGGAGAAATATTTGAAGGCATTGAGAGATTCAGGGTCGCACACCTTAGAAGTTCTTTCCAACTTGACCAACAGCTAAGATCAACTACTCTAAGCTTATGGTTGACAGTATTAAGCAAAGATAAAATATCTTCTCCATCAAACCAAAGACCACTTGATCCATAACGCACATCAATTGCATCAATAGCTGACAAATCCGTTGCTGATAATGCATCAATAAGTGGAGGAAAATCTGAATATACTACTTCGTCTACAAAAATTTCCATAACGCACTGCTTCTGACACATTTTCTGGTTCTTCACCTGAGCAAAACCAAAGTAGAAAACTACTTATTACGAGCATCAGATATCAAATTTTACAATGTTCAACTATTGGAAACAACCATTTAATGATGCATACATGCACTGGTGCATATCAGAAGTATAAATGTGGAATTTAAGTGTCAATTTGCTAAATAAGCAATGCAATCACAAATCATAAGCACTCCTTTCAATTCTATTTCCTTATCTCCATGATCAAGCAGCCTTTGGCATCAATAGCGAATTTTCTGAGGGCATACTTCCTATTAAGCAAACAATGTCCTTTTTCGATCTGATCTCAATTAAGATAAGCAGATATTTTCGGTAAAATGATCGGTTGATCAAAAGAGAACAAAATTCAAGAAAGTTGTCTTTTTTTTTTCAACAAATGCGCATGCTCCAAATCTTTGATTTGTATTCAGATGGATTCACGGAATCACCGACATCTCTGTTTTTTCTCAATCTACTGATCCATTTCCACAATGCTAAACCAGTGTCATACCAAATTTTCGGACACAAAATAATAATAACAACAACAACTGAAAATGTTTTACCTTGGAGAAACTCAACAAGACGGAAGCATTGGGTTCTACCTGTCGCTTGCTACAGCAATCGATGTACCTAATACAAAAACAAATAAAAATTTGCCAAAACTTAAATTGTTAGGAAAAAATCAGAAATTTTCACTGAAGCAGCAGCAACAATGCAGCAAGACCGAACAAGAACACGGGAATTCCAACTCAATTCTGAGAAAAAAAAAATCCGGGAAACTTCAGGAAGAAACAAAAATGAAGGTAATTGGAGCGCGCGCGCACCTATCTTCAAGAAGGGAAACGCCGAGAGCCATGAGAGCAGGGCACCTCCTCCGCTCTTCCAAAGAGCAAGGATCGGAGGGACAATGGCGGCGCGCGGAGGTTGGAAAGTGTGGGAAAAAGGATGAGGATAAGCACGAAGAGCAGGGAGACCGGCGTTTTGCTCATACGGTGGAATGCCCCACTGGGGGAAAACGATGATGCGCGACATCGACGCGGACTTGCAGCTGCCCCACGGCTCGCTTGGGGCAGAAATCAAATCACTGTCGGGGCTTTTTTTACAATTTACCCCCTCGATCTTTTCCTATGTATATCTCGCACGTTTGATGCGTGTTGGGATTGGGTCGGCCATCGGTAGAACCGCATCCGTCGCTTTAGCAAAACGTATACGATCCTGTTCTCGGCTTTCACGAGGTTGTAGTTCGGATTAAGTTATTGCTCTTGGTTCGGGTTCGGGTTCACTTCACGTTCAGGTTCCCATCTAAGATCTCATACAGAAAAAACATAGTAAAGCTTGACCTTTTTTCTTTTTTTTGTGCTTGTTCCCTTATTCGATTTTTATTCATTTTTTGAAACAAAACACATGATTTCGGTTAAGTAATCTGGCAAGCTTGCATTTTTAATCTTGTTCAATTTCAGGGAAAAAAAGATGTGCGAAGTTTCATCCTTGAATATATTCAGAACAAGATAAAATTCAACCAAACGAGGGGGAATAACTCGCACGGAAAAAATTACAATGCTAGAAGCCATTTTCTCCCATCATTTTCACTTGAAAAATTCCATAAACTTGTAAAAATTAATGGATAAGTTGGATAAGAAGGAAGCCGAGAAAGGAAAACATCAAGTCGTACGAATCCTGCTGCTGTCTGACCAGCTAATAAGATATCTTTCCACGTAAGGACGTATCAGGGTCAGCTTCGGCCCACTGCATCTACTTCTGACCTAAAATGAGCCCTAATTAACTAATAAAAAATAGCAAATGATTTTGAAGGAACCTTCCCCGACAAACGGAGACGAAGACTGCGAGACTTTCACATTTTAGTTTCATCGTGTGACTCATAATCAGATATCAAATTATTCTAAAAGCTTACGCTCATAAAATATGAGATTTTTTCACTATATATATTAGACTTTATCTATCCAATATCCGATGTGGGACTAATTCATCACACATGACATTATAATAATATTAAATTTAGTACTTTCTCATGCATGAAACGCGGGTACTAAATTCTAAAATTTAAAATTTAAAATTATTTATGGATACTGCAATTCTATTTTTAAAGTTTTTTTAAAATTTTATTGCATAAAATTTGAATTGAAGTGTAAACAAACTCAACTGGTGGCCCAGTCTTAGCCGATGAAAAGGCCCAGAAAGGGACCGCAATGAAAGGCCCGGTGTAAAGCCAACCGAGCAGTCCTCCTGTTACCGTAGGGCAGCGGATACGTTGCAAGGACGATGAGGTTACCACATCATGTGACGGTATTCTGACTGGGCGGTGAGAGATGTGACAAACCCGAGAACCGCTAGACGCGGGATAAAGCTCGCTGCTGATCTGACGGCTGGCACGTCTTTGCAGCCCTTGATGGACGGGTCTCGTCGCTTTCTAGTATTCCTAAAATGCTCCCACACTCCGATTGTACTTTGAAGCGATATTTGAACTTGTTTCGGGATAATTACTTATCCTGACTTGTTAGGATTTGTTTGCATTCGGATGATGATCGCCATCTGTGATTGTTAGTCGTTTTTGAGAGTCGAGCTGTCAACGGGCCCAGCCCGTGCGAACTTGGGCGGGCCCAGAGTCAATCCGTTCGGATTTGAAGCGGGTTAAAATCCGTTACAATCGATTAATTTTTACATTAAATTTATTTAAAATTCAGTCTATTAAATTTATAATAAATACATTAAAATCCGTTAAATTTTATATGTAAAAAAGTAAAATATTGTTTTGTTATTTTTATTATTGTAGCTATGAAATTCAGCCCTTGATTGGAGATTCAACGATCCAAATCCATCGGGTTGGCACGATTTAGACTATTGGATTTAGATCAGAGGACCCAATTTCATCTCTGGCTATTTTACCGTATCGAGGCTAAATTGGTGATCTAATTCCTGAATGCCACTCGCCTTCTTGACGAAGAAAAATAATTTTTCTTTTTCGAGACAAAAATTATCAATATATTTCACAAAAAAAAATTTATAAAAAATGAGCATTTCATGCAAAAGTCTGTCAAAGAGCAATAACTAAATTCCAAACCCTAAACAGGATCCCAATGGCCCCCCGGTAAGTCTTTTGAAAAAATTTATAATCCAACCGGTCATTTCATTAAAATCCCCTCGTTGGTTTTGATGGATTGATTTAAAATTATTATTTGATTCGAAGTCAGAATTAAAATTAAAATTAAGACTAATAAATTATTTTTATAAATGAATATTTTTTTATTTAATTTAACGTTATAATAATTTAAAATTCGAAAAAATATTTAATTTTTTTATAATAATTTAATTTAATAATATGTAAAATAAATAAATATTGATATATTTTTTTTTTTAAAAAAAATAATTTTAAAAAATATTGTTTTTGATTCAACGGTGTCTAAGTAAATTACTTAATGGGTTAGATCCACAAGTCCAATAGACGTAGCCTAAGGCTGTCGGTGGTAACGGTCTACACTTTTCAAAGTTTGGATTTGGAGTTTCCGGGATTTAGGTTGGCCTCGACGAGTTTACAAGTTTGTTAAAACGATATTGGCCTGATCCCAATCTCGACTCCAATCCAATTTTGGGCCTGGATCGGGATTTCAAGAGCGAGCTTCGGGTTCAGGTTCCGACTTGTCATTTTGCCCGAGACCGGACCGGCCGCCTCCCGAGATGGTCTGGCGAGGTTGGAGTGTAACGTGTATCTTAGCAAGTTTTAACTGTATACTTGTGTTTCGATTTGATACTCCTCTGTCAAACAACTATACGAAATAACTTGATATTTGCAAATCATTTTTTAGTATTTTTAATTTATATTTCCTGTCCTCGTCATTCCAAGGGTATACTAAAATAATAAAACCTTTAGAAAAAAAAAAAAAAACACGAACTTGAGATCAACGTGTTGTGTTCATAATGCGGGGTCCCCAGGCCGTACCTGCAACCAGGCTCCCGGTTCCGGTCGGTGCTAGGCCATGTCAGGGACCCAAATCCAAATGAACCGCATTGAATTCATTGGGGCTCACACTAACCCGCCGTGGAGGCAAGGGCAGACCCGGACTGCACTAAGTCAACTTTACTGTGTCCCACCACGATCCGGAATTTAATCCGGACTTGGGTTGCACGCCCTATGATAACCGGGCCGGTTCCCTTGACCGACCGAACGAACCATTCTCCTTGCTCCGGGCGCACCGATTAACCGGAGATGGTATGGTACTGTCGAGTTCACTACTCCAATTTGATCATTCATTTGCTCAACCCTACGAGGCTTGACTCTGTGCATGGGATTTGGGATCTTTCATTTGCTCAATTTTTTAATAAAATATCATAATATTGAAGTTTTTAAAAATTAAAAAAATTTAAATTACAAGTTTAATATTTATATATTTATAAATAGACCTCTTGAATATTTTTATCCATAAATAAGTTCAAAATTTTATCATCATTAAAATAAAATTTTACAAAAAAGACATTGAAAGTTTTAAAACTCAAAATTTTAAATTACAAGTTTAATATTTGTACATTTACAAATAAACCCCTTGAATATTTTTGTATATAAATAAATCTAAATTTTATTATTTTTAAATAAAAATTTATAAAAAAGATATTGAATGTTTTAAAACTTAAAATTTCAAATTACAAGTGTAATATTTGTATATTTGTAAATAGACACCTTGAATATTTTTATTTATAAATAAGGTCAAATTTTTATCATTTTTAAAATAAAATTTTACAAATAAGATATTGAAAGTTGTAAAGCTTAAAATTTCAAATTACAAGTTTCATATTTGTACATTTATATTAAACTTGTAAGTTTAAATTTTAAGTTTAAAAACTTTCAATGTCTTTTATGTAAAATTTTATTTAAAAAATAATAAAATTTGAACTTATATATAAATAAAAATATTCAATGGGTCTATTCAAAAATATACAAATAAAAATATTTAAGGCGTCTATTTGTAAATATACAAATATTACACTTGTAATTTGAAATTTTAGAGGTCTATTTATAAATGTATAAATATTAAACTTATAAGTTTAAATTTTAAGTTTAAAAATCTTTAATGTCTTTTTTGTAAGATTTTATTTTAAAGATGATAAAATTTAGACTTATATATAAATAAAAATATTCAAAGGGTCTATTTGTAAATGTACAAATATGAAACTTATAATTTGAAATTTTAAGTTTTAGAACTTTCAATGTCTTTTTTATAAACTTTTATTTTAAAAATCATAAAATTTGAACTTATTTATAAATAAATATATTCAATGGGTCTATTTATAAATGTATTAATATTAAACTTGTAAGTTTAAAGACCTTCAATGTCTTTTTTATAATTTTTTATTTAAAAAATAATAAAATTTAGACTTATTGATAAAAAATATTTGAGAGATTTATTTGTAAATGTACACATATTAAACTTGTAATTTGAAATTTTAAGTTTTAAAAGCTTTAATGTCATTTTTGTAAAATTTTATTTTAAAAACAAGAAAATTTTGGACTTATTTATAAATAAAAATATTAAAGGGATTTATTTGTAAAAGTAAAAATATTAAACTTGTAATTAAAAATTTTAATTGTTAAAAACTGCAATATTGTGAAAATTATTAAAAAACAATAAAATTTAATTTAAATATATAAAAAATTTTAGGGGATTATTTGTTAAAGTACAAATATTGAACTTGTATTTTAAAGTTTTAAGTTTTAATACCTTCAACTCTCTTTTATAAAATTATATTAAAAACTTATAAATTTGGACTTATTTATAAATAAAAAAATTCTAATGGCTTGTTTGTAAATACACAAATATTAAATTTATAATTTAATTTCCTATATAGTTTTTATTTATAAAATATTTAAGTTCCTTTTGATTATTTTTTATTTAAAAAATATTAACCTTTGAACTTTTTTATAAATAAAAATATTCAAGGAGCTTATTTGTAAATATTGAAATATTAAATTTGTAATTTAATTTCTGATATATGATTTATTTGGAAAATATTTAAAATCCTTTTTATAAATTTTTATTTAAAAAAATATTAATATTTAGACTTTTTTATAAATAAAAATATTTATAATATTTATTTGTAAATATTTGAAAGAAAGAGTGAATGGTGAAAAGTTAAATTTTTTAGCAATTTATTTGTAAAATTTGTGAGGGTAAAAGTAAAATTTTTTGAAATAATTTTGATTAAATAACAGTAAGGGTTATAGGTAATAAATTTGAAAATGATGAAAGTGTAGGTAATTATTGAAATCTCGGATAGTTTTTTGATAAATAAGAAAAACATCAGGAATTATAAGTAGATATCCCTAATTTTTATATGTATTGTGAATTTATGATAGATTTAATACACGTATTACGATAGATAAATAAATAAGGAAATAGTGTGGTAACCTGGTTTTCCAATAACCTGCCGTTGGTGGAAGCATGGATTGGAAAACCCGCAATAGTACGAAGGACATCCGATATGCAGCGAAAGAAACATCAGAATCCGAAGAAGCTGGCATCCCTACACGACAACAAGAACCAGGGAAAGCATCCAATTGAATCCATTTTCCAATTTAACGACAATTAAATCGACCACCTCTGCGTGGATTATGATTGATGCTCGGCTGTGTTTTTGTTTGCATGCAATTTGATAACACAGAGCGACAACACGAGGCCGAATCCAAATCATGCAAATCAAATAAGCCCCGGTTCGGTTTTCTTCGGCACGCTCGCGGCTCTCGCACGCCTCCCTGTTTCTCTCCCTTTGGAAACGCATCGCGTCGACGAGCATCTGACCGCTGCGAGCAGCAATAAGCGATCGTCGCGATTAACAAAATTAATATACAAAGTGTTGATCCCGTTAATCAGTAATATACAAAGTGCAAATAAAAATAATAAATAACAAACTTACAAGATACGTTTCATGTTTGCTCGATCTCACTTAAATACAATTATAAAAACTAATGGTATAATGTCATGTAAGATGAGTTAGTCCCACATCAAATATTGAATAGATAGAGTTCAATATATATAATGAAAAATACTCATATCCCATGAGCTTAGGTTTTTGGGATAACTTGGTATCCGGCTCACTATATTATTCCAGTTCGACTCTCTTTCAACTCCCCCAACAAATGATATCAGAGCTTTAGGTTCGAAATTATACAAATTAAGGTTTTACGTTTCGGTCGAAACGGCTCGATTTCGGTCGATCCCAAACTGAAATTTTAATTTTGGTTTCGGTTTAGGGTTTACTGTTCATCTTCTGCAAACTCGAGAGTGCGCGGGCTGGAGCTCGCCGGGCTCTCTCGCACGGGGGCGGGAGCTCGTCGGGCGAGTGCGCGCCGGGGGAGCTTGCGGCTGCTTCGTGTCCGAGCCCGAGGGCCTCACGCCCTTGCCAGCTTATCACCGCTCTCTCGCATATCTTGTGCCCTCACCGACCTGGGTCCTACTCCTGCAAGCTGAGATTGGCCTTGCATCAAGGTCAGCGCTGTTGCCAATCTAGTTCCAACGCTCTTGCCGGTTTTTGTCAGATACTATTCACGTACATAATATTATTCACGTAACTATTCATTATTTTTAAAAATATTTAAACATATTATAATTTTTTTAATTTGAAGTTAAAAAAATGAAATAAAGTTAAATTTTAGTCAATATATAATTAATAAAAAATATTTTGGTTGAAACTGAAATGAAAATAATTTTAATCGAAACACATTGATTTTTTTTATTTACGTGCATGCGTACATGACCGTTCCACCGAAAGTAAAGCCAAAAAAAATTTGTGTTGGTTTTGCCCCCATATAAATCACTGTCACGAGATTGCGCAGAGTTAGTTGTTCTCATATGTCTATAAATGTTCATCTGGATTGTTAAGGTACTGAATTCATAATTTCACATCCAGATATTTTAAATTCAACTGATGATGATGATGATTAGTTGTATTACATTAAAATTAATAAATTATGTATGTGTCAATTATATTTTAATAATAAGTTAAAAAAAAATTTTGTTAATTTTTAATTTTTTAATCATATTCATATTATTTATCATATATTTTTTTATCTAGTAATATATAAAAATAATGGTTAACTATCAAAATTAATTTTAATTAACTAAAATAATAATTAACATTATGATAAAATTAAGTATAAATTCATTTCTAATTTTTCAATTTTTTTCAATATTTTATCATATTTTTAATTTGAAGTCAAAGTACAGTTAAAATATAGTCAAACTTTGGTCAACACCCAATTAATAATTAAAAAAATATTTCTGCCAAAACCGAAATGGCCGAAACTGAAACCGAGACCGCACTCGAAAACCTTGATACAAACTCTTAAGACCGAAATTACCGTGATGGTGTGATTGAATTGAGTCGCATGTTAGTTTCTCTTAAAAAAATCAAAAGAATGAGACAAAAATCTGTTGGTATGGATCACACGGTGGAACTGGTCGAGTAGAAAAGTTATTAATTAAGAGTGTTAAAATTAATGTGACCAAATCACATCCGAAGGGAGATATTGTTATAATGTTAGGTGATATGAATTAGTCCCACGTCAGATATTGGATAGATAGAGTCCAATATATATAGTGAAAAAGATCTATATTCAAAGAGTTTAAATTTTTGTGATGATTTGGTGTCCGGTCCACTATATTATAGTTCACTATATTATTCCGGTTCGATACTCTTTCGGTTATTTCAACTTATTATTATTATAATTATTCCTATATTATAATTATTCCTATTAATTATTACGCGTAATAGACTATTAGACCTCCCCATTAATTAATACTTTAATTGTACAGCACCAGCTTATGCTTCCGGCAATGCTTTCGTCAACGGGATTACAATTCAAAGCATTCCAGCCGTCCGACCGAGATCTTGCCGCGCTTATCGGATCTGAATCATAAGGATCCGACCCGAATGGGGGTTTCCAGGAGGTAACGTTAACGGGCAGCGAGCAGAGCGCGTCTCGTGTTTCCCTTCTGGCTGGAGTTCGCAGCTCGCCAATGCGAACCGGAGCTTCTTGTCGTTTTCTGTTCAGTCTCCGTCATTGTATATTTTATTATGGTTGGCTCCCCTCCCTCCAACAGTTTTCGCTTTGTCATTTTTTTTACTTTCACCCCTATTTCTAGTTTCGCTTTTATATTTTAGTCCTCCCTGCTTCTCAGTCTCGGCGCAAAGAACTGCATTCAGGAGCTCCGAGAACCCCTCGGCATAGTTTACATTACGTTTTAGTCCTTTTGGATGGAGAGAAAGCAGGGGTTCTTCGCGGCGCTGAAGGAGGAGGTGGTGCGGGGACTGTCGCCGGCACGGTCTCGGGCGGGGAGTCCGGCGAGGAGCGGGTCGCCGGCCGTGGGAATACTGATGCCGCGGCAGCGGAGGGGAGGGCGGCGGGCAGCCGAACCGGAGCAGGTGTTGCTAATGGCGAGATCGGGGAGCCTGAGGCCCGCCGGCGAGGCGCTGGCTCCGCTGATAGAGGGGCCGGACCCGGAGGATGGCGGCGGGGGGGCGGGAAGGGTTTGGGAGAGGAGGAGTGAGGGGTGGAGGCAGTGGGTGAGGGGCCAGCTCTCGCGGACGCCGTCCGTGGCCGGAGGAGGTGTGCCGGGGTCTTGCCGGCGGTCGGATCTCAGGCTGCTGCTCGGCGTCATGGGGGCGCCGCTTGCTCCAGTTCGTGTCAGCGCCGGCGAGCCGTCGCCGCATCTTAGCATCAAGGATACCCCCATTGTGAGATCATTGCTTCCTCTCTCTTTGTTTTTTCCCCCTATTTTTCTTCGATTTGCGCGTTTATGGCCTGGTTTTTTCTGCAAATGTGGGATCTTTTTTGTGGAAACATTGCACCTATATAGCTTTTAATGCCTTATTGTTTCCTTGTGCATGATTTAGGTATGCGTCCTGATGCTTGATTTTATTTTTAATTCATTTTCGTGATTCTATCCCTGTTGGATATTGAATTTCTTTCTTTCCCTTATTGCGATGCATGGTCATCATAGCTGTGAAAGCTGTTCTCTTTGCATTTATTTCAGATCACAGATTTGATGTTTTCCAGCATAAAAGATTTATATATGGTTTAGATGAAGGTGGCTTCGAAAATCTGCGAGTTCTTTTGGGTGATTCCTGAATGTGGCTTCACTCTCTTGATTTCATCAATATTGTTTGCATGCCATCGGTGTTTGTTCTGCTTCAGTTCCTCACTGATTGTATTCCGACAGGAGACCTCATCGGCTCAGTACATACTGCAGCAGTACATTGCGGCGTCTGGGGGGCTGAAGCTTCAGAGCTCTATTCGGAATGCCTATGTCATGGGCAAGGTCCGGATGCTGGCGTCGGAGTTTGAGACCGCAACCAAGGTCATAAAGATCCGTGGTGCATCTCATGCTGCTGAGTCTGGAGGGTTTGTCCTCTGGCAGATGGCCCCTGACATGTGGTACATCGAGCTTGCTCTTGGTGGCAGCAAGGTGCATGCTGGGTGCAATGGCAAGGTTGTCTGGCGCCATACTCCGTGGCTTGGAGCCCATGCTGCAAAGGGCCCTGCTCGCCCTCTCAGGCGAGCCCTGCAGGTCTTTTATTACATGACCACACTCCTTGCCAATTGTTCTGAATTGCCTGGCAAATCACGAACTATGGTTAATTTGGTGTAATTTCTTGAGCAGGGGCTTGATCCATTGACTACTGCAAGCATTTTTGCGGATGCCCGGTGCATCGGAGAGAAGAAGGTGAATGGAGAGGACTGCTTCATCCTCAAGCTCTGTGCTGATCCTCAGACACTGAAAGCCAGGAGCGAGGGCCCTGCTGAGATCATAAGGCATGTTCTGTTTGGATACTTCAGTCAGAAAACTGGGCTTCTAGTTCATATGGAGGACTCTCACCTAACCCGAATTCAATCAAACACCGGCAGTGACGCAGTTTACTGGGAGACCACAATAAATTCGTTCCTCGATGACTACCGCCCAGTTGAAGGGATAATGATCACTCACTCTGGCCGCTCAGTGGTCACCTTGTTCCGGTTCGGTGAGATGGCCATGAGCCATGCCAAGACCCGGATGGAGGAGGCATGGACCATTGAGGAGGTTGAATTCAATGTCCCCGGCCTTTCCATGGACTGCTTCATCCCTCCCGCTGACATAAGATGTGGATCAATCACTGAAACCTCGGAACTGCCTCACAGAGAGCGGGGAAAGAGTACCATGTCTGCGACTCATCGAGCCAAGGTTGCAGCACTGGAGAAACACCAAGACGATTGCAACAACATATGTTGGAGTGTGGAAGTCTAGTATTTAGATGTCTTAAGTAGGCAAATTGATTTGTTCATACAACTAGGATTTAACTTCAACTAACTGGCTATGAACTGTGTGGAGGTAGCCTGACTAATTTGAAGCACTTTTTGGAGTTCGCTAGTGTGGTTATCTGTAAATAGGAGCATAATTGTTCACTGGCCCTTTCTTCTCAGTGGTCTGGTTGAATTCTTATACTCTGGTTGTAGATTTGTCAGTAGGAATAATTTCTAAATAGTGTTGTAGCTCTTAGTCTGTGTATTGTTGATCAGTATCCAAAAGTTGATGTAAAACAAACTTGTGCTCCATCTTTTTCATGTGCAATGGTCCTATTCATCTGTTTCGTCGTGTGGTTTGTTTGATTGCTATTGCTCAACTCTTTCTTCTCGGATGCTGTCATCTTCTATTTCTTGTTGGATAGAGTCAGCTGCAACAGGGCCCCAGTCACTACTGCATTGGCATAATCAGTACAAACAAGGCATTGGTGAGGTTGTCTTGAACTCATTTATTCATCTGAAATTTATAAGCTTTTACCTTGTTTTGCAACTTTCAGAACCTGTTAAATTGTCATCAGTTGCTGTAATCAACCCAGTGGGAAGCTTCCACCCTTCAATCCCAATTCAAATTCTATAGCTGCATTCAGATTCCTTGTATCATTTTTCTCATTTGACTGGAAGTTGTGTGCAAGAGAATAATACGAACTGCTTTTATTGTGTCATATAAAATGGAAAACGTTTCATATGCATTGAGGGAGAGGAAGGTTTCTACTGGTTGGGGCCGGAATTTGTTTTTTGCTTTCATTGATTGAGGAAACAGGACACAGAGATTTCAGGGTTTTTAGGTTGAGCCAGATTTAGATGTGGCCCGGGAGACAAGGAAACCTCATCCAGGTGAGTTCTTCTTTGGGAATGTGATCAGCACAGGAAAGATGGCCCTTTTGAGCAGTGGTTCTGTTTGATTGTTCACAGAACTGTAACTTCTCTTTTTTACTTCATTATTTTAGAAAAAGATTTTATTGGAGCGAGATCAGGGTTTTGGCTGTAGATGAATGATCTCCTTGGAAGTCTACAAGTGAGCAAATGAAACATCCTCGCTGATTTTTCTTTTTTCCAGTTTTGGATGTAAAAAGCTTTACATTGATGATAACATTTTAACTTCCACTAATCATTTCTCTTCTTGCTTGCTCGTTAAACAAATCAAGCATTGGGATAAGTTAATGAGATTGGCTCTTGGGAAGCTTAAAAGCTTCCAATTTGGGCAGTGCTTGAGATCTTAACATGGCTTCTTCATGTAGATTGTCCAGTGGAATTATCAAAAGCTTCGCGTGTCCTGCTTCACTTGCCGCCAAAAGGAGAAATTTATAGGCCATTTTTTCACTTTGAAATTTATACAAACAAGGAATAAATATCTCCAGAACAGATCTTCTGAGTCACATCAAACAATAATTCAAGCAAAAAACATACGCAAAGAACCATGCTTTGAAACCCTTCTGTTTATTTCCTCTGCCGCAGTCTTTGCTTTGAGGCCTCTAGACCTGTTCTTTCCAAATCATACTTTCTGTCACTAATCAAGCATCAAAATCAGGGCTCTTTCTCATTAATCAATCATATTTTTGGTTTCTCACAGTAAATATGAAGACAAGATAGTATAATAATACAAGAGAGTGTCAACAAGAAAGCGAAAACAAGCAGTAATATAAGAATAATCAACTTAACAATTTGCTTGTGAATGGAACTGACGAAAAAAGGACACTGCTGTATCAACTTGTAGACAAAACGAAAACAAAATGTACCACTTTTTTACCACACGCGCACACACACATCCCAGATACTGAAAAGAGTAAAGATGATGCCATTGATGTCCATGTAGTGGTGAACATGTTGTTCTCTGCATATACCCTTGGTCCCAGATGAACCAAATCATGGCACGGCGTGAGTGATATATTTCAAACAAAAAAAGGAAGCCCATGGCCACCATCCTTATCATCATATCATCATCAAACAATCCATTTGCTGAGCTTTTCTCTTCAGCATGCGAGCATCGCATGGGCCTTGATATCAAAGCAAACTCAAACAGGAGCAAAGAAAAAGAACTATTTAGAATTATCTCAGTTGAGGTAAGCAAAGGAATTCTAAAGAGTCAAACACTCAAAAGAACATAGATCTGATCCTATGATGACAGTTCAGTAAAAGTTGGAGAGAACATGAAGCACTGATGTGAGACTGCAGTACCAGTGTACTTGTGCAAGCAAAAAAGAGATGGAGAGAATATTTCAGTGATGTGCAAGGTCTCAAATTAATATGTGAAGTTAGGTGATTAATGCCAAACGCAAGGAAAGACGAACACCAAATATGCATACAAAACACAAAAGAAGACACTTATATTTAAATTTTATCATCTTCACCAGCGGAAAATTCTAGAAAAATAGTGTACCATAAATGGCAAAGCATTTGCTGGTTGCTAGGTAGTGTCAAGCAGGCCGGTCCAGCCCGGCCCGACATTCCCCCGATGCCGGTGCTATTGCGTTCGGCGCGACTCAGACAAATAACCAGCTGTATTGGGCAGATCGTGCCAGACAACCTGACTCGGTATCCTATTTTATTAATAAAAAAATTGAATAATATCAAAAAATCGGAAAAACAATAAAAAAATCAGCAAAAAATCTAGAAGTATAAAAAATTAGAAAAATAGAGATAAAATTTTTTTTTAAAAAAATAATGTCAATATTTATAAATTGATTTATGAATATCATATACATTATAATTGATATTTGAGTAGCTATTTTTTATTTTCAAAATTTTTCCATAATTTTGAATAGTTATATATATTTAAATTTAAAGTTTAATTATAATGTAATTCAACCGATCAGCAAATGTGGCACAGGGAGCACTGACTGCTCTCGGAGCAGAAAGAGAAGCTGTTGGAAAAAAATTTGAAATTTTTGCGTGTTGTGCTCCACTAATTTGTATTATGGGCTGTCTGACCTAACACAACTCATATATGCCTATAAGGTATGATAATTGTAGTAATTATATCCTGTTTGACAGGTCTATTATGGGCCATTCCGGGCCAGCTCGCGGAGTGTCGGCCCTAGTTGACACCTCTATTGCTAGGTCTATCGAAATGCTAACGTTCTGTGATTTCTATACTTCAAATTTTGCAGGGTGTGCCGGTGCTTATCTTGCAATAGCTCTTCATTAAATTAACATCCGGAAAATATCAATGATGTAGCTTTAGCACTTGAATAAAGTTTGATATTTCACCATAGAAGAATGCTACAAAACTTGCTAAAGTATATCGAATCAAACATAGACCTAAGAAATTATTTGGGGTTCTATGTCTCAAAGACATCAATCAGATATCAAGAACTAAACACTTCTAAGGGGGCAACTCAGTTCAAATTCAAGGATCAAACAGAGTAGAGAGAAATGAGCAGACAATGATGCAACAAGAAGCATATTGATTGCATTAGATTGCTACATCCAACATCCCAATGGATACACAAAACTGCAATACAACCTGAATTCTTCTTGGGAGGATACAGCAAATCAAAATATCAAAATTCTTGTGCAACCAGGATAGCAAGTCTCTTAGCAGAGGATGCAGCCACAGTTTGGTCACTAGTTGACCACAACTGGGAACTGAGCCCCAACAGAGATACCCACACACACAAAACCAGCTACACTGAGAAGTCCTTCATTTCTCAAAGTGTGGGTTAAGCAATCCTGATATTTCAAGAAATCCAACCCGTTCTTTTCCTCCAAATATTTTCTTCAAGTTCTCATCACAGATGATTATCCTTTTGTTCTCGGGATCCTGGAAACCGCAAGAAAAGGGAAAGCTTTTGTTTGTTAATAAGGACGCCCGAAGAATATATAACCTTTGCTTCCAATGAACTACAAAAATTTTAAGCTTAAGCAAAGAGTGCATTTTTAATAGTGATTAGTGCAACTAAAACCGTGAGAGAAAAAACAAAATTAATATTGTGACAGCATATTGAAAGCGAAAAAAAGTTGGAAAAAGAAGAGGCCCCAATTGTTCTCAAAAAAGAAAAAAAGTAGGGGAAAGATGAAATTAGTTAAGTTGGACTAAGAGTCACTTCAGAGCAAAACAAATCCACATCATCATAAATGGTGACTAATCATGAGAACAAGTCATAACAACAGTCAACTTTTTCCCATGCTTGTTAACTGATTAAAAGGGAAATGAAGCATGAGCCAACAATGCGACCCGGAAGGGAAAAAAACATGTTTCGCATAAGCAACAGGCAAAGAAAATGGTTCGTAAATCTTTAAATACCCAATCCTGCAATGCCTTATTGTAAAAATCTCCCTTGTCATCACCCAATGCCTAATTATAAATGAAAATCTCCAAGAGCAAAACCATATAGTAGTTGAAAACAAGCACGGCGAAGATACAATCTACAGTTTTACATGGAATTTCAACCTCTTTCTGCATATAAATGCTACATGAACTGGTCGTGTATGTTATCAACAGGAGAGGCCATCCTGACAAGGACTTGAATGTTGGACTCAAAAATTTAGGCCTGTGCCCATTTTTTTCATACTAATAACACAGTTCCAGGTTAGGCTCAAGTCAGTTATAAAGATTAAAGGTCAGACTCAAACCTGTTGACAGCTCTAAATATTACAAAGAAATTAGCTGACAAGTGACAATGTGCAGGGGATATATGTATCAACAGTAGTAGCAAATTCAGTTTGATTTCAACATTTAACTGAGTGACAGCTCACGCATTGGAAACCACAAATATCACCATTGTTGCTAATCATGACTACCTCCACCAGCAACATAGAATTGCGCAAGTCAAGAACTTTAAACACAAAACTTAGTATGTCAGGGAAATGTTAAAAGTTTTGCTACTATCAAACTCCAGAAAGTTTCACATTAAAAATAGAAGTCCTGGTTTTTATCCATCATGCTTAAAAACTTCAAGCGGGAACACTCTTGCCGTACCATTTATGCAAGCAACTTTCTAACTAAGTATCCTGCAGCTCATTCTTACCCATAAGTTTTATGCTTGTGCTTGGAGTTTCGACTTCTATGCACTCCTTTGCGTCACCTTTAGAAGAGCATCGTACAATTTGTATATTTCAATTAAGTTATGCATGAAACAACAATAGCCTCCATTCAACTACATTTTCCATCAGTTTAGGCAAATTTGCAATGCCTAAAAGATATTAAGCATAATATGCATTGAACATCCGATAAGTCTAATGTGAAACATGAAAGATGGCTTAGTGGTGCGTCTGATGATAATATATTTGAACTGATGACGAAATGCTCCAAAGGAATTCTCAACAAAAGGTCTCTGTTCTGTTTCCCAAATTTTTTCCAAGCACTTGTCTCTCTTTAGCACTCTGCTTCTTATTTCAGCTGGACAATTCCACGACGTTGGAGGACCAACAAGTCACAGGCAAATACCAAAAAACGAAGTTTCTTTTTTTCAAAAAGCAAACTCGGATTTTTTGGAAATTTAGGAGAATATAATCGAGAAGATATCGTCAAAGTCGCAAAGAAGAAAGGACCTGGAGATTGCGGTCCTTGATGTAGGCCCAGATCTGCTTGAGCGCCTGCGTTCGCGGGATCTCCTTCACCCCGAGCAGGGCCTCGAGCTCCGGCGATATGGGCCGCGGCTTCGTGATGCCCCGGGGAACCCTAGGCTTCGGCGGCGCCACAGGTTTGGACGACGCAGCCACGGCTCGCAGCCGCGCCGTAGCGGAGCTCCTTCGAGGAAGCGAGACTCCCGGAGGCCGAATCGGCCTGGAGAAGGCGAAAGGGTTACAAACGATCGACGGGGAGAAGGACGCGGCGGAGATGGGAGCCGCCATGGGGGAGAGAGAGAGAGAGAGAGAGAGAGAGAGCTGGGGTTAAGGGAACGAGGCGCGGGTCACGGGATGATGGGAACTGGGGCAAAAGGAGGGAAAGCCCATTTCTAAGTCCAGCCCAATAGGTCAAGGGCCCGTGGGCTAATCGAGAAGAGGCAGCGAACTGCTTGGCCGATCCTACAATAATCAACTTGTTTGTGCCCCATCCATGATTTTGTTTAAATTACGAGGCTGTTAAGGCAGTTATGTAATGTTGGCTTAATTTAAACGGCTTATTCCTAATAATTGAACTTGGCTTCACCCACATTTCGAGATCGATTTGTAAGTTATAACAAATAAATTGCGGTAAAAACTTAAGTTCATAGTCCCTCACAAATAATAAAAAAGGTGCACGCTAAAATACCGTAATTCGTTTATATTAACGCGATTATCTCTCATTTCACGAACGCTAAGTTATATGGTTTACTTTTTAAAGTAGCAAAAACATTAAATGTTTTAGTATGTAAAAAGTTGGATAATTAAATGATTTCTTAGCATTTAGTAGTACTGATCATTTGGGTACATTTAATTCTGAATCAAAATCAATATCATTTTGTTTTTACCAATTTATCATTTAAATATCAAAAAAATAATCAAACTATTTTTTTTATTATTTTAAAAAATAAATTATCATATTATTTAAGAAAAATTTAAATCATTTACTAACTAATCAAACTGACATTTAAATATAAAAATTTTAATTAATTTATTTTTTTATATTTTAATTTTAATTTTAAAGTTAAATTTTATCTTAATTTCAAATCAAAGGGTGTTTAAATACGTAGATATTTTACCGAGACGGAAATACCAGCAACTGAATTCCGCTCCGTCTACATCAACCATTTTATCTTTTAAGCCCCAAAAATTTTTATATTTATTTTCCAGGCCACATTAATTTATCTCTCGCACTCCAACGTTCGCCTGCGGTAAATAAAACAGCCGACGAATCCGAACGCACGCCTCCAACGGTCACAGACCAAAACCACCTGACAAAATATCGCTACCGTCACCGATCTTGAAGCAAAATCCTACGGCCCCAGATTCCCCTTACTCAACGTCGCATCCTAATCCCAAAACTACCCTCCGGTTCGCCTCGTAATTTCTCTGCAAATCATGGGCTTAGCTGGACGCGCCTCCCCCAACTACCGCGATGAGCTGTCGTCCAAGCTCCACACCACCACTACCCAACAAAATCCTCTTCCGCGGGCCCCATACCCCACAATTCTACCCTCACCGAAATCGAGACCACGTTCCCAACCCCACCAGTGAGAGCGCCCAATCACCGCCAGGGTCTCTGCTTCGGTAAACGCACCCCGACCAATTGTACTACCGCACGGTTAATTTACCTGGCACGTATCCCAACACGCGTGGCCCCCGCTTGCTGCCGGTGCTCGCAAAAACCCAATACCGGACCCAAGCCTCGACCCGCCCAGACGACGTTCACATGCCTCGCCTTTCAAGGGCCCCTAATGCCAGTCTGTTCCTCGGCGCCACATACGATTATTTTTCCCAAGCGACGCGTTCGGAAAAACTCCTGCCTCTAGATCTGTTCTCTAGAGTGGTTCTCAGACAGATGTACGCCGGATATGCCGATTATTTCGTCCCGTTGCCGCGGAAATCGCTGGCTGTCCCCCGACTTCGCTATTTATTGGCATCCTCTTCTTCAATTTTTCTTCACGTCTCTCTTTCCTCCTCTGACAAGTCATGGATCGCCGACGAGCCCTCGCATTCGTTTTCCTCGCCGTCGCGGTCACCGGTGCCGCTGCGCAGTCCCCTGCCGCCGCCCCCACTGGCAGCACCAAGCCCGCTACCCCCGCTCCCGTTGCCACACCGCCGTCTACACCCACCACTCTACCCCCAACCGCCTCCCCGCCCTCCCAGCCGGCCACTCCGGCCCCCACCTCCTCCCCGCCCTCCAAGCCGACCACTCCGGCCCCCACCGCTTCCCCGCCCTCCAAGCCGACCACTCCGGCCCCCACCGCTTCCCCGCCCTCCAAGCTGGCCACTCCGGCCCCCACCGCCTCTCCTCCCTCCAAGCCCGCTATTCCGGCCCCTGCCGCCACTCCTCCCTCGAAGCCCGCCAGCTCGGCACCCGCTGCGACCCCGACCACCACTCCGGTTCCCGTCGCTGCCCCTCCCACCCCCGCCGTCCCTGCCCCCAAGGTCGCCCCAATCGCCGCTCCCCCAAGCAAGCCCCCCCAACCCCCGCCCCACGGCCGGCCCCCGTCCCCTTAAGTTCCCCACCCGTTCCGCCTCCCACATTGCCTCCCCCAGCTCCCGTCCCCGTCGCCTCGCCTCCTCTACCCGCCGCACCGGCCCCCGCCGCCGAGCCACCGGTCGCAGAGGTTCCCGCCCCTGCGCCAAGCAAGAAGAAGAAGCCATTAAAGAAGAAGAAGGGCGCTGCCGCCCCATCCCCCAGCGGCCTCAGTCCACCGGAGTCGCCCGTCGGCGCCCCCGGCCCCGCCGTCTCCGCCGAGGCCAGCGACACGGTACTCCCTCGGTCCCCCCAGATCTGATCCAAAAATATTAAATCCATTTTTTTTTTAACAAATTTTTTTTTTTGAAATGCAGAGCGGAGCGGAGTCGGTGAGGAAAATGGCGGGAGCGATGATCTCGGGGCTGGCAGCTACGATCATAGCCGTTGCCGTGCTCGCCTAGGGATCTGGTGGTGATGTAAAATAATTATTTATGTTGGAAATTTGATCGCATTTGGGGTTGGTAGGATGATGTATTTTATTTACTGCGACACACATTGATCTGTTGTATTCTTTTGTGTTTGTGAGATTGAGAGAGAGAGAGAGAGAGAGAGAGAGATAGATGCTGAGAGGTTTTCTCATTGTATTTGCCGATGGATTCTTACGTTGCACTTCACGATTTAGATATGGTTCTCATTTTTGTTCACTTGCATTCAACGGATCTCGATACTCGATGCAAGCAAATGACTCTCGCCACGCTCAAAATATTTTGTATTATTGTACTGGCTCATAAACATGAATGGCGAGCGCGCATTCGGGAGTCACTGTGTTTGGTCTGGTGTTGGATTTCGAGGAGCCGGGACCGGTTTCGGTTTGGGTTTTTAAATGCCGACACCCGGTAGACGAGGCCTACAATACGATGGCAAACTTGTCGGTGGGGTAAATAAACATGGCCCGGGATCTCTCCTATCATCATCATACGTGAAGCTAGACCTGGTGCCGAGTTTTGGCATCCGGACAAATTGAGAAGTCATCAATGTTTACGAATTTCAACCATTAATCAAATAAATCATGAGTAACGATTGCAGATTACAATGACAAATCGAGAAAGCGCTGAGAGCCAGAGAGGGAGCAACAAGTAACGGATATCAAATAAGTGACTAGTGTATTCTGCATTATTATAAAACTTACCTATTTTGTACCTTGGGTGGATTTTTTTTTAACAAAAAAAATATGATGAGAAATTTTTTTGCGTGATGCCCATGTTCTTTTCTGGCATATATTTTTTTCCTTTCTTTTTTTTTTTTCTAAACAGCAGATCTGGGCAGATTTTTTCAGATTCGATGGAAAAAAAAATTATTCCTTGATGTGCCATTCCAGACCCGAGAGACGGAATTGGTTGATAGATGCATACATAGCAGCAAGGTCACCACAAAACCATGTGGTGCCTTCAATAATTGGGATAATCTACGTGCTTAACGCGGATTTACTTTCTTGTCGCAGCTAAAAGAGAGCTTATTCTCACTGAGCACTGGGAGTAATCGTTCTGTTTCTTTCGCTTCATCCTGTTTGATTGCAGTGAATCTCGCTTCTTTCATTTCTCTCGAATCGAATAACTCCCGAGTTGAAGTGACAATTTTCTGCCCGCTCAGACTAATCAAAGAAGGCAGAATGAAGTGTAGTTACGCTGTCAACCTCCGACCAGCTACAGACAATGAAGAAGAGCTAATACCAACAAACAATCAATTGAATGCAAAGGCGTAGGTCGATGTTTGGACAGCTGTAATATAACTCGTACAGATCGCACGGGATGCTCAAAGATTTTTTAAATGAGCTAACAAACCGAGTCCTGCAACAATTAAATGACAAACGAGAGAAGTAAACTCTGTTTTTGGTAAAAGAAAGGAGACACTGCTTGCATTTGAACTCCTGTCCACTCATCTTCCCTGTTACTGCATAGAAGCCATTAATTTTATTTTCTGCCAAGTACAACAATTCAAGTATTAGAATTAGAATTTCGATCAAAAGAATCTTCTCATCAGCTGTAGTAGTAGACAAACACAAGAACCTGTTATACAGCGGATCCGATACATACAATATCTTGTGAGATATCCACATTTTTGTATTCAAGTTTGTCGAAAACAAAAAGAAGAAAATTGTACTACTTCCCTTGAAAATTCAAGGATTATGTAATCTTCTGAACCTTGCAAACCAGCCTATTCACTTCAATCAAGGAGCTTTCTGTAGTCTCTGTGAAGATCAATGAGTAGTTGTCGCTAACCGTTCAGACAACCTATATTCTTCAGCCTTAGAAATGCCAGGATTGAGCTGGTGAAGATTCTGAATGAATGTCACTGCTTCATCTCTTCGACCTTGTTTACAAAACCCATCCACTATCGAGTTATATGTGTTCTCATTTGGCTTGCAGCCATGTATGGTCATGTAGCGAACTACATCAATGGCTTCCCTGAACATAGAATTGGATACATAGCTAGCAATGAAGACATTATAGGTCACTATGTCAGGAATAAGCCCTGAAGACTGTAGCTCTGAGAATATCCTCGAGGCATCTTGCATCCGGCGCTGCTTTCCATAGGCATAAATTACAGTATTGTAGGAGTAAAGATCCGGCTGGCCGCCTCTCTCCTTGATCTCCCCAAGTGTTCTCTCGGATTTCTCACAGTCACCTAACCGACAATACATATTAATCAAGCAATTGTATGTTGCTACACTAGGAGTAAATCCAGTTTCTTCCATGAACTTCAGGATCTCTTCTACTTTTGTGACCATCTGTTTCCTACCATATATGGATAACATTGCATTCAGAGTAGTCAAGTCAGGAGAACAACCTCTTTTCCTCAGCTCCAAGAAGGCACGCTCAGTTTCTGCTAAAAGATTGCACTTGCTACTCACCAGCACAAGTGTTTTCAGAAGGATATTGTGCGGTTCAATTACTTTGGAGTATATGTCTTGTGCTAAACCACACACCCGATCAACCTCCTTTGCATTTGCATAAGCATGAAGCAATGAGCAGTATGTAAGCTCATTGGGCTTACATCTGCCATCTTTCATTTCTGCAAGTATCTTCTCTGCTTGTTGCCAAAGCCCCCCACGAGCCAATGCTGCCAATACTGCATTATAAGTTGAAAGATCAGGCCCAATTCCAGCAGTAATCATTCTTCTGTAAATCTCCATTGCCTGATCAAATGATCCACACCGGCTATACGCACTGATCAAGGTATTATAAGTATCTCTCTCAGGCACGAAACCAGCCCTCTTCATTTCCTTGAACACTCCTGACACCTCCGAGTACATCCCTTTCTGACCAAACACAGCCAACAAAGAGTTCCAAGTAACAATATCCGGCATGAAACCTTTTTTGCTAAGCTCCTCAAAAACCCCCCTAACTTCATCAAACTTGCCCCGGTTTCCATACATCTTAATTAATGCATTGTAAGTGCACAAATTCGGCTTACACCCTTTCATCTCCATCTCCGCTAAAATCTTCAAAGCAAATTCATCCTTCCCAGCCTTCTCTAGCCCTGAAAGCAATGTTGTATACGTGACAACATCAGGCTTAATCCCCTTTGCCTCCATCTGTTCCTTCAATTTCATAGCCTCATCCAAAATGCCATCTTTCACATAACCAGACATCAACGAGTTGTAAGTCACAATGCTCGGAGGGAAACCACTCGCCTCCATCTCTCTAAGCACATTCGTTGCCTCTTGGTGCCTCCGGGACTTCCCGTAAACATCAAGCAACGAGTTATAAGTAACATTATCCGGTTGAAAACCCATGGCTTTCATTTCATTAAATATCTCTGTCGCCTCCTCATACAGCGAACCACGACGACAGCAACTAATAAGAGTGTTGTAGGTATACCGATCCGGCATGATGTCGTCGTTCTTCATGCTATCAACAAGCGACATAATCTTGTGCCAGGGAGTGAAGAGCTTACCATGAACATGAAGCACGACGTTGTAGGTAATTATAGTGGGGCGACACTGCTGCTGGAGCATTTCGTCAAACACCTTGAGTGCATCCCGATACCGATGATTCCGAGAAAACGCCGATACGAGGGAAGTGTAAGCAAACACATCAGGGGCCGCCCCGGTGTTTTTGAGGGCGGAAATCAGCGCTTTGGCGTCGTCGGGGCGGGAAGCGCGACCTAGAAGGGAGACGGCGGCGGGGAGGAGCGGCGAGGGGAGAAGACGCTCATCACCGTGGGAATCCCTGGCCCAGTCGAAGACAGCGAGGGCGAGGTCAGGCTTGCTGTGGAACTCGAGGGCAGTCACGACGGCGGCTAGGTCGTCGACAGAGAGGGGGCGGAGGAGGAGGTCGAGGTCGGGGGAGGAGTGGATGAGAGAGTGAAGGGCTTGGTGGGCGCGGAGGGAGACGTTGGGGGAGAAAGACCACGGCTTTCCTCGGTTGGGGTCGTGGGAGCGGCCGAGGCGGGGCTTACGGGAAGAAGAGGAGCGCCGGCGGCGGGAGGAGGAGGGGGAGGGGGGGTGGTGGAGAAGGTCGTGGAGGAGAGGAGAGGAAGACGATGGAATTGGGGATGGAGGTGAAGGCGGAGAGGGGAGGATGGGTTTGGGATGAGGAGGAGGTTTGGGTACTCGGAGGGGGAGGCTGAGGGCGAGCTTCTCCGCCATGACCGGCGGCGAAGAGAGGAGGAGGGGGCTCGGCGGTGGAGGCGAGAGTGATGGATTACGGAGATTGGGGTGGGCGGGGAGGAAGTATCTTGGTGTTTTGCAGAAAAGAACCGAGCAAAGAACTAATTATACTATATAGCAAATAACTCCTGCAATACATTTTATTTTCAGAAAACACCCTCAAGAATTTTCTACTTTCCATTTTCTTCTATCATCTTCAAATCAAAGGCTTTTGTCTCTTCTGACTAAAAATTATAAGTAAAAAATAATTTGATTCCAAACAAACGACTTGTTTTCGGTAGTCTAAATTTCGTCGTAGCGCATCACGAAGAATAATTTTTTCTATTAGCAAAATCAATTTGCTACTCGATTTCTCTCCGGATTTTGATATTCAAGTACGGAGAGCAATGCCAAAAAAGATTAAAAAAAAAAAAATTGCTCAATGGATTCCATGCCCTCGTAGCAAACACAACCATGCACTTATTCTAGAAAGAACTCATGCGCGATTGACCGTCGCGCCGTTCAGCCGTTAAATCACAATAGGAAGAATCGAATTCCATACCTGGATCAATAGAATTAGAGCATGTACGAAAGCCTACCGTATGCTAACACTTTCCTCCGTCTTATCCCTAATATTCTGCAACATGATCAATTTCTACCAAAAAAAAGTATTCTGAACATAGAAGCAAACCAAGCCTACATACTTGAAGCCAAAAAAAAAAAAATAATAAAAAATAAAAAATCAAATTCCATAAACAGTGGTTAACAATAACTAAAATAAATAACTTGATTTTGATTATAAATATTTAATTTTAGTTATGCATATTTAGCTTTAATTATAATTATTTAATTTTAAGTATAAATAATATGTGTTATAGTATAATAATAAGTAGAAAGATATATGCTACAAGTATATAAATGTTAAGTTTTAAGTGTCTCGAATTTGGATTAGAATTTGAGTTAAAGTAAAAATTCAAAGTTGGATTCAGACATACGATTGGTTTTGAATACTTATTATACAATATTAGTAGTTATAATTAGAATAAAGCTTAGAATCAATAAGGATACATAAATATTCTAGTAATATATAGAGTTTAAGTGTGGTGTAGTATTGAGGTTGAACTAGAGAAAAATAGAGAGAGAAAAATAGAGCAAAGAGAGAGTTTGTGTGTGTGTCAGCTCTCATAGGTAAATCTTTCTAGTACTTTTTCGGTGGTCTCTTATAGTGGTTTATCGTTGTGTTCTCTTGGAAATTCTCTCTGAAAGTGGAGGCGTCGTCGAGCTTTGGTGAAAGAGTTTAGTTGAATAAGAAAAAATACAGTTTTTTCTGTAGACTCTTGTAAAACCTCTTAATAGATATCTAGTTGTTTTTTAATTATTTTTTTTATCTTATATTATTTCTCTTTTTTTATATTGTTTGAGAATAAACTGATTCTTAAATCTTTCGCTGTGAATCTCAACACATAAATATATTAAAATATAGAGACATAAGTTAATTAGAAATTTGAAAAATTAGTGAAAGAGTTTAGAAAATTGGAAAATTCTGAGGGTAGTGGTAATTTTCCCTTGTTTTTAAGATCAAATCATCATGCTCTAGAACGGTGAAAATACATCCACTGGTATCCTAAAATGCAGGCAAGTTTGCCAAATTCTTTTCTCTAATGTGACTATACGTGCCAATGGGCCCTCGAGTTCAAAATCATAACACAAACTAATGCAATTAATATTATCATTATTGATGTGAAGTACATGCGCTTAGCACTCTTTAGCATGATTTTTGAAACGAGTAGAGAATCTAAGGATGCTCAAGTGGTGACGCTAATAAAATAATGGATTAGGGTTTCAGTGGGGTTAGTAAGAGAGCATTGGAGCCAAAGATGGTGGTGATAGGTCTCTGTCAGAAAAAATAAATGGGAAAAATGTGGATTCAAGGGTTAAAAAATGGATTAGGGTTTCCGCAGATCTCTCCTTTTGGATCATTTAATTAGAATTTAGTCAAGATTCATGCCAATGTGCTCTAGTGGTCCTTAGTTTCAACCATAAATTTTGAACGAGTTCAAAACATGCTCATGCATCTGTGATTTAGTTCTTTTAGCTTGCTCTTCATACTCGAAAACTATGGCTAGTCATTGCCCATATTAGATGGACTCGAGCGTTTTGTTTTCCAATATATACTCTCCATTTTATTCATAAAAAGTATTTTTTTGATATATACGTATAAATAAATGTTTATGTACTTGTTTGTATGAAACCCTAATCTCTTTCCTATCATCAAACATATATTGCCAAACAAGACCAATTCATCATGCTCTTTTTTTTTTTCCATCCACATCACAATTCTGCTTTAGTACATCCATTTCTCAACCTTGAACTCATTAACCAGAGTCCAGGGTAAGAGGACAGTAATGAATTGCAAAGCAATTGGAAAATTAATTTATAATATCCAACTTAGGAAACTCAAGTTTGGAAGCAGGAGTGTGAGAAGCATGTTGATAGTGCGAAACCTTCTTCTCCTTCCTCCTTAACCATGGTTCTTCTTCAATGGTTGGCAGAGATAAATCTGTAACATCACTTCAATTTTAGTAAGAACAGAAGATATAACTGAGAAAGAACACACGAACAAACAACTCATGAAGCTCTTTGCTTACTTGAAATGACCGCAATGTTACTCTCCTCCTTATCATCGTCATCCCTTCCTCCGGCCACCACTGCGGCGAAGAGCCCCGCGGCACTCATCTGTTTGTTTATCATCCTCGCTGCGTAGTACGGCACCCTAACCTTCCCCTTCTTTTTCCTCTCACTGTTCTCATCAAGCAACAAACTAACAAACATGATGCAATCCATCAAGCTCTCCTTCGCCATCCCCTTCATGTCGTAAGCTTGCGACCTCCGCCATAGGCTCTTGCCGTGTGCATTTGCAGGGCTCGACAGGCACAGCGCCCGCGTAGTATCGCTCACTGCGGCATCTGCATCCTGAAGCAGCAAATAGCACTGCGCCCGGTTACTGTATATCACCATTCTCTCCTTCCTCCTCTTCAGCGGGCAAATCTCTAGTGCTTGTGTGTATAAATCTATGGCTGTTTCGACATCTCCGGTGAAGAACTTCTCGTTCCCTTGCTGCTTCTTTGCAGTTGCTGATGCCTGTCTCTTCACCAAGTCCTCCTCAGCTGTTGATTCCGCTTGCTTCTTCTTCTTCTCTATCTGTAGCTTCCACACGTTTTTGGCGGTTTCGTCGGCTTTGCTAGCATTGCAGTCAATAAGCAAAGCTTTGGTGATAGTGTTTCCGAGGTTTCTTCTTGCCCCGAGGTTCTGGAGCTCGGCGAGATCTCGAAGACATGGTGCGGCGATCTTTATCACTCCATGTCTGGTCTTCATGTCTTCTAGAAGCAATAACAGGCAGTCAATGCCCATGTATTGCCAGTCATCGGAGGATCTAGAGAGGTTACAGAGGCTGTGGATGATTTCAGAACAATCCGCGATAGCCTCCCTCCCGGCCTCACTCCGGCACAAGATTCTCATCAACCCGACACCTGCCGGGGAGTCGCCGTTCACCATACCTCCCCACATCTTGCATAGCTCCTTCAGGAACCCGGTGTCCCGGCAAATCAACTGGTGCGAGGACTGGTCTCTGGAGGCGAAGCAACTCAAGAGGTGGAGCGACCAGCACTGTAGCTGGCTTGCCCACTCCTCCGCCTTCCTGTCCTCCATCTCCGCCCCTCCGAGCCCTCGAGTCAGTAGGTCACAGTGGTACTGCTTCCGAGCCTTGTTCAATACAAACTCAGTAGAGACCGTCATCAGGCATGTGCCGGCTGCGTGCATGGCAAGAACAATCACCTCCTTACCATACCGCGCCACGGCGTCAAAAGTAGCGTCATAGCTTGCAAGGTGCCCAAGCGCACGCGCCGCCACACGCTGCTCCACCCAACTCAGCCGGCCGCGGAGCAGGTGAAGCAACTGTGGAATAACACCCGATTGGACGGCGAGCTCGGCGAGCGCGGGGGAGTGGATGGTATAAGAACCAATGACATGCGCGGCATAGTAAGGGATGTAGATGTTCTGGTGCCGGAGGAGCCATGCGGGATCGGCGAGCGACTTGGCGATGAGGCGGGACATGCACCGTAGAGCTCCGGCGGAGGGAAGCTCGGGGTCGTTGGGGTGCGTCATGGCGATGCTCCACAGGCTGCTCATGACAAGCACGTTGGACTCGTCGTCCCGAATAGGCATTTGGCGGAAGAAGCTTGTCACAGCAGTGCGGCGGAGCTGGGGGTTGGGCTGCTTCATGGCACAGAAGAAGCAGCAGGGAAGCTCGTCTCTGTTAAGCTTCTTGTTGAGGTTGGTCTGCTTACTGGGAAGATCCATGTTAGGGTTTGCTGGGAGGAGGAGGAAGAAGGAGAGAAGGGGAGAGAGATATCTGGAGATGGGAGTTTGGGAATGGTGACGGGTAGCGGCGCGCATGACAGGGTAGGTACGATTACAAAAGATGGATTCATTTGGTGCTTTTCATGGAAGGGTAAGAAACAAGTTGCAAGTAGTTTCCAGAGATGAAGTACATGGTTGACGGCTGATGCCCTTCTTTCCGTTTAAGTCCAGGGTTTGTTTGAAGCGGGCGAGAGTGAAGGGCTTTCAGTAGTTTCATACCTTTGACCGATGAACAAAAATTTTCAGTTCTAGCCAATATCGCCGAGTGAAAATGTGCAAGCGTGACCTCGAGTAATTTTGAATTGACGTCACCTTTTTTAAGTGTAACAGAAACAGAAATGATAGATTCGTGGCATCGCGTTAATTTGTTCTTTTTTCCGAAATTGTCTCCTATTTTTTTTGGAATTTCAAACATGTGGCATCTTTTTTGGAGCTATATGTGATTTTTGCTGTATTTTTCGCGGTCCGAATGACCAACATGGGCCTAGCCAAACTAAGGGTAATATACCACGTGCCAGCTTTCATAGACACTAGATCATAATATGGAGTAATTCAATTGATTTTTTCACCCAGCAATGAACTGGTAAACTAGACAATAAACTGTTTTACCGAGTAATGAACTGGCCGCCGCTCAGCTATTTCATCGAAGCGACATATTATTAACTGACTGGAAGTCGTATTGACGAAGGATCAAAAACCAAACAGTGAGTTGTGTATGGGAACCGTGTATTGATCCCTTCCAACAAGAAGGCGCTGTTCCACCTCTGGAAATCTAGCAAGTCAGAAGCATAATCCATAAAAAAAAACTTTCGACAAACTGCAGAACAGAGTTAAACCGAGGTTAACTGTTACATACTATCAACGTCCCCCGCCCCCCCTACTTCGGCGAAGACTCGGATACACAAGAGCTCATTTAGCCAAAGCAGTCTGCAAAGGTATCAGAAAGTTGGAGCTAACTTCGATTCAAAATGAAAGCTGATTGCCAGCAAGCAAGCGTGCGTCCAACTTTTGCAGCTTGAAAACAGAGATTTAACAACAACAACATTGTTTTTACTTCATCTGTACTTCGTGTGCCAAGCAGTGTTCTGTTCTAATTTAGTTTACTATGTGTACAACCTGGTTGTTATGATGCTAGTGGAAAGACTTAATCATGCAAATTCATGCGCAAGTAAATGAAACTCCCCTGAATATTCGGTTTGATAATCTGCTACTAATTCTTGTTCTGCTTCTGGTAAATCAAAAGGTAATCTCTCACATTCTGCTAGAGAAGAAATTAGGAAAACTATAAACCCTATGTGTTGACGCCACAGATTCCACCCCTCAAAACCGTATTTTGACTGTGTCTCAACTATATCAACTGTACTTAAACTGTTAGATAATCATAGTCAATAATAACAGCGCAAACTAATTCTCAGTTTCTTGGTGATTGTTTCTATTTAAAAAGAATAAGCAGAGGGGTAGGACCAATCTAAGATGGCATCATGATGGCTAGAGCCAATTAAAGAGAGAATCAATAGATTAATTGGGAGTGTCTCACTTTCCCCTACCTAAAAGCAGGTGTGCAATGCACACACATCAGCTCAAATGATGAAGATTTGTGTTTAATTGTGCAATTAGCACGAGTATTAGTCTAAAGTTGCGGCGGTAAGCAACCGACAACCTCTTCTTAAGATACTCTTTGTGCCAAAAGTATCTCCAATAACCAAAAATATGCTCCACTTAAGCTACTTTAAGGGCTTAACATGCCATTGTTTATGACTTAGTTCCTCTAACTACCAAACATTTGAACCTGCTCCTCCTTTTTCCCACCTCACAAGTGGATTAATGATAATCAGAAAGAGGTGGTCCTTCAAGGTGGGTCATTAACCAAATAGAACATTGGATTCTGGTGGAGTTCTCTCACCAACATCTGTCAAGAGACTCGAGACTTGGAAAAAGTATCTTTAAATCTAGTCTGATTAAAATTAGAATAGTATCTAGTGTTAATACATTGTGTGCATCATGAGGACTCATGGATGACACTGCTTCACATCATCATTCTTGCTATACAGATTCTGGCACTAGCACATAAAATATAATAAATCATAAAAATATACTGAAATGCAGAAATTGGTATCAAGGAATCCAGAACCACAATACTAACCAGAATTCCACAACTTAGAGATTCTGAAAACATAGGACATTCATCATATCAACGATTTCCATCAAAAGGTTCTGGTAAACTTCCATAAGAAATAGAACTAAATAATTCACTGTCCAAGATAACCATGTTGTGGTTTAAATGAACATGACCAACATTATCTAGCGTAATTAGCAACAAATGCATATTTGGGCTAAGAATTCTTATCATATTGGCGCTATGAACCTGGCAAGCACAATAATTGCTTCCATCTATATCATTAGACCAATCCCTAAGAAAGAAATTCATGTGGAAAATAAGATGTTTTCCAAATTCCAAAATCAATGCGTCCTATGTCAAGGAGGTTTTCTTAGTGTATCATACTCTAAACTAGTTAAAGAAGTGGATAAAAAACCTAAGAAAAGCATCTTACTGAATGGGAGCCAAGACTAGATGAGAGAAGTAATGTCTATGTTAACCTAATCCGGGTTAATAATGGCCCACAACTATCTCTTATTAGGGTTCCTCTTTCCATGATGATGTGTGCCACAGTGCCATGTGTCCAAGTTCTGCTTAGAAATTGTGCTACACATCTCAGATTATTGGGGTCCCAATGGTGGCATTTATGTGTGTGGCTAATTTAATCTTCGGGGAACATTGCTCATTCCTTCAGATAGCGCATGAACCACACCAAGTGAAAGCTTCCATGTGAGGGAACAGAAA
The DNA here is from genome assembly GCA_005019695.1 of Trichopus zeylanicus subsp. travancoricus. NCBI lineage: Eukaryota > Viridiplantae > Streptophyta > Magnoliopsida > Dioscoreales > Dioscoreaceae > Trichopus > Trichopus zeylanicus. The sequence continues at coordinate 151,027 of RXID01014724.1, forward strand.
CTTTACTCAGTTAAAAATGAGCTCTACAAAGTTCTTTTAGCAGGCCATTTAAATGGAAATTATGACAGATGGAACCTCTCACCCGGTAGCCTGGTTGCCATTAATAGCTTTAAACCTTCAGATAAGAGTGTGCTGCCAGCAGATCTAATTGCAAAAAATCTGAAAAATCAAATCAGAGGTGAATCGTTTGATATTTGGATGAAAGCCTCTGAGCAATAGCAAGAAATCAACAAGTACTTTATTTACTTCAAAAAAATAATGATAATCAGCTCAGATAATAAAGTTGGAGTCAGTCTTAGAATTCTTCCCAAAAAATCCATACCATCAAAACGAGGAATATATCAAGTTATAGAATTTGCAACTATGGAACTGGATCATTCTTGTACCTGGAACAATCATGATGTCGATGAACTAAGTAATATCAGTTTGACATAAAATCCCACGACTTGTCCAACAATAATGTAGAATGGTGCAAATCAGGGTCATGGAATATCCTTTAAGTTAACTGAGGATGTATTTCTTTTAGCCAATCTCGCATCATAATCGCCTACGCCGATTCTTTATTTCTCTCAGGCAACTTAAGATTACTGCAAACATCTAGGTTCTGCAAATTGGTTGTTCCTGCCTCATGTGGATGCAAGATTGAAGGGAACATTTCATCTCAAAAAAGAAAAAAAAAGATTGAGCGGAACATCAAGAGCAAATTCATGCTAAAAAGAAATTCTTAGATCCAATGCTAGATAATTTGGATTGTTATCTAGAAAACCAAATATGATTAAAGAAACCTGAATCTAAATAAAACAGAGGAAATTAGTATCTAATTTGTTCACATATCCTCTTTCATAACAGTAAGATATATTATAGGCGATTAAAATTACTGTCCCATTCAAAGGAGACCCACCAATTATACTTATAGCTACACGAGCAAATGAAATGTTTCAAGTTTAAAGTTCAAAATTTCAGGAAAAATGAAATCAAGAACGCATGACTACAGAAGTAGAAATTAAACTGACAAACATAAGCCTGAATTACAGGATTATGAAATATTAACTACAATATAACTAAAAAATGAGTGTGAGCCTACTGCTATTCCCAGCCATTTAAATTGGATGATACATACAAAAAATGGAGTATATGCACGATTGCTACTAATAATTGTTAGGGACAAATGTTCCATAAGCATACAGCCATCTGACAAGCTACAACAACATGATCTTCAGAACAAACAGAAGAAAAGAACTCAAACAAGAGAAACATCGTAAGTATAAATGACCAAAACAAACAATGAGGCCTACCTCTCATTGGAAAACTTCCCCTGTCAACCTCCCAAGACTGTAAGCTTTGTTAATCCAACAGTCTATAATTCTATTGGCAGAAGTCTAGAAAGCTATTTGAAGGCATCAAATTATTTACATTTGCAAAAGTCAGAATATTTGCCAAGGGGACAAATTACCACAGAAACATCAAATGTTTACAAAAAGAGTTCTGCTTAAAGAAACTGCTCGACCTGAATGCATGCAAAAATTTCATGTGCAGATGCATTGTATATATACATGAATAGCTTCAAAGAAGTAGATCTAAATGTAATATATGCTTGCTTGTGATGGGTGAAGCAGCTCAAATTTTGGACTCTCAGGTAGCTTCTAGATGTCACTTAAGAAGTCTGCACTGATACCTAATTGAAGCACGCCTGCGAAGGAGCATTCGTATTCTTTTGCAATATGTCCAGCCCAATGCTATATATAATTGAAATCACATGTAGCCAGAGAATATGTGAAACAGAAGTTGAATTCATTGGATTCTGCCAAGGGGCTGAAGTATCTGCAGCTAATCTTCCAAGCAAGCATTTGCATTTCTTTCCCTTATCAAGATGCACAAAATGCCAAAAATTACAGCACACGATCGACTCTTTGCAAAAACTACCAAATTACTTGCCACGGCTATGAATGTCTTTGCTTGATATGATCTTGATATTTCAATCTAAACAGATTCCAATAAGACACAAAGACATGAGGATTGCTATTGATTATATGCATAAAACAACCGAGAATTTGAATACTGATGAAGGTTCAAGTTTGCAGATGGCAAAATACTGGCTTTAAAATACCAGTTCGCTCAAAAAAATATTGGCTTTAAAAGTCTCAAAATCACTTTAACAACCAAATATCTTAATCTTAACATTTTAAATCATACTTTTAAGAACCATAGATGCACATCTTAGCAGTTTAAAGCAGACTAATCATGGAGCCAAAAAACACAAGGATAAACATAACAAATTCCTATTCAACAGCAATAAGCTTGCAAAGACAGCAGCAACATTTTCACTTTCATCCATCATACAGTCTTTATTCCCTTATCAATCCCCAACTAATACTTGACTCGCAACAAACAACAAACGCAACCTAACAAGAACAACCACATATATGATTGAAACGCCAAAAGAAATAAGGGAACAATTTCAAGGAACAATCTTATAAGCCTTCATCTTATCTACCCAAGTATTGAAGGAAGCTACGGTGTTGCGGAACCCCAAGAACCCATGCTCCTTGCTCTTGTTCATGCTGTCCAGAATCTCCCCATTCAGCCCAAGCACAACGTCTGCAAACCACCATGTCCCAACCTCCTTCAGCTTCGTAGGCGTAAGCTCATACTTGGCCACAATCTCCTCCCACACACTCTCCTTCCCTGCCATGGCATCTTCCAGCTTGAAACGATTCTCCTCTCCTTCATAACCAATGTATTCAACCCCGAACTGCTCAGCGAGTAACTTCCAAAGCTGCTTCCACTTGAACACGTCGCCATTGCTACAATTAAAAGCTTCATTCTTCGCATAAGGATCCACCGCCGCCCATATCTGATGCTCGGCAATAAGATCAGCATCAGAGCTATCAGCGAACCCCTCCCAAACAATCCGGCTTCCAGGCCACTTCAACGGCGCCCCCTCATGCTTGCAAATCGCCGCATAGACACACAAAGTACCAATGATATTCATAAGGCTGTTAGGCGAAAAGCCAAATATGGTGGTCGGTCGATGGACAGACCAAGAAACAGCCCCGCCTCTCTTGGCCAATTCGTCGAACAGGAGGTCTTCCTGGTCGTAATAGAAGTTCGGCGTGCTCAGCCGGGGCATATCCTCTGTGAACGGCGGCTCGTGGTGCTCGACGGCTCCCAGACACTCAAACGGACCAACATAGTGCTTCCGGCCGGTCTGAAGGCAGACGTGCTGCAGGTTGGGGGCGTTGGGGAGCACAGCGGTGAGGACGTTGCGGAGCATGGCGGAGTTGACCTCGCGGTTCTTGGCCTCCGTCGTGAAGTTGGCCCACGCGACGTAGAAGATGTGAGTGACGTCCGAGAGCGGGGACAGCTTGGCGAAGGCGTCTTCGGGATCGGTGACGTCGCACTGGACGTGCTCGATAGCGGGGATGGAAAAGGAGAGCGGGCAGCGGGAGACGCCGTAGACCTTCCAGGGGCCGAAGGGTGTGTCAGGGAGGGGGAGGATCTCGGCGAGGCTGTTGCCGACAATGCCCGTGACGCCGATGACGAGGGCCACGCTCTGGTACTTTCCGGCGGCGGCGGCGGCGGCGGAGTCCTCGCCAAGCTTCTTCTGCGGATCAAAGTCGTATTTGTGAGCAAAGAGGGTATGGATCGGAGAGGAGAGATGGGGATTGGAGGATTACCTTGGCAGCGCTGATGGCTCCGGCCCACCACCAGCTCATGGCGATCGAAGATCGGAGTTCTCGGAGGCGAGAGGCGGAGGAGGTCGCGGGAGACGGATCTGGTTTCAGAGGGTGAAGAAACGTGAGCGTGCGTCGTGGCGGTGGGAAATTGGACCCCTGTTTATTTGGAGAAATGCGTTTTTGCACGTATAACCTTACAAAGAATATAATTTCCTCTATGTTAATCTTGATTTATTCCACTGACGAATGTTTGCACGGATACCCTTATATTATTTTGGGATCTAAAAAGAATGATGTTATTGTTTCATTCATTCTCTATTTAAGCAAAACATGAAAAAATTTTGTAAACTCTACTACCAAATTTATTCCGATCCAAATGCAATTATACAATTTGAAAATCTCATTCTAATTTGAACTCATTAATCACTCTAATTTGAGAAATTTATTCCCGTCCAATCTAATATATGTAATATCAGTTTTGAAATATCAAAAGGTAAATGAAATTATGAGGATGTTAAGGGTTAATATACAATTTTTTATAATTTAAAAAGAGTTTAAACATTTTATTGAACATATCGAGATTCGACAGCCGTGCTTATCCCGTGCACGAGGGGATAGCCCGGGAGGAGCAGCTCATGAGTAATGGCGCCGATTTGAAAAGTACAATGACAAATAACTCCGCGGAATCTGGGATATTACGTTCAAGTCCTAGCTCTCGATGTTCGCGGGTTATATTCGACGGATGAAATCTCGTGTAAATCCGGATTTTGGATTTGGCATAAAAACTCTAGAATTTCTCGATTAGTTCGTTTAGTCCAAGTTTCGCGAGATTTGTGTTATAAGAGTAGATGGTATTTATTATATACGATAAACAATAGTTCTTTATTTTTTAAATAAGGTTAAAACAATTATATTTTTATTTTGATTGAAAAAAAAAAAAGTGAAGACAAATTTGAAATCAATTTCTGATTATGCATTTACTTTAATAAAAGAAATTATTTCATGAAATAATACGAATCAGACCAATAGCAGCAACAATGATAGACTAAATAAGATAAAATAATTTTTTTTACAAAATGCAGCAATGGTTTATTTCAAAAAAAAAAAAAAAAAACAACAATACTAGCATAATAAAACATGTCAAAAAAACAAATGGTT
>RXID01014725.1:0-147089 GCA_005019695.1 Trichopus zeylanicus subsp. travancoricus
CATGGTGGTAACGGGTGACGGAGAATTAGGGTTCGATTCCGGAGAGGGAGCCTGAGAAACGGCTACCACATCCAAGGAAGGCAGCAGGCGCGCAAATTACCCAGTCCTGACACGGGGAGGTAGTGACAATAAATAACAATATTGGGCCCTCAGGGTCTGATAATTGGAATGAGTACAATCTAAATCCCTTAACGAGGATCCATTGGAGGGCAAGTCTGGTGCCAGCAGCCACGGTAATTCCAGCTCCAATAGCGTATATTCCAGGTCAGGCGGGGCAACCCACTGAGTTTAAGCATATCAATAAGCGGAGGAAAAGAAACTTACGAGGATTCCCCTAGTAACGGCGAGCGAACCGGGAATGGCCCAGCTTGAGAATCGGGCGGCCGCGCCGCCCGAATTGTAGTCTGGAGAAGCGTCCTCAGCGACGGACCGGGCCCAGGTCCCCTGGAACGGGGCGCCGGAGAGGGTGAGAGCCCCGTTGGGCCCGGACCCTGCCGCACCACGAGTCGCTGTCGGCGAGTCGGGCTGTTTGGGAATGCAGCCCCAATCGGGCGGTAAACTCCGTCCAAGGCTAAATAGCGGCGAGGGACCGATAGCGAACAAGTACCGCGAGGGAAAGATGAAAAGGACTTTGAAAAGAGAGTCAAAGAGTGCTTGAAATTGTCGGGAGGGAAGCGGATGGGGGCCGGCGATGCGCCCCGGCCGGATGCGGAATGGCCCCAAGGGTCGGCCCGCCGCTTGGCTCGGTTTCGACCCGGCCCGACGCTTCTCGCGATAATCCTCCAACCGAAGATGCGGGCGGCATATGGGCGCGGTTGGCTTGGCAAGAGAGCCAGAATGCTGCTCTCAAGGAAGCCCTTGCGAGTGAGGTGAAAGATGCGGAGGAAAGGTATGCTGCGATCATGGACTCCATGAGATCAAGTCTAAAGTCCTTGGAGCAGGACTTGATGGTGGTGAAGAGAGCGGTGGCTAACTCCATTGCTGAAGGCGGGGCTCCTTCAAAGGTAAGAGTTCCGGAGCCCCATTCCTTTAATGGCTGCAGGAATGCAAAGGAGTTGGAGAACTTCTTATGGGATATGGAGCAGTACTTCAAGGCTGCCCACATTCCGGAACGGGAGAAAGTCACCATCACCAGCATGTACTTGAGTGGAGATGCCAAATTATGGTGGCGTACCAGAGCATCGGAGAATGCTCAAGCTGGGAGAGCTCAGCTGGAGGATTGGGAGATCCTCAAGAAGGAACTAAAGGAGCAGTTCCTTCCTTGCAACACAGGGTGGATTGCGCGGGAATCCCTGAAGAAGCTGCGGCATTCAGGGACCATAAGGGAGTATGTGAGGGAATTCAGCTCCCTCATGCTCGACATCAACAACATGTCCGAGGAGGACAAGTTATACAACTTTCTTTCTGGCTTGCAGCCGTGGGCTCAAGCTGAACTCCGACGGCAAGGAGTGAAGGATCTTTCTTCGGCCATTGCTTCTGCGGAAGGCTTGGTGGATTTCAAGCTGGCGACAACGACCAAAATGGCCACGGAGGGAAGAAAGATGGGGCGTGCGCATAAGGATGGCAGGAAGCCCGAGGGAAAGGGCAAGAAGGTTGCGGAACCAAGCCAGTCCAAACTGCAGCCCACCAACAGAGTACAGGGGTGTTTCATATGCAGCGGACCTCATCGGGCAAGGGAATGTCCGAAGAAGGAGAAGCTGAACGCCCTAACTCTCAAATCCGAGGATGAAGGACGTGGTGTGGCAACGCCACGCATGAATCCATTGCAGTTACTCAACTCAATGACGGCAGAAAGGCAGCCGCCTTGTAAAGGGTTGATGTATGCAGCGGTGCAACTAAATGGGAGGCCTGTTTTGGCTATGCTGGACACTGGAGCGACCAGCAACTTCTTCTCCCATAAGTTGGTAAGTGAATTTGGGTTGCAGGTGCAGCCAAGTTCATGGAAAGTGAAGGCGGTAAACTCTGGGCCAACTCCGATTCATGGAATGGCCAGCGCAACCCTCAAAGTTGGAGCTTGGGAGGGAGAGATCAGTGTGACAGTCTCGGCGCTCGATGAGTTTGAGTTTATCCTGGGGATAGACTTCTTTGTCCAAGCTAAGGCTAGCTTGGCGCCTCACCTATCAGGTATGCTGATTTCTGCGGAGGAATCACCATGCTTTATACATGCAGCGTATGGAGGGAAAACTGCAGCAGCGGGTATGCAGTCTCCCCAACAGCTGAAAGCTGGTCTCAAGAGGGGCGAGACCACATATGTTGCAGCACTGATCGAGATACAACCGGATCAGGTCGTGGAGGTACCTGATGTTGTTGCAACTATCCTGGTGGATTACGCGGACGTGATGCCACCAAAACTGCCCAATGAACTTCCCCCTCGGAGGGCAGTTGACCACAAGATCGAGCTGGAGCCAGGTGCGAAGCCTCCTGCTCAGGCCCCTAACCAAGTAGCGGATGCACTGAGCAGAAAGGAAGTGCAATGCTACGTAACTACGCTGTCCACAGTGCAGTCAATCCTGCTAGAGAGGGTTAAAGAACAAGCCGACGCGGACCCAGAATACGTCCAACTCAAGGGAGAGGTACGTGAAGGGGTAATTAAGCGTTATTGGCTTGAAGATAACTTGTTGTATGCTAGAGGCAACAGGTTGTACATCCCAAAGGCGGGAGGGCTGAGGCGTGAGCTGCTGCGAGAGACTCACGATCCTCAATGGGCAGGACATCCTGGAGGGCAAAGGATGATGGCACTCTTGTCCAGGTCATATTATTGGCCAAAAATGGGGGAAGACGTCGAGATGTACGTCAAGACTTGTCTTGTGTGCCAGCTTGACAAGACGGAGAGGAAGAAACAGGCAGGGTTGCTGCAACCCCTGCCTATTCCGGAGAAGCCGTGGCAGTCCATTTCCATGGACTTTGTTTCAGGCTTTCCCAAAGTAAATGGGATGAGCTCAGTGCTGGTCGTCGTCGATCGATTCTCGAAGTATGCGGTGTTCATACCAACACCACACGCATGTCCAGCAGAGGTAGCAGCTGGGCTGTTCTTCAAGAATGTGGTGAAGCACTTCGGTGTCCCGAAAGACATCGTGAGTGATCGAGATGCTCGATTCACGGACAGGTTCTGGACAGCACTCTTCAACTCGATGGGTTCAGAGTTGAAGTTCTCTACGGCTAATCACCCACAAACGGATGGCCAAACGGAGCGCATCAATGCCTTGGTGGAGGAATACTTAAGGCATTATGTGACGGCCAGCCAGCAAAATTGGTTGGAGCTGTTGGACACAGCCCAATTTTGTTATAACATCCACAGGTCGTCGGCTACAGGAATGAGTCCTGCAGAGCTTGTCATGGGACAGCAGCCTCTCACTCCTCTCGAGTTGGCTCAATCGACGGACCAAGGAAAGTGCCCTGCTGCATATCGCTTCGCCAAGGAGAAGGAGGAGCTGATAGAACAAGCTCGAGACAGCTTGCGCAAGGCAGCAAAACGCATGAAGAGGCATGCGGATGAACGAAGGCGTTCATTGGAATTCCAGGTTGGAGATATGGTGCTGCTGAAGCTCACTCCACAGATATGGAAGAAAATCAGCAGTAAAACCGTACATCGAGGGTTGGTACCAAGATATGACGGCCCCTTCGAGGTGATGAAGAGAGTCGGGCAGGTTGCTTACCGGTTGAAGCTACCCGACAGGCTGAAGGTACACCCAACATTCCATGTAAGTTTTCTCAAACCTTTCAACAGGGACTTGCTTGGAGATAGACAGCAAGTAAAGAGAGCTCCACCGGTAGTTCGGAAGCAGTTCGACAAGGAGGTCGAGAAGATCCTTGCACACCGGACTATGGGGCAAAGCAAGAAGAATCGACGGACTGATTTTCTTGTGAAGTGGAAAGGCGGCAGCGAGGCCGATGCTACGTGGGAGCGGGACTCTACACTATGGCAATTTGAGAAACAAATTAAGGAATACATGGACTCTACTCCGACGAGGACGTCGGACTCTCTTGGTGGGGGAGGTTTGTCACACCCGTTGTGAGTGGTAGGTGCCACCACAACGAGATCATGTAACGGATCTCATGATCAAACGAGGCGACGGACTGCCTCGAACATATGTGTGCGCAGGCAGCACACATAGCAGCAAGTGACGGTCACGACATGTTTGGGTGGAGACCCAAACAGCCCAAAACCATCCTGCAGACCGAGCAGCAGGTCAAGATGGCTAAAGGGAGCTGCAGAAAGCTGCAGTTGAACTGCAGGGCAGCAGTTGAACTGCAGGAAGCAGTTGCTGAACTGCTGGGCAGCAGTTGGACTGCAGGAGGCAGTTGCTGAACTGCTGGACAGCAGTTGAACTGCAGGAGGCAGTTGCTGAACTGCTGGACAGCAATTGAACTGCAGGAGGCAGTTGCTGAACTACAGGGCAGCAGTCGAAACTGCAGGAAGCAGTTGAGGAACTGCAAGGCAGCGGTTGAAACTGCAGGAAGAATATTGTGGAGCATGTTCTCCATGATCTCCAGCAGTTGCTCACAGCCAAACGTGTACTATAAATAGACTAGGGGGTCTATTGAGTTGGACACACACAGGTAGAGAGACTTGTAGTGTCACTCCGTGTTAAGAGTTGTATTTCCTTTTATGTGAGCAATAAAAGGGTGGCAAGATTGTTATACTTCTCTTCTCCTCTATACTCTTGTGGGCTTGTGCGAGTTTGGCGGGCTGAGGTGGGCGAACCTTGGCGCCATCACGGGCAAAATTTCAGGGTAGAAATTCGCCGGTGTGACAGTAACCGTGATAGAAACTATTGGCTGTACTTCTCTACAGAATTAACTTTTCAATTTAAATTACAAAATTCATAAATTAACCTTCACTTCATCATTTGAGACATACAATCAACGGACATTACAAAACCCTTATCTTCCTCTCACTGAAGTGAAGCTGCCCCAAACCCGCCCTTCCACTCTCCATCTTCACCATATGAAGCAGGAAGTCATTCCAAGCATCAACAGGCCCAGGCAGGCACCAATGTACACAGTCATTGTACATCACACTAGTGAAGTTCTTAGGGTGCCCAAATCTGCTAGGGTGTCCGTCTGGCCTCATCAGCATTGCCTCAGTAACATCCATCAACCTAAACTTAAGACCCTTGTTGCTTGCTTCTTTCTCTGCAGCCCTAAACTCCTCCACTTGGGTCATATAAAGCTCCATGTTCAACCCATCAAGCCTGGTCTCATTGCTCCTAAATGGCCTTCGTCTGATACAATCCCCTCCCTTGTTCCACTCCCCATTCTCGAAGTGTGAGGGTGCAAATGTCCTGAGGAACGTGACCCCCTTGTAGCCCTCCATGTTGAGTAGGGCTTGGAATGTTGCCCTAAACGCCATTCTGTAGCCGTAGTACATGGTTAGGTCAGTGATGTTAGGGTTGAGGCAGTAGTGACAGCCGACTATTCCACCCGCGGAGTTGTAGATGGTCGGGCGGAAGAACCAGTGGCCCGCAGAGACGACAACGTAGTCGAAATCGGAGATGTGGGCGGTCCAGCTGGCGTCGGGGGTGTCGCAGTACAGGTTGAAGAGGCCAGTCAGGGTCGGGCCGGCTGGGTCGGCTTCCTCGGCCTTGACTAGGAAGGGGGACCAGAAGTTGGCCATGGTGAAGTTGTGGGTCGGGTATGACCACCAAGTCGATTTCCCGTCTGATGGTGTTGGCGAGATGTCTACTGCATATGTCACCTGTCAATTTGGAGAAAATATAGCACAAGTAGAAAATGAGCATGGGATATTTGAAGTAATGGGAGAGATAAGATGATAGAGTAAATTGATAAATAAGTTTCATAACGTAGTTATTGAAAAAAAACATTTTTAATTGATATATTTTTAACTTCTTAAAATCAAACATCTATGCATTGTTATCTTTTTCTACTTCTTTTTTTTTTAAAAAAAAAATCTTATAAGAAATGAATTACAATTACAACATTTTGGGACAACAAGAGTTTCCATCCATCCCTTAAAATGACTAGCTAATAGAAGCAAGTCCACCACAAGTCCACATGATTCGTGAGCTGTTAAAATCATAATCGGTAGTGAGAACCAAACTATATTAATTATACTTGTGTATTATATAATAGATATCCATATCTTATACAATTCGATGATTCCAATTGTGATTGGATGTTGTTCCTCTTATTCGCGCCCGTTAGGTGCCGAGTAAGGCCGAGAAAAGGAAAGCATAACAACTTTCTCTCCATGCGACGCAAGGCGTGACATTGATTACAATAAGGCAGGTGGAATGTCTCTACTGCACCACAAGACAATCTTGCCCAGGGTGGCAATGCAACTGGGAAATTGCCATTCTGATTTGTAAACCTAAGCTACCAACAAAATATATTTCTATTGAGAAATATCCACCGGACCCAACATTGTCACTAGTAGCTTGTGGCAGTGATGCATTGCATTTCAGTGTCACCTTGACTTGCTAGAATGGTTTCACAGACTAGAATCCTAGTTAGAAACTCAATTTTCGATCTTTTGTATTCTAGCAAATACTGTTTTTTTTTTTATGTAATTGGCTTATTGAATGATACTGTATGGAAACTCCTAAATATTTCTTTTTCTAAATATTTTAGAAAATAGTCATTGCATGTGTACACGTGAATACGAGAGACCTACCCGACCTAAATGTATTGATGGTTTGGCGTTAGAGATGTTGTATAGCTTTGCGGTACAGAGGGATTGCATCAAAGTATCACCTTGACTTATGAGACTACATCATATAGCAAACAGGAGAAGTGCATTGATTGGAGGTTGCTAGGTAATCTCCTTGTTTCCAAAAATTAGCAAATGATTAAATAGGTCCAAATAAATACAATATATGAAGTATAATATTTACATAAGAAAACAAACCTTACTTTAGAATGTAAGCATTTGGGTCTTCATGTGCAACAAACTTTAATCAAAAACTCTAATTATTGTATTAAAAGGACAAAAAACTCAAATTATTGGAAATTAAATATTAGTCCAAATTATTAGAGGAAAAAACATAAGTAACTTGTGACAGCTCACTTATATTGTCGCTTCAAAACATAGTCATTATGCTTTTAAGTTTTTTTGAGATCAGTCAGCAGACATTAGGTTTAGGGAGTTTCATATGAAAGCCATTGTTGCAATATTAAAAACATTCTAAAAGATTAACTTTTTTGTTGTTTTTCAAGTAGAAACTTAGCACTGTATCACCAGTATATGGTTTGCAAACTACCACTAGCAATATGGAAAAATATAAGCTTACTCTATTCAAGAGGCACATCAAGGACTGCATCTGATTTCTCCCCACAGAGTCCCCTACAAAGGCCAGGGACTTCCCCCTAACGAGCTCAAGAAACTGCGCTGGGTTGAAGATAGGGAGCTCACAGCCGTCGGGCTTCCACCTCCACTTCATGAACTCACTGTCCGGCCTCCCATACTTCATGCAGTTCTGGTGGTCATGAATCGCCCAACAAGAATTGTTATGGTAGTAAGGAGCCCTAGGGTTGGGCACCCACTCTCCCCGGAAAATGTCACACTTCTTCGCCTTCCTCAAGCTGATTATCGTCCCTGCATTGTCTTCTCGGCGTGTCGGTGATGCAGAAGGAGGAGGAGAAGGCGAGGAACCCCACGGAAGTGATGAGCCTAGCAAGGGGAAGAAGTAGAGAGGGATGATGGTGAGGAGGACTAGGGTTAGGGTTAGAAAAAGGACTATTTTGGGGGTGTTTTGTAGATATGTTGCCTTCGGATGGTGTGGAGTTGGGTTTTTCATTGAGAAAAAGATGAGAGTGATGTAGAGGCTCAGTGATGGTGGCGGTGGTCTTTTAAAACAAGTTCTTGGGTCGCAGTCTTACAAAAGGCACCCTGGATTTGAAATGAACTATAAGAGTTCAAGAGAATAAGTTACTGTTTGGTTGGGGATTAAGATTAAATTCGAATTTAAGATCAAAATTAAAATATAAAAATATAATTTGATTAATTTTTTAATGTTTGGTTGTTAGTCTGATTAGCGAATGGTTTAAACTTTTTTTGGATCTATATATCCTTAGATATATTATTTATTGAAGTTTAAATGAATAAATATAAGAATAGTATAATAATTTATTTTTTAAAATAATATAAAAATAGTTTGATTATTTTTTTAGTGTTTAAATGATAATTGATCAAGATAGGATGATTCTTATTTTAATTCCGGACCAAATGTAACATAATGTTTAGACATATCAGTGGGAAATTTTAGCACATACACCCTATATTTTACAGAATTTTAAGATGATCCCATTCATTATTAAGATTTGCAAGACATCCATCCATTTTTTTTTCATTTTTTTCTTCTATTTTACGATTTTTTATTATTGTCAAGTAACTTGACAAAACCATCTCTTGTAAACGAATAATTGCTTTAATCCTTCTTTGCTTCCTCTTATTCTGCACGTGTAAGTTAAGTTGGTTGGTTCTAATTAATGAAAAGCCAATGGAGCGTTTTTTTAAATAAAAACACATAATGAAGGAGGTTTCTTGCAAATATTTACATGCAAGAATTTTATTTCAAATAACCAAGGGTTTAATTGCAAAAAATATTTCTTTACAATTCGAACACCTATTCAATTATTTTCGTGCATTTATTTGATCGGCTACTTATCACTTTTCTTTTAAGCGAGGGTCTAAAACTGCAATGAGATATTATTTGACAAATTTTAAAATTATTTTTTAAATATATTTTGTTTATTATTATAGAATATATATATATTCATCTAGGCGGTACGTCAAGGGGATCCATCAAGTCCATATTTTATCGATCAAAATTAAATTCTATGATGCAACTAATTTATACGTAATCCAAAGTGCATGATAATTTAGCAATTTCGGATCTTTTCAGTTGGCGGGTCAAAACCGGGCATTGGATCACCGACAGTCTAATCATTTATCGGATGAGAAGTTACGAAGGACGTTGCAGTACAGCCTTCTTCCGAATTTGCCACGTGTCTTCTTGTTAAGGGGCCGAAGTCTGGGTGATGTGTCAGCCAGTAACATTGCCACGTTATCTGAACAGCAAAATCCCAAAAGGTTATGTCGTAGACAATCCTGTGATTTGATGTATAAAGCCGGGCGTTTGAAAGACACGTCTCAACTGGCCGGTATTTGTTGACCTAAAGGGCGGAAATTGTGACGCGAAGAATCACCGAGGGTAGTTGAATTTTACTTTTAAATTATAAATATAAAATTTTTATATATACATTTACGTAATTTTCTAAAAGAAAAATACCAACTGAGATAAATACGTGAACTTTAGGTGCACTGCCTTAACACCCATTTTGAAGCCCCACTGTGCTCGACAAGGAGTAACAACACATGGGCTCATCCTAACCCAACTCCATGAGTGCGCTGGGCTTGGCCCGGACAACAAATCAGCCACAAATGAATGTCAATCTAAGTAAAACACAGATGATCCCAGTTCAAATTAACTGTCCTACACTCCTACTCCATGACCAAGTGTCACTTGCACCGACTCCACATGCCCTAAACCTGCTCCCCTTATGCCATATGCCACTGCTCCCAACAAGCCCTTCTCAAGACTCTCTCTCTCTCTCTCTCTCTCTCTCTCCCCTCCCCTCCCCCCCGCGGCCGTGTACCAATTCTCTTCTTAAATTTCATACAACTCTTGTAAAATCCCACCGCACACAACTGGCGATTTCTTTCTTGGCATCTGCGCCATGCAGATCCAAGAAGGACACCATGATCATCGGCATAGCTTCTTGCTCAGGTCAGTTTCTTGATCCTGGGATAGAAAGAAGTTCAAATTTGATCAAGAAATGAAAAGCAAGCTTCTGGGCATCGCCACGCAGATCTTGGTCATGGCGATCATCGTCTCTGTCGTTCTCCTCCTCGCCGGCATCGGAGTGCTTGCCCTCGTCCACGCCTGCATAATCGGGAGGACCTTGACTCGGGGAATGACGGCCACGCCTGCCGGAGCTGACGCCCGCGACCTCGAAGCAGGTGCCGGCGACGGGTTGTCGTTGCAGGAACTCGAGGAGCTGCCGTGTTATGAGTTCACTGATGGCGGCGGCGGCGGCTGCGGCGACTGTGCGGTTTGCTTGGAGGCCTTCGAGGTGGGGGAGAAGTGCCGGCGGATTCCTGCTTGCGGGCATAGCTTTCATAAGCACTGCGCGGATTCTTGGCTGATGAGAGCCCCGGCGTGCCCAATATGCCGGGCCGGCGCCTGTGGCCGGGCGGTCGGCAACGGAGCAGAAGACGCTTGAAGTCTTGGGACTGCTGGAAATGGGTTCCTATAAGCCGGTGTTTGGATTTTGTACAGATTGTGCTTGAATTCCATAAATTCTTTAGTAAAATAGAGCTTCTCTATTTTGAGTTCTATGTGTTACACACTCGACCATATTAATTCCTTAAATCTTTCTGAATTGCATTCAAATATTTCGTTTCCGAGAAATCACACGTAAGGTAACTCAATTTGGAAATCCTATTTCATATAATTTGCGACTTAAATTGGAAGATGGTGATTTAAATCGCGTTCTAATTATGCTAATTTTATTGTTTGATGAGCCAACCTGATTCATTTGAACTATTGAAACAAAACTAGCAAGCTAGAATAATAGTTAACGAGGTTCGTTTGTTGTCCTAGTGGTGAATTTGAAATAACAACAACTCGTGTTTGCTGCTGCTCTTTCAGAGAATGTTGGACGGAGACGTGAAGTTGTTTGCTACCAATCAAGCGTGCCTCTCTTTCTAATTCAAGATTTTCTCACTAAATCTTGTGCTTTTCGTTTAAGTGCAAGTTGTATTTTCCAAAGAAGCATGCAAGTTAATCGACTTCAATTTAATTATATTTATTGTTGTTATTGTGCTAAATTTACTCAATCTAATGCTATTAATCATTCGTTATTTAGACGGTTAAACTTGTGATCGAGTGTTTAGACGGTCTGGTAAATGTTTAAGTGGTTTTTTTTTTTTTTTTTACTGTATTGGCATCATGCAATTCCGATTCTTTCTTCAAAAAGTTTATAACAAGAGGTCTTGCATACGAGAGTTTGTATGGATCGCTTGTGTCTATCGCGGTGCACAGGTTGAATCCATTGAATTATTGTCTATTTGCTTCGAGGGTGTGGCATGCATTTGTAGAGCAATTTCTTCAACTATGTCCTTGGACTGTCATTATAGGTTCAGCTTCTCCTCCTGATGATGGACAACTTGTACTGAAAAATCCTGTAACTTACTATCTGCAGCTCAGCTCCGCAATTGTCCCTTCTGTCTAGAAGCTACGCTGTACCAGCGAACTGCCCCGTTACGTGAGCGATCGGCATCTGCAATGCATTAGTCGGATGATTTCCTGGAGGAGCTAAAAATTTTTATATCTGATTTGTTCTAAGTTTGTTGATTTATAGAAAAAAGTTTTTTTTTTATATTTTTTTTACATACAATCCCTTTTAGATTTTGGCATTAACCTATAACTCTTTTTATTATTATTATTTTATAACATACAACCCACAAATTAAATTTGAATTAAATTTAAATTTTTTGACAAAAAATCAGCTGATTTATAATAAATTTATTGAAAATAACCTACAATATCACTATTAGCCAAAAATCACTTTCATTATAATATTAATTTATAAAAAATCACCACATTTAAAATACTAAAAAAATAAAAAAAATCAAATTGTTCATATTCAACCAATCAATCCACAATTAATGAATAATCGATATTATAAAAAATAAATATTTAATATTTACTTTTATAATATCGAATTACTGATTCTTCATAAAACTGGATAAAAAGAATATTTTTTTATATTAATTTGATAGTTGTTTGAATCAAAATCAAACGAAAATAATTTGACTTTTTTATATTCATTTAATCAATAAAATCAAATTAAAATAAAATACTATTTAGTTTTTAAATTGCTAAAATTGCTATCATTTCCAGCTCGCGTATTTTCTTTTAATTACATTTTTATCATTAATGCCACAAATAAAACTTTGCTAAACAACTGTCAACTAACTGAGCTCTCCTTATTTTACGAACAATTAAAAGTACTTATCAAAAATTTTCATCAAACACCATTATCTTGCCCCTAAATAGTTCATTTTTGTCTATTTTATCCCTCATTGTACAATCTAATGCTTCAAATATAATTTCTTTGTCATTGGTGTTTCATCCCATATTATTAACTTTGACATTCGAATCAATTTGACCAAACCACTTTGCTTTTTAATTCCACAAATACTTGAATGAGAAATTTTAAAAGAAATTTTAAATTTTGAATGTGCAGTTCTACTGGTAATAGTGACGCAGCAACTCCACATGTTGTCATTACAATTACCAAATATTTTTGAGTTCTAATATATGCAAGCAAAGCACGATAGAGAAAAATTTTTCCAGTTCCTCCGGGGCCATCTATAAAGAACAAACCGTATTTTTCAGATTTAATTGCTTCTATGATCTCGTCAAAAGTATTTTTTTGGTTTGAATTTAATTTGAAAAAAATGTCCATGTCTTTTGTTGGAGTAGGAATTGCTATCTCATCTAAAATTTCCTTCGATATAGCCAAATTTTTAGCTTCATTGCTATATAAAATAGGTAAATCAAAATCACTGATATTTTTGCCCATTCCTTGAAGAAAATTTTTTTATCTCTATTAAGGCTACATTTATTTGTTTATGTTCTATCATTAATCCAGTTCTTGCAAAATCTTGTGTCATATCTTTCATAAAATTTTTCCATAATGTTTTTACATCTCCTGGTTAACATAAAGCCAAAATTGTTGCAAAAAATCTTCTTAGAACATAAGACATATCATATACAACGGCTTCTTCTATAAAAGTTGAATTTACATCGTCATTTTTAAGCAATCCATATTTGTGTGCAGATTCTCTAAAAGTAAAGCATTTTATACCATCAACAGTTAATAAATCCTAAAATGAAGTAGATCCCAAAATATGATTTAAAAGCAATCTCAAGTAATACCTCTCACCTTCAGTTAGATTAACTGCATTGACACGTTTGATCATACATATCTTTTTCCTCTTATTCCAACATAAATTTTTTCATCCCATATATAATATTTAGGAAATAGCCGATAAGGATATTTTCTAACCTTAGCATCATTTATATTTTTGTAGAAAAATTCTATTAGCATAGTTTTTATGGTATATTCTGAATAAACAACATTTTTAGGTCATTGTGCCTCCAATAGCTAAATATTTGTTTGTGGGCAAATGGACTTGCAATGATATGATATAAGGATGCATTTCATTTAATCTAAAAGTATGGATTCTCCGCATAGCTTTTGTTGGTGAAACCCATCTCGCATCTTGATAGTTTTTAATTTCAACAATCTTCATGCTTTCATCTTGATCAATATATATTGAAATGCGATCATGCTCTTTATAAATATACTTATATAAATATTTCATAGCTGATATAGAAGAATAAATTTTAATATTTATATGTCAATTATATATTTTTAGAATATATGGATTGTATGGCACAACTTATCTATTATCAAGAAGATGGCCATAAATCTCAACTTGTCTACCATTATTTCTTCTTCGATAAATTGAAAATAAGTCTTTGCCTTGTATGGATTCTGAATAAAATACTTTTGGATAGTTGAATTTGCACTTTTCATTATTTATATAAGGAGATGATTTTCCTAAATTACCACAAGGATCGTGAATCATAAATTTGATAACAAGCCGATAAAATTCTAGATCTTCCCTTTTAAATGAAATTTCTGCACAAACTATGTGATCAAATATATCCAGATTTATAATTTTATCTTTCTTTTCTAATATTATGAAAAAGTGTGCATGTTGAAGAGCTCTTTTCTGAACTTCAGTCATATGAACACGGGCTGTCACTTGACCAAATAAGTCTTCATTAAATTACCTTCTTCAAGTATTCAATTTTTACTCTAAAAACTCTAGTAAATAAATATGATTTATTGAATATCATCTCCCAAGATTTAAGTTGTGATATTATTTCCACCCACTCTAGATTACAAGTTATTATGAGAAAAATATCAAGTTTGCCAAATCAATGAACAAAAGTCAATGCATTTAAGTATCATTGTCATAAATCTAATAGTCCTCCAATAAAGGAAAATGGTAGAACAACTCTTCTCCCAACTTTGTCACCTCTTAATTCACTAAAATACATACTATCAACTATTCCTTGATAAAGCTCAGCTCTAGTAGTATCTTGATTTTTGTAAAAAAATTTCAATCTATCGGTCTCAACTTTGATGTACATATTAACAACAAATTGCGAAAATAAGCGGCCACTATACAATAATGTTGTTTGAGAATCTTTAGGAATTTGAATTTTGTAGCAGTAATATTTTCGACAAGTGATCTATATGATTTTTCCTTGCAATTACTAAAAAAAATTATAATTTAGCGATGATTTATAAACAAATTGAATTAATTTAAATACTAAAAATAAATTAGCTCATACCCCCCTCCATTTGTAAATCTTGTTGAAATTAATTTTCAATTCTAACAATAACATAAGCTGAATCTACAATTAAATATTAATCAGAATTATAAAAAATTTATGTATAACAAAATATAATAAATATAAAATAATTATAGCAAAATTGTACCTTGCTCTATATGTATATCTTGTTGGAATTAATCCTTGCTAATTGTAGTGGCAATAGATTCCAAATCTTGCATTTGCAGTTTAATTTGGCATTTGATTTTTTTTATTCTTTGCTATATGTCTATGTCATCTATTTTCACCCCATGGAAATAATAAAGTATATTGAAGAGGGTCATAACAACCATAATATAATTGTACTTTAAAACTCTCTTTTTTTCATGAACAATAATTTCTCTATTAAATCTTCCTTGTGGCTCATTACCTTCAATCCATATTGTACTAACCTGAGAAACTATTGGAACATTGTATATATGCTGATCAAGATTATATTTTTTGTTAATAACAATAATATGCTCTTGATCTTTTAGATTCAAAGATGGTACAAAATGATATATTTGATCATGAACTTTTTAAGTATAAACACCAGCTGATATGTTTCCCAAACTTTTATTAATATTTGCTCTTATTAAAGTAAATGCAAAAAACATTATTGTAGCCATGTATTGAATTTTTAAATTTATGTGATTCTGGAAAGTTAGACATATATAACTCGAATAAAATCATCAGCATAGAGCTGATTTCAATTGTCATTTCTCCATTTGAATAGCAAAATATAAGTGGTTTATATTGAAATCTTTTAACACCACAATATATGCAATCTGACTGTGATTTCAAAGCATGTATGCTTGTTTTAAATATTTTTTAAATTTATTTTTTTTTCCTTCACAATTATCAACATTAATAGTAACTTCTTTAGAAAAATTGTAAAATAAAATAAAAATACATAAGGTTATAATTTAGGATGTAAATAAATACATTAGTTTATGTTAATAAATCACATAAAATATTACGTAAAACAAATTAACTTTTCTTTGAAGATAAACTATTGAATTTTGAGAATATGATATTTATATTATCTTTTCTCCCAATATTGAAAGCACTTGGCTTTCAAGTTGTTGAGCATTAGTATTGATTAGTAATGATTCTTTATCTTTTTTCTTGTGATATTTTTCACTCATCTTTTATAATAATTCTTTTTTTGTGACATATTTGCATATCTTTGTTTTCTTTTCTCATTTTTTCTTGCTCGCTCATCTTTAATAAAAAATAATATGAATATTAAGTATATATATAGTAAGAGAATCAATAAAAATATTACAATAGTAGAATATGTATACCTTATATAATTCGTAGAGCAACTCTCACATCAAGATTTAGTTGTCTACCAAATTATTAATCATTCAATATCAATTTCTAAGTATCAACACAAGTTTAGGAGTATGTTGGCCTTAAGAATTGAAAATCTTGGCAGATAACCTAAAGAAGCTTACAACACAACCAACATAAATAATTTTTTCATGAGTTAGATCGTCCAAAATCATTCATTTATAT
The DNA here is from genome assembly GCA_005019695.1 of Trichopus zeylanicus subsp. travancoricus. Lineage (NCBI taxonomy): Eukaryota > Viridiplantae > Streptophyta > Magnoliopsida > Dioscoreales > Dioscoreaceae > Trichopus > Trichopus zeylanicus. The sequence goes on from RXID01014725.1 coordinate 15,999, forward strand.
CTTAAGACAAAAAATATAGATTATCATCAACCTAATGGTAGAACATGGATAACCAAAGAAGAGAAGAGAAATAAGTTGTGCACAAAACTTAAGTGGATTATTAAATGAATCTTAAGCAAAATCAAGTACAAATACACTTATTATTCTTGTTCGAGTTCTTATTCTCATGAGATCAAAGATTTCTACTCAACTTGTCAATTAACTATAATGTTAAAGATGATAAGTGATCAACCTTAACTCATCTTCGTATCAGGAAGTTTTGAAAACTCTATAATGAACTTGCTACATCAAATTTTGCATTTATCAATTGCCAAGTTTTTTCACTACCAAGAAAAGAAAACAAAAATTGTCATAAAATAGGTGCATTTTGATTGAACCACATTAAAATGATGGTTTGGCATACATACATACATACATACATACATATACATATATATAATTATATAGATATATAGATATATATATATATATATATATAGATAGATAGATATGATTTTCTTGATTTGACTTTCATTTTGGTTTCGATAAATACAAGTAGCTGCAATCAAAAATCACAGGTCAGATTTTCAAAAGGCATAATTGTTAGACATGCAGGTCATTTTTAGCTCCTAGCATGTGAATGTGACATAAAGACATGGGAGTTCAATGAGCTTTGAAGCCTTCCTACTCGGCCATGTTAATTTGTTTTTGTGAAAATGTTAGTTTGAAGGGTAAATATTGCAGAATTACTTGAAAACAAATTTCATCTATGATACTTAAGTGCAAGACAATATTCTTAGAATATTTCTAATGCATGAATGCAAAGTTGATGAAAAATGAATCACAAGTTCCAAATATGAAATGTCTAACCTTTCATCATGTCAAGCTTATGCTGCCACTAGAAACAAGAAATAATACACTTGAAGTTCTCTAAAGTTAACAATCGAGAGTTCATATCCATGTAGGACAATATTTGATACCTAGAACAGTGATTAACATCAAAATTCAAGCCAACCAGAATATTAATGGAAAATGGGTATTCAAGATGTCCCATAAAATGTGGGATAACTCACAGAAATCTCAGGATATTGCTGATGATTCCATCAAAACTTAATAATGAGTTAAGCACTTCTTTGAAGCTTTTATCACCTAGTATATGCTGCACTATGTCAAGGGTCCATTGGAAATATGATTGTTGAATACATAAGCTTTTTGTTTATTCTACTTAGTGCAAATTGAAGAAATAAAAATGATTGTAGATTTTGATAGACCAGTTTATAGAGATTAATAGATAGGAAAAAGAGAGAAAAATTAATGAAGAACAATATGGGATGCTCTAAAGATCAACAACAAATAAAGATCATAAGATCCATAATAAAACTGACATTAAAATAATACATGGACCAAGACACCCCAGGTCTCTATTCCAAGTTTGAGAATTGTAAAACCTTAGTCACAAAGCCTTATTAAGGAAGAAATCCTATAATAAATTAGTAATAAATATTTCATTCAACTATCTACTTTTACATTTGTCAATTACAAAGATTGTTCACTTCCAAAAAAATAAGAATACTGTCAAAAATTACCATGTACCGCATTAAAATAGGTGCATTATAAAATAGTTACCAGCCACTTGCATCCCGCCAGTGGGAGCGGGACCTCACCGGAGATTTTGTTCCCTCCTAGATTGAGAATTTGTAGGCTATCGAGCGTGTCCAACTCCAGTCATAGTGCACTAATGAGGTTGTTATGGCCTAACCACAACATCCATAATTAGAAGCATCCAGCGAGACTCATTGGTATCATCCTAGAAAGCAAGTTGCTAGAGAGGTCCAATGCTTGGAGGTAGGTCAAATTTTCAATCAATGACGAAATCTCACCAGTTAGCTAGTTGTTAGTGAGGAACAAGCCCCGGAGATTCCTCAACTCAATGATCTTTGGTGGGATCTCATCGAAGAGTTGATTTTTGGATAGATTCAGCAGTAGAAACCCAAATTTATCTAGCTCCTCCATCATCTTGCTCGAAATCAGCCCCGAAAGTGCATTGGAGCTCAAATCCAGAACCACAAGCTAGTTGAAGAAGATGGAAAAGGTCGAGTGCTTATGCCATAGCCAAGTACATGAAGGAGAAGCAAGAGGGTCAGCTACTGGTGAATTATAATAAAAACTTTGCGATTTAGTTGAGGGGCTTTTCCGCCAAGGGGAAGCTCATGAGGGTGAAAGCATCATTCAAGCTTGTTGTATCCAAGAAGAAGGGGAAGAAGGATGTGAAGAAGGAAAACAAAGAAGTAAAGGACAAGAAGTAACCAAAGTCTAAGAAGAAGATTAAAACTATTCCCCTGCACCAAAGGATGAGAAATCAAAGAAGTTGGACATGTGAAAAACTAGGAAGGCAGCACCTGTGAAGCCAAAGTAGCTCAAGTCCATCAAGTCCCTTGCAGCCAAGAGGGCTAAGAAGGCTTCAACCTAGTTTGGTAATAACAAGCTCTATTTTGGGGTTTTTCGGTATATAGACTTGATGTATGATACGAACAAATGAAGTATAAAGATCTGTGCTTATTATTTGATTTACATATTTGCCTTTTGTTGGTACATTAGATTGACTGTGAGTTATGTGATCATTATGGAAAAAGAGAAAGCTTTGGCTGAATTGAGATGCAAACAGAGAGTCATATTGTAGGCAATGGAAATAACGGATGTAGATCTTGAATCTGTGGTACAAATTGCGTAATGAGTTTTTGCACCATGAAGGATTGCACAACTTGATAGTTTTGAATGGTTCCCAAATTTATGAGCAATTGTAATGTATTTTCTTGGAATTCTAACAAAGAAGCTTTATATTTCATGTATTTATGGAATATGTTATCTATTTGCAAAATTATAAAAAAAAAACCCTAGCATTTTCCATGAGCTACACCATTGCTGAGTAGATCACCAACTCGGGTACATCACCTTATAGCTTGGTTCAAGGATCTATTCCTCCTAAGTTTTTGGTTCATCTGATTCACCTTGGTGTATCATTAATAACAAAAAAATATAATTGAAATTCGACAAAATAATTAAGTGATACTTTTGAGTGATTAAATTAGATATAGGTGAATTGAATAAGAATTTATTAATTTTTAATGTTCTAATTAAGTGAATTTTGCCATATCAACCTAATGACATAGTAGAAGTTGGACAATAAGGACTCTTTTAAGTGCTACGTATTTCTATCGAAACACTTGAATCTATAGTAAGGGTCATGCACCTCCAAAGGGTTTTGTTTACTTGAAACACAACAAAAATCACTTAAATCTTACTTTTTCTCAGTTTTTCAACCGTATAAAACTTGATAAGAAGGGGCTTTCTAACATCTTAGTGTAGAGAATATCAAAATAATCTAACATAATACAGTTTTGAACTGAAATGATAATCTAATATTATTAGCAATCAATATCAAGCATAGGATTTTGTTTACTTGAAGTACAACAAAAATCACTTAAATATTTTTTTCTTAGTTTTTCAATCGTATAAAGACTTTCTATCGCCTTAGTGCAGATAATATCAAAACAATCTAACATAATACAATTTTGAACTGAGAGGATAATCTTACATTCTCAGTCATTGAGAAGGTTTATTAGAAAGAAAGAGAGAGTGTGTGTAAGCCGAATGCTTACCCAACTAGCTCACATAGGAAATAAATCAAAAATTTATAAAGATTAACATATATAGAAATTTCATTTTATGTATTTAATATTAATTAGAAACAACAAAAGTATATGTGTATTTCAAGAAAATATGTGGGGAGCATAAATATTTGTAGAAAGTACTATTCATCATAAGCTATTGTTGCAATCTAAATGCTAGCATTTTACACATAAGCAAGAACACTAACACACACAAATGAAAGACTAATTTGTGCATATATCATAAAATTAACCATGCTTATTTACCTGTTAGATCCTCTACACTTGCAAGTTTGATATCAATACTGTTAAAACTCTAGTTGCTAATCTCCAATTTCCAAAGATTTATATAAAGATCATCAACTAAGATGAAAGTTTCACCATCACCATAAAAAACAAGAATAAAATAAGTAAATCCACATCTCATAGATGAATCAAATGAAAACATGATAATGAAATAAAATTGTCAAATATCTCTCCAATTTTTCTTTGGCATGGTCATGGGAGTGAGGGGCTTATTGAAGACAAGGACGGAGACCATGTGAGCGGTGGCCAGAAGGAGGGATCAAATAGATTTAGGGGAGAAGCTCAAGGAGGGGAGGGCCGTGGATTGGGGGTTTCAAAGGGGAAAGAAATGAAGATGAAAAGACAAGAGAGAAGAGAAAGTAATAATGAGAATTAGATAAAGTTAATTTCAATATATCATTATACTCTTTAGTCTCACATTATACTTTTTGATGTTGGCCTCCATCCTTTTCAGTATATCATTTATGGTGGAGGTTGCCCATGGATTTGCATAATGTTGTTACTCCGCTATTATAGTTTTTTTTATCAATCTACAAACTAAAATCATAAAGAAGCAAGAGAAAAGTAACCCCATAGTATAAAGCTTACACATTAAAGAAACTATAAATAGCTTTCCAATTTAGATTGATAGTTCTACTTCGTGATGAATTAGAGATTGAAATCTAATGCAAAATTCCTTTTCTTGTAGCGGAAAATATCGATGTCCATCACAATTCACGATATAGAGGAAGAATAAAAAAGAGGAAAAGATAGCAGACAAGAGATATATGTGGCGAAGATGATTCAGATAATATTGTATTGATGAGAAGAGAAAGAGAAGATTACAACGATGGAGACGAAACTCCAATATCACCAACTCTCACAAAAGACTAAGTAGTCTAACCGTCACAAGATGTATTGAGAGTATTGATTTATGTCTCTCTCTCACACTCTATATGAAACCCTTACATCAATGGAGTATTTATATATGTGGCCTAACTGTGTTTGAGTCAAAGTAGAAGACTGACTCAAATAAGACTTCTATTAATTTAAGTCTTCTAGTAGAAGATAAATCTAGATAAGGATTAGGCCCCCTAAATAACTTCCTAATATAATTGAGACTCTCCGGAAAATTCGGATTTGAGACACAATTAAGCCAACAATCTCCACCTTGTCTCGAATCATCTTATTCTCTGAATTTGAATCTGCAATAGATGTCTTTGCCATTACCTTCTGGTAATTTCACCAGATCTCAAGTATGGTTCTTTTGAAGGGAATTTATCTCTTCATTCATAGTAGTTTGCCACTGAGAAGAATTCTTATCCTGCACTGTTTCTTTATAGGAAGAAGGATCACCATTGTCAGTAACTAAAACAAAAGCTACCATATCTTCAAAACCATACCTTTCAGGTGGCTTTATTTTTCTTTGAGATCTTCGAAGTGGAGTCTTTTCAGAAACTTGATTCTTAGAATTTTCTTGAGAGTTGCGCATACCCTGAATATCTTCTTCTGAAGAAACTACATGCTCCACCTCCACTTGCATTATATCATTGGGATCTTTCTTGAGAGATTTTAGCATAACACTTTCATCAAATACTATATCTCTCTCAATAATTATATTTGAAATAGTAGAATCTCACAAATGATAGCCTTTGACGTTTTCGGCATAACCCAGGAAAATACACTTTTTGGAATGTGCATCTAACTTATCCTTGACAACATGCATATAAGCAGGGCAACCAAAAATCTTTAAAGAAAAATAATTTACAGGTTGACCAGTCCATACCTCTTCAGGAGTCTTGCAATTAATAGCTGTTTGAGGAGAGCGATTCATAATGAAGCATACTGTATTGACTACTTCTGCCCAAAAATCTTTATCAAGATTAGCTGTACTAAGCATACTACGTGTTTTCTCGAACAAGGTTCTGTTCATCCTTTCAGCCACACCATTTTGTTGAGATTTTCCTGGGATGGTAAAGTGGTGTTTGATGCCTTCATCTTCATAGAATTTGAGAAACTCTGTTGATTTATACTCTCCGTCATTATTACTTTTGAGGTATTTGATTTTTCTGCCAGTCCTTTTTTCAACTGAAGTTTTGCACCGTTTGAAAACAGAAAACACTTCGGCTTTGTGATGCAAAAAATAAATCCACACTTTTCTGAAAAAATCATCAATAAAACTGACAAAATAACGAGCACCAGATTTTGATGGAATAGGAGAGCACCACACATCAGAATGAATATAATCAATTAAGCCTTTAGTGCAATGAGTACTGGTGTTAAACTTTACATTGGACTGTTTACCATAGAGACAATGCTCGCAGAAATCCAATTTGCATGGATTTAGGCCTTTCAGTAATTTTCTTTTGTTGAGCTCACTTAAACCTTACTCACTCATATGGCCGAGACGCATATGCCATAAATGGGTCATATCAGAAGAAGAAGCCTGAGAAATTACTGCTCCACCTGCAACGATTTTTCCTACTAACTTATACAAATTTTTATACTTTAGGCCCTTCATTACTATCAATGAGTCTATAGCAACCTTAAGAACTTCACCTTCAGCAGAATACTTATAACCAGTAGAATCCAAAGCACCCAAAGAGATCAAATTCTTTTTCAAATCAGGAACATATCTAACATCAGTAAGAGTTCTAGTAATATTATCAAACATCTTAATTTTGATTGTTTCAATTCTAATAGTTTTACATGGATTGTTATTACCCATTAAAATCAAACCACCATCATAGGACTTGTAATCTTCAAACCAATCCTTATTAGGACACATGTGGTAAGAACAACCAGAATCAAGAATCCAAATATCATGGTAATGATCAAAATTAGAACTAATAAAAAGAACGTTACCAAAATCATCATCAGAACTCCCTTCAACAACTGACACTTGTTCTTTGCCTTGCTCTTTAGATTGAGATTCTCTTTCTTTTTTTGCTTTGAGCTTCCAACAATCTTTAATTGCATGTCCCATCTTCTTACAATGACTGCAGTTTATTTCTTTGGATTTGGATCTAGAACGACCTGTCCTTGATCTTTCTTTGGTACGACCTCTGACAATTAATGCTTCTGAGTGTGACACATCCCCTCCAATCTTTTTCAAATATTCATTAGATAGAAGGGAAGCAGAAATATCGTCAAATTTCAAATCCTTCCCATATATAAAAGTAGTTTTAAGATTCTCAAAAGAAGGAGGTAAGGACGATAATAAAATAATTGTCTTGTCTTCATTTTCAATTTTAACATCAATGCTTAACAATTAAGAGATAAGTTTATTGAAAGCATTAAGATGATCAACTATATTCGTACCTTCTGTCATTCAAAAATTGAAGAGCTTCAACTTTAAATAAACTTGATTTGAGATAGACTTACTCATATACTGTTTCTCCAGCTTTTTCCATAACTCTGAAGGTAATGTTCATCAAGAAACGAATAGAATACCTTATCGGTGAGATTGAGGATGATTGTGCTATGTGCGCTAGCCTTCTGGTTTTCCCAGACACTTTTGGTGACATTTTCAAGCTTGACGTCCTCCAATGTGTTTCTCAATTCTTGTTGAGTAAGAATTGCACAAACTCTTACTTGTCAAGTAGGGAATCCTTGCTTTCCATTGAATTTCTCTATATCGAACTTCGTAGTAAACATGTTGAACCAAGCTCTGATGCCACTTGTAGCGGAAAATATCGATGTCCGCCATAATTCACGATATAGAGAAAGAACAGAAAAGAGGAAAAGATAGCAGACAAGAGATATATGTAGCGAAGACGATTCAGATAATATTATATTGATGAGAAGAGAAAGAGAAGATTATAACGATGGAAACAAAACTCCAATATCACCAATTCTCACAAAAGATTAAGTAGTCTAACCGTCACAAGACGTATTGAGAGTATTGATCTATGTCTCTCTCTCTCACTCTATATGAAACCCTTACATCAATGGAGTATTTATAAATGTGACCTAACTGTGTTTGAGTCAAAGTAGAAGACTGACTCAAATAAGACTTCTATTAATTTAAGTCTTCTAGTAGAAGATAAATCTAGATAAGGATTAGGCCCACTAAATAACTTTCTAATATAATTAAGACTCTCCGGAAAATCCAAATTCGAGACACAATTAAGCCAACATGTTCTATGGGTTAACAATTTACATATAGTAATATTTAATCAATTATGATATGATTCATAGTTTCAACAAATAAGTGTAATGTTTCAATAATATTTCAAATTTTGAAAGATAACAAGATATCAATATTACACATGAAATTAACACAAAGAAAGCATAAAAAAATTAAAACCTAATACTAATTGACACAGCATTATGGTAATATCTCAAAGGCATCAAAAATTTAGTTTACCTAGAGGTTAGGACCTGCTCTAGAAACAATCTCAGAAATGTCATTTAGAAATAATGCATGAGTTTTATTCAACCTATCCAAAGGTTCACATTCTTATTCAATGGAAATTAAAGTTCACCACAATAGCAAAATCAAAATGCTAATATGAAAAATCAAGATAAACCTCGAGATTCATAATTGATAAATATCATGTGCCTCCAAAAAACTCCCTTTCGCAATGAGATGTAGCACATAGACCTCGTACAGCAGTAAGCTCGCTTGGGAGATACCTTCACCTCCAACATTCTGAACACTATCTCACAATCCTGAATCGCATCCCCCTTCCCCAACAAAAATAGCAAAATAAGAGCTCACCTCTTAGGAATTCAAATAGATCTCAAATAGAATAATATCTTAAGGAATCTAGCATCATTCCTATACCGCCGAACGACAACAAACCTCTAGATGCAATCCTCAACAAGACTTCTTAGTTTTGATCCATCATCTCCAACATTGAAATTGAAATCCTCCAAAGATTTGTGGATGGAGCATAGCCCGAGAAAGATGGGATCGGATTGGTGGCACACCAATTTGAGAAAGAAGTAGAAGAGAGATTAGGGGATTAAAACAAATGGGAAGAGAAAAGAGAAGGTGTTTATGGTGAGGAGAGTTTCTTCAAGGGACTCTTCACTGGTAGGTGGTGGGCCAGGTGGACCATGTCACTGTTGCTGGTGACAGAGAGACGAGGGAGAACTGGAAAAGAGGGGAAATGAAGGTTTTTTTGAAAATTTTTCAGAAGCTAATCACTTCTTGAGTTTGCAAAGAGGGAGGCCATTCGTGTCAAGTCACGACCTGAGATCCACGACCTCTGACAATCGGGAGATCTCAAAATCCCTTTCAAAAGTTGGTTGGCTGCTCCTTGAGCACAAACCTGCAAGGTGGGAGACCATCCTTGTCAAGTCACGACTTAAGATCTACGGCCTCCGATAATCGAGAGATCTGAAATCCTTATGAAATCAAGCAACTAAGATATTCGTTGCCTTGCGAGTGAGCAGGAGGCTTAAACGTCGATCATAGGGAAGGCAAGGAAGGGCGTAAAGAGAGCAGAGAATAGGGGAGGAGATGCAAGGGATTTGGATCCAAGCGGCCTCCATGGTCACATAAATTATACATAAAATAATTTAAATGAAGTTTATTGTCTTTGTAAAAATATGGACAATAAAAATATGTTTTCTCACCTCTCTTATAAAAATAGTTAAATTATTTTTTTTATATTTATTATATTTTATTAATTATCAAATTTTTTATTGACATATGAAGGAGCTCTTTAAAATTTTAAAAATAAAAAAAGCTTTTCAGTAAATTTACAAGCTTTATTAGAGGTTATTGGCATTTTTTTTCTTTTTTCCACACGAATCCACTTACTTTACCTGACTGATTTATTATATCCGAAAATTGCTCCATTTTATTAATATTTGCGTACCACCTCCGGAATTTCTATATTTGGTTTTCCATAAAAAAAGCTGGATAATGATAAATATAATACTTTCATATTTTTAATAAAAAAAAGTATAATTTAAATTTATTTTTATTAAATTCATATAGGACAATTTGATATTGTCGAGACTAAAACCAAACGAAAACAAACGGAAAAAAAATTATTAGTGTTTGACCGGATTGGTATCGTGTGGTCTCCAGTGTGTCAATCCACTGGCTTTATGCTTGACCATTTTGAATCTCGATGTCCATTGTCCTCCTCGACCGCGTTTGCTAAAAGATTTTTTTGAATCAATTCGGAGACAATAAATTCTGTAATAAAAATTCGAATACTATTCGGATAAATTTGTGATTAATTATATAATTATAACGTAATAATGACATTGTTAATCGCTTATCAAATAAACCCTTTAATTTTATGTAATTCGATGAAACAAATTGATTGTACTGTACATAATGAAAATTGAACATTTTTGTGGTCGCAGAGTACACGCGACTGAATTCGGACTTAAAAGAGTGGCAAACAAGGATCGCATCATCCGCCCTGGAAGAACATGGTGCGTGCGATCTAAGCGAGCATGCGAAACGCGCGGGAAACGAGTCATAGCGGATGAGAAAAGAAATGCGAACGCGATTCCCGACCGTGAGTAAAGCCCCGTGGGAGCCCACGGGAGTCCGTGTCATGCCGTGCATGTGCTTTGGCGCGTCTGACGTGTTGCAACTTGCAATTGCCAGAGAAGTTATCACGTTAAATGCCGAAAGAAGGTAATTAGCAAAAAAAAAAAAAGGCAAATAATATTTTTTAAAAATAAGAAAAATGTAGATGAAAGGAATTTGTCGACGACTTCGTCGCCCGCATAATCGATCGCATGCTTTATCGGCCAAAAGTTCATAAATACGCTGATGGGGATCATTTTGTGCAAGTTCGTCCGTTTGCAAGGGTATATTTGCAAAACCCCGATATGTGAGAAAAAAAAAATCTGAAAAACTGGTATATTTTACATTGAGAATCATATAAAAAATCAATTATTAAAATAAATCAATATAATTACGATTTTTAATTTTTTTAAAACTGTAAAATTGATTCTGCTTTTGATTTTCTACTTTATAAAAAATTAATAAATCAACACTATACCGATTTTAATATATTTTAATATATATTACATATATGTTAAAATTTAATTCAATATTTATATTTTTTTTTCTTAGGTTTTAAAGATGCAATGAAAAAAATTATTTTGTAAATCATATTAACATTTTAAATTATTGTAATATAAAATATAATTTTTAAATTTAATATTTTAAAAAATTGATATATCAATTTAAAAATAATTATAAAACTAGTTTGAAATTAGAACCAAACATTCCATTCCCATACAATTTCAATTCTGAAATCTTCAAGAATTAAAATTTAATTTTTAATTTTAAATATTATAATATTGGCCCGATTGACTTGTCCTACTCTCCCCTAACTACTTTTGGAACTCCATGTGCAGTGCGAGTCGGCATGCATACCATATTCTGCGTGGATTAGCTTTCGTGAATTTTTAAAATATTTATTTACGATCGATTCCAATATAAAACATCAGATAAGAGATAATTACAACTCAAAACTAGCCACCGAGTCCTTTGGTTGGGTTCCTAAATAAATATTTGGTTCAATAAATTTGAAATTAGTCCACTGTTACACTCAAATTATTTTTCATTAAACTGCGTGAGTTCGAGATAACCCTCTCACCAAATTGATAGATATCAATTAATTTGAAATCAAGATCAAAATCAAAATTAGTGAATTATTTTTTAAAATTAATATTTTTTTTATTAAAATTAACGTTTTAATAATTTAAAATTCGAAAAATTATTTATTTTTTATAATAATTTAATTTAATAATAATATAAAATAAGTAATATTAATTTTATTTAAAAAAATTATAAAATAGGTTGGTGTTAATCATAATCTCAAATTGAACGGGACCGTAACTAGCAATATAAGTTTCGCCAAGCAGTAAAGGTTCGGAGCAACCTCCCCCGAGGTGTGAAAGTCAAGGTGAGCCTTCCGAAGTCCTGTGAAGATTTAGATAAAGCTTATTCAAAAGGATAGAATTATGAGTCCGGTTTAAAACTGTGCATTCAATTTATTCGGTGATCAAATTAAACCGAATAAATTGAGCCGATAAATTTGATTTTCAAAATTTGGAACCATACCAAATCAAATTGGTCTAAAAATCGAATCAATATTGAACTAAAATGATTCAATTCGGTTGAGTTTGAATCAAAAATCGAATTCAAATAAATGTGTATAATTTATAACAAAAACTAAATGCATTCAACGTATATATATAGAGAGAGAGAAATGGTGTAAACTAGCTAAGCCGAGCGGGGACTTTGACTCAACTCTGGCTCGGCTCCAAAACTAGTGAATTTGGCTAGATTCAAATATAATTTTTTTAAAAAATTAACTATAATATCATAAATTATAATTTTTAAATTTATAATAAAAATATTAAACTTAAAAATATAAATATTAAAGAAATTATACTAATAGAATAATATCTAAATATAAAAAAAAAATATACCAACTACAATATCATAATTAAATAATTAAATATGTATTACACATTATATGTTATAAATATTTTTTTAAAATTATATTTTTATATACTAAAAAATAAATGAGCTCTCGAGTTGAAATCGAATGAGCCGGTTTCAACTCAAGCTCGGCTCGTTTGGTCGAGTCGAGTTCAAATTGTTCACGAGTTATGAGCGAAATTGACACATATATACATATATATATAATTTTAGTTACATTCAATTTAATGATTTTGATAATTCAAAACCGAAAACTAATTTTTTTTATTTTAAAAATTAAATTGAACCGAATATTGAATCAACCAAATTTACTATTCGATTTCGAGTTAATTAATTTATTCGTTTTAATCGGAATAATGCACAATCCTCTTTCAGTCAACAAAGACTTGAAATTTAAGACGAAAATTAAGATTAAAAATACTAAAGACTAATATAAAATATAAAAATATGTGATTACCAAGGCATGGCATTAGAACTGGTATTCTCGAAAAAAATCTCCTATAATAGATTTTTGACTTGCATATCAGAATTATCATTGTTGGATACTCCCAAAAAAAAATTTTGTCTTGTAAATCACAATGAAAATCAGTTTATAAATTTAGATATCAAGAAGTCAGCTCACTCGGACCGGTGATGAACCAAAGCCATCAACAAATGTGAATAATTAACAAAATAAAATGATACATTGATTTTTTTTTTTTTTAAAAAAATTTTTGCATTTACTCTGCAACAATTGGAATTCTCATTATTTGTATAGACCCGAAATCTATTGAAATTGTGTATATAGTTTTAACGTGATAAGTATTTTTACAATCGGTTTATACAGTCACTTAGATATACGATCACTCTTTTTCGAAACATTTTGTATAATCAATGGTAAGAATTTTTAAAATTGTGAATGTTTTTGTATTATTTGAAATTCGCCAGATCTATATATAAACGAACATCCTAACTTGTTGCAATATTTTCTCGTAGAAAAATTTCCATGCCCAAAGATCTGCAATTACAAAAACGTTAGGGAGTAAATTGCAAACATATTATATATGTTCCGATGGCTTTTATTACCAGAGTCTATAACGCGAAATTATATGTGTTACCAATAATTTACGGAGAACCACTTATTTTTTAACCATTAGTAAAATAATATTTATTTTATATTATAAATTTATAAAAAAATTACTTCAATTAAGATGTTTTAAAAATATTTTATTTAAATTCAATTTTATTAATTAAATTAATATAAAAAATTATTATCATTTAATTTTCATTTGAAAATTTTTTAAACTAATATAAAAAACTATTTATTTTATTTTGATTCTTTGACAATAATAATAAAATGATATAATGCGAATGATTTTTTTTGTTGATAGTGATAAAATAAATAATTTCTCATAAATATGTCATAAAATAAATAGTTTTTGTTAAATTTTTTATTATAATGAACACATTTTTTTAATTTGCAGAGGGCAGAGATGCACAATCCGATACGCAGAAATACCTCGAGGTCGGTTCCCATTGGATAAGTTATCGGAGCGGTGGCCGAATCTGGACAAACCCTAAAAAATTTGACGGCGATGAGTATACAAATAATAAATAATAAAAGGCCCCGGGTTTTACACGCGACAAAACAAGCACAGAGCAAAACAGCACAGAAGCCGCTCCTTTTGAAAGCCAGAGAGCGACAGAGGATAGGAGGAGGAAGAAAGAAGAAGGCGAGAGCGAGGGATGGATGCGGATGCGGCGGTGGCGAAGAGGCCCATGGAGGACGGAGAGAAGGAGCAAGTTGAGGACGCGGCCGTGGATTGCATCTCCTCGGTCATCCCCGGCTGGTTCTCCGAGATGAGCCCTATGTGGCCTGGTGCGTGGATTTTTTTTGTGCGTTTTTTTATTGTTTTTTGATTGTTCGTGGCGTAAAGGTGAGAGCTTGTGTGGTTTGGCTGTTGAATTTTACGGGTTGGATATTTGGATGGTTTTATTGGGGTTTATTGCCCTTTTGTATATATATTTTTTGATTTTTTGGGCACCTGGTTTTTTGTTTCCGCTTGACAAGCGGGATTTTGGGGGTGTTTTATTTGATGGAATGGATGATTTTGTTGTTTTATGCTATTTTTTCCCCTTAAACGATCGGGTTGTGGCGCATTGCGTTTACGGAAAAAGCTTCTACCTAGTGGGTTAGTGGCTTTGAGGTAAGTAATTTTCTTTTTCTTTTTAGTTATTGTCCTTAGTGACTTGATGATTCTATTTACTGGCTTTGAGTTTGGTGGTTTAAGTTGCTATTTTTCATTTCATTTTCTTGCGAGAAGCATTTTGGGACTTGCTTCTTTGTGCCTGAAATTTATAATGTGCATGCCATACTCATATTATTTACAAGTCCGATGTAACAGTATCCTTGCCCTTATTTCTTTCAGAGATTTATTCTACATGGATTAATCGATTTGGGGAAGTTTTACACTATTTGTAAAGTGATGCTTTAGCAACTTGTGGCTATTATTTAATATATAAGTCAATGATTTGAGTGAATCTTACTGTTTTGATGAAGATTTTCTTCTGCCGTTACAGGAGAGGCACATTCTTTAAAGGTGGAAAAGATATTGTTCCAAGGGAAATCACAATATCAAAATGTGATGGTATTTCAGGTATTTAATCATTACAATCATCGTATGAATTTTTCCTTCCTTGTTTTCATGTTGCCGGATCTTTGCAGATGTAGGTCCCTCAATTAACACTAGTGTTTTACATTTTTCTCAGTCCTCCACTTACGGAAAAGTTCTTGTCTTAGATGGCGTGATTCAAATTACAGAGAGGGATGAATGTGCATATCAGGAGATGATCACTCATCTTCCACTTAGTTCTATTCCGAACCCTAAAAAGGTACCAATGCCCCATTATTGCTGGTAGATTTAGTGGAAGCTGTACGATTGGTTTTCTTGGAGCTCCGACAGTGTAAAAAGTTTATATACTAAACATAATAGTATACTAGCTGGTAAATTTACTTGTAACAATTCTCTTGCTTTTTAGATTATATGGTATATGTGAGCAGTATTTGTTATTTCTACAGACATTTATATGTGGCAGTTGGATCCATATCCATTCTTTCGTTGAATACTTAACATCAGTTCATTTTGTGATGTGCTAAAACAGTGTTAATAAATATCAACATAAGTTCATGTTTATGCATACAATAATAAAATAGCAAAGAAATGAAATTGGTTCTATATATGTGAAGATTACCCATGTTTAATCTTCTTATTTACAGTTCTTAATTTTTTATGGTCTCCATTAAACATCTAATATACTCTGGTTTTGATTTTTCACTCTCAAAAATTATTCAGCTTGATTATGATCTCCATCAGCTTTGGTTGGATTCACTAACTACATGTGAATATGAAAGAAACAGAGACCTCTCAATGATGTCCACTGATGAAGTGGTCATAAAAAATTGACACAGGAAAAGTTCTAGTTTCAGCTGTAACTGGGTTTGTGCAAGGGTAATGATAAATGAGATACAGGCCAACGGTTTTCTGATCCAGTTAACAGCCAATATGCTTTGCTGTATGTTTAGCAATGCTTCAATTACAATTTAATTAGAACCTTCAGTTATTTATTGTGAGATATAACTTAGAGTTGGCAAAGTTCACCCATTATCATTGGACTTCACAGTCAGAAGTTGACTACTTCAACTAATCATCAAGATGTTCTCTATAGAAACAGCAAGTGTTTCCACATTTAAGTCTGAATGGCACTTGCCAAGCATTGAGGGGGAAAAGGGCCATTTTTATGGCATACTCTAAATAAATAAACTCTTTAGTAAAATTCCTATTTGGATGATGTAGCCTTAGCAAGTCATTTACGGTAATTCAACTTAAAACTCTTTTCCAATACTCATCTGCCTTCTCTGCTCATTTGGGAAAGGTATCTCTTTAATAGGCTCTGTTTGTTTTGGATTTTCACAGGTATTGGTTATTGGAGGAGGTGATGGTGGTGTTCTGCGCGAAGTTTCTCGTTATTCTTCCGTGGAGCAGATAGATATATGTGAAATAGATGAAATGGTTGTGGATGTGAGTAACAGCACATGCGTGCACTTCCTTTATTTTATGTTATTGGTAGAGAGGTCGCATAAGTTTCATTAATTTAGTAAATGATGATAGTTCTTTGAGGACATACTACATATTACTCATTTCCTTCTTTCCTGTCTTATTTGAATACAGGATAAGAATGTTGCAAGAACTCCAAGCAGATATTTATGCGCTTTAGCTCTTGTGTCCAAAGTTCCCCAATATCTCATAGAATACCTTGTTCTAATTATATGGTGTTTGTTCTATCTGTTTGTCTTAATTCATTTTTAATGGTTACATGGTAGAAGGAGAAATCTCAAAATGCTGTCTGCTTTAATTTCATATCTATCCCTAAGATAGTAAAACCTGAAAGACTGTTGATGTAAAAACATGCTTCAAGAATATGGAGCAATCAGAATTTTGGTGCTGCTAGGTGGTTCATGTCTTTATGGGGAAATGGTACCTGTCTTTAGATGTAGGATGCAGTTTCAGTTATGGATGTTTTTGTTACTTAGATATGGATGTGCATTTTTATGTTTTCCCAAGTTGAAATAAAGTTTATTGATGCACTCTTCACAGGTCTCCAAGCAATTCTTCCCTAAGTTGGCTGTTGGTTATGAGGATCCTAGGGTTGCTCTATGTATTGGTGATGGTAATATTTTCTATTTATTTTTTATCTTTTGTGTTAGTTTAAGTGGAACAGTAATAATTTTAACCAATATATATCATGCACTGGTCCAATTTTTTTGTACCATCCAATCTCTGTTATTCATGGTCATGGTGGTCAAAATAGCTTTTTTTTTTTTCTGCAAAAAACCTGTCAAAATATTTGCTAAGGAGTTTAAATGCTGAACTTGCAGCCATGAATTAATAGTATTCATTTTATATGATGTATGGTTCTTTTCTTATCTCCTTGCCAATTTCAAGGTGTTGCATTCCTCAAGAATGCTCCAGAAGCTACTTACGATGCGATTATCGTTGATTCATCCGATCCCATAGGTATTGACACTGTCCAGCTAGCCACATTGTTTTCTCTATATTCTTTTATCATCTTTCTTAATTCATCTCTTGGTATATTCAGGACCAGCACAAGAGCTATTTGAGAAGCCCTTCTTCGAATCAGTAGCACGAGCTCTCCGCCCTGGTGGTGTTGTGTGCACTCAGGCGGAGAGCATGTGGCTGCATATGCACATTATCGAGGACATAGTTGCCAATTGTCGCCAGGTTTTTAAAGGCACTGTCAACTATGCTTGGACAACTGTTCCAACGTACCCAAGGTAAATTCCGCATCAATTAGAGTGATGCTCGTCTAAATAATTTTTTTCTTTGTATTACCTGGCATTTTAATGTGCATACACTCCTGTAAAACCTCAAAAATTTTCATATATATCAAATATCAAAACTTCAATTATTGGCCGATGGTAAATTTAGAAATTAAATGACCAAATATCCTCAATATGTTTTCTGAAGTACTGCATCTAACTATTAACCAACAGACATGGAATATGCTGGTAAAGATATTTTGGTAATTCAAAACATTCGTTGTATTTTTACCTGTGAAGTTTGTAAGAACATGTGTGTACAACAATAAACATTACTCCAAAATGATGTGTGGTTGTGCGCTAATTCTGTTGCACGATTAATGCAGTGGGGTTATTGGTTTCATGCTTTGCTCCACGGATGGTCCACCAGTTGATTTTAGACGCCCTGTGAACCAAATAGATGAGAACAACAGTCTCAACAAAGCAAAAGGACCTCTGAAATTTTACAATGGCGAGGTATTTTTCCACAGCTCTTGTGGCATTGTGCTCGTTGTGTTTCTTTTGTTGGTGGCTTATCTTGTTCATCCTCCTTTTCCAGATCCATTCTGCTGCATTTTGCTTGCCATCCTTCGCCAAGAGGATCATCGACTCCAAAACCAGCTAAACTTCAAAGTTTTGCTTCAATCCTTGTGGAGGGAAAGCATTAAATTTTCAAGATTTTTTTATCAATAATGTCATTTAGCATAAGAAAAAAGGGTTATGTCCATAAAATTCAAATTTAGAAGCCAGAGTTTGTAGTTGTGGCTATCTCATGCATTTGGACATGTTCTGACTGTAATAAGTATTTCTTCGCTGTGCTATCCAATCTTATATATGATCATGACAAAAATTGCTGTCACAACGATTATAGGACGTTCAACAACAAATTCCTTGCCGGTGCCAGCCTGTATGTGTTGGGCTGCGGCCCGGGTTCGTCTAGGAAAGTTTGTAGATGATGAATGTCAAGAAAAGTTTTGGGCTCCAATTGGGCCTGATAAATTTTCATCTGGGCTTCGGGCTGGATGAATCAAAACCATCTCGACGAACGTTGAATAAGCTACCATATTTGGAGAATATGTAGCTTCGTTACTTGTCCAAAAATGGAATTGCTTATGCATTAGACGCAGGTTTTTGGAAATTCAACAAAAAAAAAAAAGTCTTTCGTCGTAACAAAGAGATGTCAATAATCAATATTATGTCAGAGATCTGTTTATTATAAATGATATTTTATAATAGATCATGGAATGCTATATGTAATAGTGAAATTTAACTAAGCCAAGAACCATTTTTCAACAAAAGATTTAAGTCGTTTATTCATTTTTTTCCAATTCTGACATAATCCACTTATACAAATAAAACAATAAGTTTTGATTTTCCATTTTTCGAAGATAACAAAATTAATAATGATCAAATATATTAAAAAATCGACAAGGGGTTATATATATATATATATATATATATATAGATATATATATAAAAGTGCTACATGAGATATTAATAAAATGTTGTTAAAAGATATTGCTACGTCTCCCATGTTTTTTAGATAATTTTTTCGGCATCGTTTGATTCGAAATCAAGATTAGGATTAAGATTAGTGAATCACTTTTATAAACTAATATTTTTTATTAAAATTAACGCTTCAATAATTTAAAATTCGAAAAATTATTTAATTTTTTATAATAATTTAATTTAATAATAATATAAAATAAAAAAATTAATTTAATAAGAAAAAAATAATTTTAAAAAAAATTGATGCTAATCATGATTTCAAATCAAACGGAGCCCTTCCGGAACGTACCCCGAAATGAACTATTGGCATGTGATCCAACCAACAAAAGTCATGGTATTAGAGGCCTAATCTTTTTTTTGTGGGTGTTAACCCAACTACGTTATAAATCGGTCATGGCTGCTCTATTTGCAGCCGGACATGAATGTGACCAGGCCTACCGCCTACGTGTCTACGTAGCCATGGTCCCTAATTTGATGAATTTATATTAAGAGTGCTACGTTGTCAAATTTATCACATAATTACTGCCGAACATATAAATTGACTGTTAAATATGTGACATTTTGGAGATTTTTTTTGTCGAAAAAGCAACTTCTTGGTCATATTAGGATTGTTTTTTCTCGCGATTTAGGATGGAGTTTTCAATTTCCGGAAACGAATCAGGAGTTTTATGGTGAAGTGTTTAATCTATTTTGCTTGTTTTTGTTTAGTCCTGAGAACTAATTTGATGATGATTGAGCTCAAAGCTCAAAGAAATCCTCTTTTTTTTTTTGTGTGTGTAATTCTCTTTGCTTGCAGAACGATAATGGAGGACACTTCCCCTCTCTATGTCTACAGGAGCACTTCCGCGGAGGACATGGAGCATTCAGAGCGCAACGAGGAGATCCATGGGGTGCTCTCCTTTGTTTTCTGGACCATCACCATCACCCTCCTACTCAAATATGGCTTCATTGGAATCCACATGCTTTTCAGGCAGTCTGCACACATTACATGTGCAAGTTTTTGAAGAAGACTCAAAAAGATGGATGGAATTCTGTTATGCGTAACAGGTTTGAAATGATCTGTCTCATGTTTGTATTTCTGTTTCATGGCATGGAGATATGCCATCCAAACCTCCGGTCTTTTGAGTTCTGAAGCTATGTTTGCAGATCCGGAACATTTCAAGAATCTAAATTGGATTTTTGCTTGGATAACCCGGAAATCTCTGAAATTGTGTACATATCCCTGCAAATTTGTAGGGGTATGCATGCGTTTTGAGAGGTTTTGAGGGATATACAAGAAAAAAGTACCCATCTTAATTTTAATACATATGATGCTATTAGTTGATTCTTTCCGTTCGTTTTTTTGTTAGTTCAACTCACAGTATGCTATCAATAAAGTTGAAACACCATAGGATTCAATTGCTACACTATATCCAAGAATTCCTAATGTCGTTTCGTACTATCACCGCGTTGTTTGCATTAGATACATTTGAGGTCAAAGCTATTGGTGAATGCTAGGGGACTTGCTTAACGCCTGACAGTATTCATGTGATACACCTAGATACCCATGTTACATAAACCTAGAAAGAAGCAGAACGTATTCCTGACAGCATAACACCCAAGCCAAGCTGCTTATCCATCCAAGCATCGTATTATCGAAAGCCACTACCGAATAGGATTCTATCTGTGTCTGCCAGTTATTTACTTTCAGCATTCTTCTGCCTTCGGGAATCAATCAAAATATGTAAGCATAATGATGTTGTTTCACATGTCAGAGAAAATAAGGTGGCCCCTCCTGGCAATAGCAATACTTGCTGCTGCAGTGGGTAGCCAAGCCATAATCGCTGCTACTTTCTCAATCATCAAACAGTGCTCTGCTTTTGGTTGCGTTCCGAGAGTGAAAATTGTGCATACATCATCGAAGTTTTATGGGCAAATATACATTCCACAAGTCAACATTTTGGTAATACTCCAGAGTGTGAAGAATATAATATACATGTAGTTATCCTCCCTGTGTTGTATAAGATGAATTCTGAAACTTACTTTGTCATACTTGGTCTGATCGTGAATTCCATCTGCGCCAGATCCGTGTATTCCTTCGCATCAAATCTGTTCCACTGCCCTATGTGCAGCCAGAGGAGCGCTTCCTTGTGGACCGAATTGGCCCCAAAGAGTTCCGACTCTACCGCTGCATCGTCCGCTGTGGCTACCGTGACGTGCACAATGACGACCCGAGTTTGAAAAGGACCTAATCTGCAGCATTGCAGAATTCATCCGCTCTGGTGCATCCAACTCCAACAGCACACCACAAGTATCCGACAAGGACGCCGAGAATGGCAGTGGTTGGAGAAGTATCCCGTCTATGTTCCATCAGTCCCCAGTTTTGGCACCTAGAAAGAAGGTAAGATTCGTGCTGCCTGAGAGCCCACTGGTGAACCCAGCAGTGCGGGACGAGCTCCGGGAGCTGATGGAGGCAAGGGAAGCAGGCATGGCTTTCATCCTTGGGCATTGCCATGTGAGCTAGGAGTGGGTCCAGTTTGCTGCAGAGTGTGGTGATTGATGCGGCCTACGACTTCTTGAGGAGGAACTGCAGGGTCCTGACTGCTCAGTGAGCGCACCTCATGCTTCCACTCGAGGTTGGAATGATATACCATGTGTGAGTATGAGACTAAAATTTTGTGCATCATCTTTATCTTTCTTATGTATATCATTGCCAACGTTGAGCAGTAGCCTCAGTGCACCGTTTGTGCCTTGATGCTTATACTCTTAACATTTTATATTTCTTTAAAATCATTAAGTAACAAAAAAAATCTAAAAAAACTAATTGTTGTATCTTCATGGAATCAGTGATTTTATCTGAAATAACAGGCTTTAGATATATCAAGCTATTATACATTAATTGCGTGGAAATAAAGATAATTACAAGACATGGCACACAATAACCAGAATAAACCAAATCAAAACTCAACGAAAAAATTCATAGCAAAATTTGAGCAAATGATTTGCACCTAAACTTCATCTAAGATGACTTAACTGGATAAACTATGGGTATACATCCCTCACTTCATCGGGAAAAATAAAAAAGGGAAAACAAGAATAGTTTCTTCTCCATCCTGAGTGAAGCATCCCAATCAACTAGCGCAATATCTCAAAGGTATTGAGGATAGCCACCGTTCCACGTACTTATTGTCCTCTGCACATGGAATAAAAGAAAATCATGGAAAATCACTTTCATATTCATAATTGAACACAATGAAATTCTTTCTGCTCTCACCTGAAGAATATGCACTCAAGAAATCCACGGGCTTGTTCCTGAGACTCTTCCCTGGGTTCCTGTTGCGCCGCTGCTTGTAGCACGGGATGAGCACGGCGAAGCCGCTCTCCGGCTTGTCTGCGAACTCTTTGGACAGCTGCTCCGTCCACCCCTCCGACCAGTCCGAACCCTCGGAGTCCGTACCCGACAAGCAGCCGCCGTCCGAGGGCACGATGACAATGTCGTGCTCCTTGTCGATCTTCTTCTCGTCCTTGTCCCACCACCTTCTTCCCTTCTCCCTCAGAAAGTCCACCTGTGGCAGCGAAGCTGGAGAAGAAGGTGGCGGCTCCGGCAATCCTAGCTGAAGTCGTAACCATTGACAAACGCTCTTGAACATCGATGTCATCCTCTGAAGAATAAATGAATCAAAGACCCAAGTGGTTTTCGCATTACATGAAGTAATTCGGAGTAACATATTTATGTACTCTTATTAGGATTTTCAGTCATTGTAGAATTTGAAAGTAAAAAACTAATCCGAATGTTAACCAATTTGCGGATTAAGAGTTGGATTAACGATTTAATTTTGGAACTAACGAAAACATAATTGATTATTTAAAAACTAAAAAGTGGGCTTGGTAGTGCGATTTTTTTTTAAAATTAACAAAATAAACCCCCAAAATCATCCTCAGATTTCAATTGATTAAATATAATCACTACGTTAATTCATGGAAAATATTTTTATTTATCAATTATAGGATAATATGGCAAACAAAGTTTCTGTGAAAGATCAAAATCGAAGTCTTTGACGAAAAAAGAATCAAAAAACAAGAAAAAAAAAAGTACTGGAATTTGATGCAATTTTGATTAGATATCATTGAATAAAAAGAAAAAGCAAAAAAAAAAAATTTAAAAAATGAAAAGAATCTCCAACACTGGAAGGGTGAATACGATAATAAACAAAAAATAAAGAAATCAGGAACCTGCAAATCGGAGATTTTCTTTCGCGTTCTTCCTCTCGATCAAAGCCCTGCAGAAAAAAAAAAAAAAAAAAAAACTTGCAGCACGAAACTATTTGACATGCAGACTCATAAATCCTTTTTTCATTGGATTTCTTCTGAATTTTATTTAAAGTCTTGAAAAAAACATGAAGTTGGGTCGGTCCAACTTCTATTTATAACAGGTCGGCCCAAGTGGGCGACGGAACCCCATCTATTAATTAAAGTTTAGGCCAAAATTTCAGGGGTTTATGTGCAAAACATCTCGAAAAAATCAGGGACTCGAGTCACCAAATTTTTATATACCCTCTACAAATTTAATTATTTACAGATAAGTTTCTATAAGTTTCATATTTACATGTACCCGTTGCAAGTTGGGGAATTTCTGCAAATTCCCCCAGAGTTATAATTCCTCATTAGACGAAATAGAGTTTTAATTTGTTGTTGAACTTAATAAAAAAAAATAGAGAAATAGCCTTTTTATCTCTAATTATTGTCATTCGCCCTCAACTCTAAACCCGAGTCTGTAAAACAACAAAAATTTTTCAACTTCCTCTATTACTTGCAACTTTGTTTCCATTCGGAGTTCACTAGTTTGAACCTTGGTTAGCTCTCAGATTGGTCAAACTCACAAGGGGGTGTATGTAAATAAGAAACTTACAGAAGGTTATATGCATATATGTAATTTTTCAATGAATTTATTCACAAGGACAACCGAGGTTTATTACCAAATTTCATTGCATATATCTTCCTGAAAAGAGACTTGCAATAAAAGTTGAGAAATTGAAGACCCATATTAATGCCAAATAGCCAAAGAATTATTCGTAATATCCAGCATTTTCGAGGAGCAAAAATTGATAAGGGTTTGAGACATTCTGAGCAAGGCATAAAGGGCTCATAAGAACTTAAATCAATTTTCATGGGGACATATGCATGCCTGTTGAGATCCAAAAAATTCCTTTCCAGCCCCTTAGTTATAAAAGAATTTTCTCATTTAGTAAACTGAATCGAGTGGTCTCAATTTTCACGAGAGAAAAAAAGTGGAAGAAGGAGAAAATAAAAAGATAGAGAAAAAGATGGAGATCAACATCTTCTTTGGGAGGATGAAGATGGTGATGGACGTGTAGGTGACCAACACCACAGCCATTCCTCCGCATATTCTGGGGCTCTAAGCAGAGCAATTAAGCAAATAGGGGAAATGCAAGAGCTGCTGCAGAGGGTCCATGTAATCTAAAATCAAAGATTTTCTGTAATTATAATTTCTACCATTTTTTCAGAAGGATATATGTACGGTTGAGAACTAAGAACATGCAATGTTTTGCAAGGCAGAACAATCACAATCAAGGGTAATACTAATTTCTCTACTTCGATCATCACTTTCACCAATCAAAATATACAAATCTATCTGAAAATAGTAGGAACAGTATCCCAGTGGCTAGTGTTACACGTCTTGTTCTTTACTGATCCAGAATATCAGAGAAGCAACAGATATCAAAACTCTCAAGAGTCATAACCATCCAAATACAGTGTAACATGTTTGGGTTACATGCTCAAACAGATGGGAAGAACTTGTTGAGATTGAAAGGCAAGGAGTAGAATTCCTCGCTTCTGGTGTCGGTTTTGAAGGACCGGAACTTGTCCCACCAGTGATGCCCTCGGTCTTTCCTTGTTGCATTATCACTTCTGTGAAGCGTGTTGTCCAAGAAGAATGCCACAAACCCCGCCACAAATGGTTTTGAAGAGAACATTACATTGATGATATCATTGAACTGCATGTGTGCACGTTTTGTGTCATGAGCAATTGAAGTAACTATTTGCAAAGGTCAAATGAAAAGGTTTTCTTTTTCCTTGGTGTAGGGGCATCTGACTTCTCTCAATTTTTCAAACCACCCTTACAGTAAGTAGCCTGTGCTGGGTCTTTAATTTGTAAATAGCCAATTTAGGAGTTTTGTATGGGTATAATGGTAATTATAAGTACTAGTGTAAATAGACAAAAAAATGAAGGAATTTGACAATACCCATCTTGCACCAGTGTGCACTGGACCATAACCAGCAACAGATGTGTACTCATTGAAGTATTGTGGAACTGATAAACCCATGAACATGGAAAAGCCAACGATGAACTTTGTTCTGAAACTGTTGAGGTTGCAGAACTGAAGAAAACTTAGACCTACAGCGCCTGTACTTAAGGAAAGCTAATGTAAACAAGAAATGTAGAAAACCAGAAGTTTTTCGTTATGAGCTAGTCAAGCATCCTTAATACGTACCAACATAAGCAAAGAAAAGGCAGTACAAGGCTGCAAAGATTGGTGCAGGAATGGAAGCAAAAACTGCTCCAAATTTTCCTGAATCAAGGAGAACATAATATATATATATTGTAGCATAAATTTCAATGACAGAATTCGTTAGTGCAATAAAAAAACAATCAAGATGTTTTGCCGTTAAATATGTGAAGCCTTAACATGAAAGATGCCCACTAACACCCATCACAGAAGATTCATAGAATAGTCCCCGTACCATCACTTTGACAATTAAAAAATAGTGAAGAAAACAACTATGCATATATATACTTAAATACAGAAAATAAAAAAATTTGTTTTTCTGCCCTTTGATTTTTATCGATAATGTTCAGTGCAGCCACCAGCTCAAGTTTACAACAGAGAATGGGAGGGATCATTCTTGTCTGGATACTTCAATATGGTCATATCCTATTTCTGCTACCCTGCCAGATATAATTCACACTAAGACCATTTTAAAGGATCTAATTACATTTGTGTGTGCATTTTTATTGGCTAATGATGACATATCAGCAAAGGCATCCACTTTGAAGTGTAAAATAAGATCATATGGAATTTTACTTAAGCTAGTCATTTAAGAAATTGTAGTATAAATTATGTTAGTTTGTAGTAATTTATACAACAATTAAGATGCGGATGTTCCACATTCAAACTCTTGATGATTGTGTCTCGATACTTGATGATACTCGGACACATGAAACCCATGCTTGCCCTGCTGTAATAAATTGAGCATTTTACCATGCAATTTATTGCTCATCTGTTATATAGTGCACTTCATACAGAACATCACCATATCTATCATTAGAGAATTTAGTTCAATTCAACAACAGCAGGTCCTGTTTGAAAAAAGGTCATGAATTTGTAGTTTCTAGTATCATGCTAAGTTAATCATGAAAATTATCTGGCCATTTCTACTTGAAATAAGAAACATACCGAGAATTGAAAAGAAAATCATAAATCCAGAGGAAATTTGCACCACTCTTCGGCTTCCGACACGTGTCAAGGCTAGCAAACCAGCATTCTCACTGCAGTAAGGGTGAAGCAGAAAGGGTCAGAGACACAGACACTAAGAAACTATTTTGAAAGCAAGATGAAAGAACTCTATTTGCTCATCATAGACATACACAGATACAGAAGATCCAATTGCTGTTCCAAATAGTCCATCCAACAAGATTCCAATTCCCTAAAACCATTAACCAGAATTAGTACTATCACCATAATCAAATCACTGGACTAAATCTAAACTAAGATTTGCAACTGAAACATTTTGAATTCCAAAACATATCTAATACCTGCCAACCGACACCACGGCTGAGAATTGAAGGGGGCAATGGTGTTGCACTTGCATACCTTGCAACAGCAATGAATGAACCAGTAGACTACATTGCCATACAAAGAATAATGGCAAAGGCTCAAACATCAACTATAATTTACACAACAAAAGTCCTGCTCGTATAACAAAGCTTTAAGCCCAACCTCTACAAGAGCAACAAACGAGGCAGCCATCATCGCAAATGCTTCCCCTGCATCAAACGTTGGAGCTCCCCATTGAAAAGGATACGGAATTCTTATCCTGTACAAACCGAAAGCAAAACCTGATTGCTTAAGACTCCAAACACAAAAACAACGGATAGTTTACAGTGAGGAATTCACTCTAGATCAACACGTGATATATCAACCTTACCATGGAGCACCACCAACTAGTCCAGAACGATCAGTACGACAGTGTAGTTGAGTTTTTGATGCTGCATGCCTATATGCACCGCCTACTGTAAGCAAATAGGCATAAAGCCATACGATTGCAATTGAAAATAGAACAGCAAATCGATCAAAGACAGGCCTCTCTGCATGTATTGCATGAGGTATATACTGCAAAACAAAATTTTTTCACTATTAAATGAACATAAAGCTCAAAATGGCATGAGTAATTAGGGTTGTATATTTAACATGTAGCATTGCGGTATGGCAATACCTGTGAAATTATGATTAGCAATATAAGCTGAGGAAGACCAATTTCAACACATTTAGCTACCTGAGCATCAAAAACAGAAATTTTCAGCTGTGGCAGATCAAATTTAGACCAAAAACTTGACAACTAAAATTTATCATTATGACATTGCAATAAGAGGATGAATGCATGTAGCAAACAATTCTGAAAGCAAAATCTCACCCCAGGAAATCCAAGTTCATAAAGCCCAAATCCAACCAGAGCAACCAGAGGAACTGCTGAGAGTGGACTTAAGAATCTGTAGATTCACAGTGATACAAGCACATTTTAGGTTAAAAATGCATGAGGACATAAATCCTCCAAAACATGCACAAATTATTGATACAAACCTTGTTACATTCCGCCAAAGACCACTGAAGCCTAGTATAATTTGAAGTGTTGAGGCAACAATGAGGGCACCTTGGGTTCCTCGCATGATGCGTAGAAATTTCTGATATAATGGTTGTGAATATGTCAACCAAAAGGGCCAAATCATGCCATCTTAAAGAGAAAAGGTAGAGTTCAGTGGGAAACCTCACGAGGATCCACGATGTCAGTATAGCGACCAGCTAGGATAATGGAGATGGTAGGCAATGCAAAGGTATAAGATCCTCCAATCACAGCTGGCAAGCGAGTGCCAAAGAAGCTTTGGAACAGAGTGTTCACTCCACTGACAAACAGTATAGTCTGGACTACTCGAGCTTTCTCATCCTAGTAAATTGTAATGGGTTTAATATAGTCAAGGATTAGTACAATGATATAACACTTTGGTTCGGAATAAAAAGATCAACAAAGAATAATGAAAAAAAAATCTAGGTATGTTACAGCTTACATTTTCCCCGCCCATTTGAGGAACAAGAGCAGTAGGGATGAGGACAGTGGTGCCAAGCATAACCAGATAATGTTGAAACCCAAGAAGTATGGCCTCAGCTGAATTAAAAATAGATAAATGCATTAAAAAAAGGAAGCATCTCAGTAATGTACAGACAACCTAAAAGGACCCAAAGATGTTGGAAAAATCACTCAAAATTGCAAAACAAAGCCAAGAATTCCCAATAACAGGATAGAGCGCAAAAAATAAACAGCACTTTTCTACTGAATTAATAGAGGAGAAAAAGAGAGAACTTATGGAGTTTAGGTTAATTTCTATCAATTGCATATGGATAAACAAGAGTTAGACCACTGAAATAAATAAACATTGAAATGCGCAGAAATATATAAACCAACATGAGGGAAATTATGCAGAAATATAATAAGGAGCTAAATATTATTTTTTTTATTAATCCATGCAGAGAAATAAGCATTCCCTATTAAGGGAAAAGAATTCTACAGCTCAAGCTTCACGAACAACCTATCAATAAGCAAAACTTGGAAAATTGAAAAAAGAAGTAGACAAATAAAAGTATGTGAAGGTAAGAACCCATAGTGTATGTAGAGAAATATTCATTCGCTTAAAAAGAAAGGCAATTTCTATAGGACTTGCCGAGTACACACAAATAAAATCACGGATAAAAATAGAAAAACCAAAAACAGGCATATTCCAAAAAAAAAAATCAACCATCTGGAGAAATAAACATTCTCTTTTAAAGGAAGCAAAACTTTTCGTCATTCATGATATGGTTCTAATAAGTGCAAAGAGAGAGCGCACACAATTAGATAAACCGAAAATAGCTAAACTCAACAAAAATGCTAAAATTGTAACCATTTCCTCCCAACCATTCGGACCGAAAAATCACATCAACGACCACATTCATCGATTCCAAATTTCAACAGAAAAAAAAAATCCTCAACTTCAAGGTAACATTCCAACACCACAACAACAACAAAAATGAACTTCAGAAAGAAGAAACGAAAAAGGATAACTCACGCCAGGGAGGAGGGCTGGTGATGCAGTAAGAGACATTGGGGAGCTGGTCCTTCACAGGATGGGGCTGCAGCTCCTCCTGCTTGGGCGGCGGCGCCGGCCCTCCGCCACCTCCGGCCATCTTCCTCTACTTCTTTTTCTTCTTCTTCTTCTTTGCTTCTCTGCTAAGATTTCTGAGTCCAAAAAGAAAAGAAAATCTCAAGAGGCAGAGGGAGAGTAGTGTGCAAAAAGAAGAGCAGGGGAATCAGGTACTGCACTGCTCCCAGCCTTTCTCTTTTGCTTTTGGCTCCTTTGTGTTGCTTTGTTTTGTTTTGGCAAGGCGCGACCTTTTCCAAGGACTCATGGCAATGACGGTAATAAATGCAAGAATCGAGAGCAAAACAGAGATTTCACACGTTATAACAGAGGCAACCCTGGCTTTTGCATGCTTCGCTCCACTTATGTTTTTCTCAGCGTAATAAACTCAGAACACGTAGCAATAGAGATTTTCTGTCGAAGCATTGAGTTGGTACTTATATTAATTTTTTAGAGTTTTTATCAATCCACCGCATAAATTTATAAAAAATCACATAATTTATCACTATTAAATTAAAAAAAATTACTCACTCTATAATTTGTAATAAATTAAGTGATTTTTGGCTAAAAATTTTAATTTTTATTATTAAAAAAATGTGAATTTATTTGGTGCTTGTACAACTTTTTACTATAAAACAAACTCCAATTCGTAATTCAGAACATGTTATTTTTTATATAGATTATGTAAACCCGTCTCAAACTGCAATAAATCAAAACTGCATTCACAAACAATGCAAACAATGGTCAACATATATAAAATCAAAAAGGAAAAAGCTTCAATCTACCCCCTTTTTTTTGTTTTATGCATTAATAATACCTACAAAAATTTTTTAAAAAGGCAACTCTGCCTGTCACATGGTTATATTGCAAAATTAGATTCCTACATTATCGCCCGAACATTCTTTTAGGGTTATTTTTGTAACACCCAATTGCAGACGAATCAGAATATATTAATTAAGAAGAAATGGAGAATTAGAACAATTTCTGCACTAGAAAATAAATAACTGATTGATAACATCCTCAGTCTTTCTTTCTCTTTCTCTTTCTTTCTTTTTTTTTTTTATGTGAGAAATGAGGGAAAAGGCCCACTGTTTTCATTTCATTGTCTTTGTTTAAGAATAGTAGAATAAATTACCACAACAGAAGCTTATACACATTGTAGAATAGTAGAATAAATTACTACAACAGCGGCTTATACACATTGTTATGCATCGACTTCAATACAAACAGAAGTTCACATGACAATGTGAATTAATAATTGGAAATTTCTTATTTTATAATTATAGACATCACACAATAATCAGACCAATTTTTGAGTCAAAAATACATGATAGTACCCCATCCAAGTCAAGATCAATAAGAAATTTAAGGCCAAAACAAAAAATGTGTGACAAAAGCATCCAGATAAAAATCCATTACAGAACAGAAAAACAGGCTACCAAAGCTGGGGAAGATCATTGCCAACAGACTAAGCACCAAGAATTGTAGTTACTATGGGAAAATTTTCACCAAAAAAACTTACTTGTCTTGGAAAAGAATAAAATAGAATTTCGAAAAACAAGCTTAAGAACCACTTGAACCAACTACAATTCATGTGCTCTATATTTGTTTCAAAATTTGTTAGCAGCAAAATTTCAGAAGCTGAAAAGGAATCTCATGCTTGAAAAGTTTGGCTCAAAAAAGAAAGACAACTCTCAAGCTCCCACCACCTTGGCTGCAACACCTGCATCAGCCTCCTCAGCCGGCCTCTCAACCTTCACACCATGGTCTTCCCCAACGTGACCATGGACCTGCAATTCCATGGACAAAAATGGTATCACAACAATGGCACACAGCAACCTACCTCAAAGTACACATTCATTAAACCAAAACCTAGTTCTAGTTTCATTGGTATTTGGTAGGATTTTGAAAATGATTACAAGTAGGTTAACAATTTGCAAATGTCAACAGACCCAGACCTGGCCTAGGTCTGAAAAAGACCAGCTCATTAATAGTAGGTACAAACACTAAAAATCCATCCAAAGGGTCAAGATACTGACCACTTAAGGAAAAACCTGTCTATACTGAGCCTATTATTCAGGGTTTCAAGATTCAGCCACAATCCAATTAAGGTTATGGAGAAGAAAAACACCAAGTGTAAAGCTTTGTCTGATATTCACTAATATGCATCCAGTTATGTAACTAAGATGTGCAAATCATTCACATGCTTCTATAGAAACCACACCTACCAAAACAATAACTTCCCTAAGAAAATATTGGATTATAAACAGATTTAAACCAATTGACATCGATTCTGTCATAAGTTTCCAGATGTCAAAAAAGATTTCAGAGGCATTCGGATGTGTGCCAAATAAATAAAACAACCAGCGACCAAACATTCTAACTATGACTACAAAGATAAGAGGTTTTAGTTTGTCTTTGAAACCAGGTGCATGGCCAAAGTTTTACTATAAGAAGACAAGGTTTGTTTGGCTGAGTTCAGATTCAGCCCTACAGATTACTACTAATAGAACAAAGACCCAGGGCCCAAGGAGGACAGCGAGTCTTGAATCCACACCAAGACTTGGGACCAAATTTTATAGGTCATACCCAGACCAAACTTCTTGCATTTCATTGCAGATACAAAACATTTACAGCTGTAGGTAGAGAAGAATGGGGTAAAGTAAGTAAATGAGAAGCAATATTACCTCCATCAGCTTCCCAAGATCAAACTTTGGGGCCTTTAGGATCTTCACCTTCCGAATGAAAACATTCTGCAAAGGAAAAATGCTGTGGGTGGCCTTCTCTATCTCCTTGCCAATCATTTCTGGAATGGACTTTTGCACCAAGTCTTTGAGATCACAAGAAGTTGCTTGGTTAACCATAATCTCTCTCATCTTCCTACGAATCTGATAAGAAGAAACAACATGTCACAGTCAGCAATAGTAGGATAAGAAGAAACAACATGTAACAGCAATCATAGATTAGCAAAAGTACAAAGCACGTGCCTGTCTGATCTGGCTGCTCTGAGCATAGCATGTCCTCTTAACTTGGTTTGGGCGTCTCTTTGTGAATCCAATACAGAACATTCTAAGACTATAATTATCAGTTGTTTTCACATCCACATGTGCCTCAATCAAAGAATGCCACTTCCGGACCAAAGATCGCAATTTATCAGTTGTAAAGTCCATACCCTGCAGCAATAATAAATTAGAATAAAATGCTGAAGTACATAACAAAGTATAGTTGTGAAAAGAACATTCAACTTACCCAGAAATTGGTAAGGACACTTCTGCCCTGAATATCCTCAGCCCTGAGCCTTATTTTCCTGAAAGCTTGGTCTTCATCATTTTGAAGGTCAGCTAATGAGATCTCAAACAGCCTATGCTTAAGACCTTCAGAAGCAATCTGTCAAAAAACAAAGTGAACTATTCATTAAAATGCAACAGAAAGCCAAATGATGAAACACGAATTCATTATGCATGCCATTTATAAGTCATATTGTGCAGACCAACAAAAGACTAAAAGTGTTGTTGCAATTGTATAGTGACAAAAAACACACAGCATTAAATATTAATTCCTGAAATAAGATAAACAAAGTAGTAGTGCATGAACAATGGGAACCTTATATGTGAGATGGCCAAACCACATTCTTGATTCAATCTCAAAACAAGACATGAATAAGATTCAATGGTCTTTTTCAAATATTTCAAGCAAGAGCAATTAAGAGAACTTTGCTGCATCGTGTTCTATGAAGAAGACATCCCCAGACAGGTCAAAGAGCCGTGCATCAAAAAGTTCACATGACCAACAGATTACTGCTCAAACCCCCAGGATAAAATGGTGTAAACTCATGGTAGCAACAGGTCAAAAACATTGTTCAACAACAAGGAAATCTATACTAGAATACAAGGATGGGGGCTAAAAAAGCAAGAAAAGCAAATACCTGTGACTAGTCATTTCATCCATAGGAAAAAATAATTTTAGGTCTTTTAGAGACCTTACATACCCCTCTCTACAAATAACCACTTCTGTTGATTTAATAGTTGTTCAAAACATATATAACAAACGCTAAAAAAACAAAGCACATGCAAATCAATAACATGTCATGAAAAATTTATTGGTTTAGCTTCTTCAACACACAAAATATGGTCCATTTGACTCTACTCTATAGAGATACTGATATTCAAATGCTTCCTTGGGATTCTGGGTGGAATGCTTTCATGATCCAAGTCAAAATACTGCATAAAATTTTTTGATTGCGAAGACTCATTGGAATAAGTGAAAGTTCCAAAGAAAGCAGGTTCCATTACTCAATCCCCCATAAGTAATAATCCACTGCATTCACCAATTCCAATTTAGATAACTATAAACCCACAAATCCAAGAGAACTAAAAAATGTCACTATTGTCACCAAAAACTTTCTAAATAAGCTAGCCGCAATGCTTTTTAAATAACCTAGTGCTTCAGCTCTTATAACCACAACAGAGACCCAAAATCACCAAAAACAATTTAATTATAAACGTCTTTCTCTCGAAAAAAAGACAAACCAAAAAGAGAGAATGCGTTACCTTGGTGCCCTGTGTCCTGGAGACCAAGGTCTTTCCGATGTTCCGGACATTAAACACCGACGGCGCCTTGATGTCGTACCAATCCTTCTTTGCGAACGGATCGACGCTGCAAAACCATCATCGAAGTCAATCAAAAAACCCAAAAGGCTACAACTTTTTGCCATTTCTTTTTCTCTCGTGGAGTCATTCTATGGTTTCAAACTCACGTTTTCTTCTTGCCGCCCTTCTTTCCCTTCGAGATCCGCTTGTTCTTACCGACCGCCATTGCCGCCTCCCGATATCAAAAGCTCCTCCTGGTCTGCTGCCGAGAAGCGGAAGAAAACCCAAATCCTAGCGGCGGCAACGGCGACGGCGACGGCGACGACTCGGATGGCTTGGATCGCTCAGAGGATTTTATCTACAGGGGTTTTTAGCAAGGTTTTCGGTATCGGTTTTGATTTCGGTTTCGGTTTCGGCACGGAGCCAATCGTATACGTTTCTACCATTTCGGCCCTCGTTTTCAGTTTTGGCCGAAATTTTTTTTAATTATTAATTATGTATTAATCATAATTTAATTATATTTTACTATATTTTGATTTTAAATTAAAAATATAATAAAATTTTGAAAATTTTTTATAAAAATTTAAAAATTATGAAAGAATTTATAATTAAATTTATCATAATATTAAATATTATTTTAATTAATTAAAATTAATTTTAATAGTTAACCGCTGTTTTTATACATTACTATATAAAAAATATATAAGAAATAATATGAATATGATTAAAATTTAAAAAATTAACATAAACAAATTTAACTTATTTTTAAAATATAATTGACACATACATAATTTATTAATTATAATATAATACAACTAATCATCATCATTATCAGTTGAGTTTAAAATATCTGTATGTGAAATTATGAATTCAGTACCTGAACGATCTAAATGAATATTTATAGATATATGAGAACAATTAGTTCTGTGTAATCTCGTGATGGCGATTCATATGGGGTAAGACCGATACAATTTTTTTTTTGCTTTACTTTCGGTGAAACGGTCATGTACGCATGCACGTGAACAAAAAAATCAACGTATTTCGATAAAAATCATTTTCATTTCAATTTCAACCAAAATATTTTTTTAATTATTTTTTAACTTCAAATTAAAAAAATTATAATATGTTTAAAATTTTTTAAAAATAATGAATAATTACGTGAATAATATTATGTACGTGAACAATATCGGGCAGAAAACCGGTAAGGGCATCGGAATTAGATTGGTGACAGCGCTGATTCCGGTGCAAAATCGGCCTCAGCTTACAGAAGTAAGAGTCAGGTTGGTGAAGGCGTGAGATAAACAAGAGAGTGGCGGTAGGTTGGTGAGATAGGTAAGGGAGTGGCGGTAGGTTGGCGAGCGTGCAGAACCCTCGGGCTCAAAAACGAAGCGGTAGTATACTTTTAAATTTTAGGATTTAAGATTTAATATTTAAGATTTAAAATTTAGAATTTAGAATTTAGTATTTAGTATTTACAATTTACAATTTAAAATTTAAAATATATTAAGTCCTAAATAAATTTAACGATTTAACTACAATTTCAAATACTAAAATTTAATATATATTAATTCATCTATAAATCTAATGATTTAGAATCTAATAATATATAATTTTGTAATATTTTAATGTACACATTATAGACAAGTTTATGAAATCTTAATACCATAAGAGCGAGCATCTATGAAAATCAACCCGTCATAAAGAGTGGGCCCGACGCGCATCCCATTGACTTTAGATAAATTTTTTGTAAAACTCCCACGTTTTCGTCTTGGAACGGTGGAATTGTGGAACTCAAAGCTGATATAAGATGGAACTAGCAGAACTTTAAGCAAATTGACACCAGAAACTGGGGAACTCAGCTACGAGTTCTGCGAGTTCCCCCGTTTCGGGTGAACCAGATAGCCCCAGTAAGTTCCCATATTTTCAAACGACCCCCTAAAATATGGATTCTATGGAGGGATTTTTACGCAGAAAGTCCTAGGATAATAAAATTTCTATACTTGGGCAGTATCCCTGAATTTCAAATGATATATATAACCCTTTCGTTAGAAAAAAAAGCGAAAGTAAAAAGTTAAAATTACATCCGGAACCTCATTTTTTTACCTGCATTTAATCACGTTTTGCAGATATGAGATCCATGTTGTTTTTTTTTTTTTTGAGAAAATTATGAAAAACATGTATGTGGAATGTTTCTAAACAAACAGAAAAATATGTGAAAAATTTTGAAAAAAGTGCTAAGGTATTTACAAGTGACAGCAAAAAGGGGTAAAAGAAAATGAATAATCAGGTAACAAAACATGTGTGAAAAAAATGTCAACAAATTCTGAAGAAAATTACCATAAATTATAGAAATTCATAGGTTAGAGCAAGGGAGGAAAAGGAGGCGCCTGATTACAAGGGAAAGCGGTGCCGTGGAGGTCAACCGTTGAAATTTTTGAAAGGAATGTAAACGTCTGTGATGACAATTTATGCCACGAAAATGATGGTCAGTTGGGGCGTTTGGTTGAAGGTTAAAATCAAAGTCAAGATAAAAATTAGTAAATTAACTTTATAAATTAATATTTTTTTTATTAAAATTAAGACTTTAATAATTTAAATTTCAAAAAATTATTTAATTCTTTATAATATTTTAATTTAATAATAATATAAAATAATAAATATTAATTTTATAAGAAAAAAAATCTCAAATGAGCTAATTTTGATCTTGATTACCAAAACAAGCGGGATGTTAGAGATTAAAATTTTGATAAATTAATAAAATGGATAAATCCGTCATTTCCGCTCATTGATCTCTCTCGGCAACTGTACAATCCAAGTAAAACAAGGCCAAATCAGCGTAGGAAGTCTATCTATTATTTACTAATTTTATCTCGTTATTTTAGAAAAATAAATGAAGTGAGAGATGTACAACCCTCATCGATTGCATGTTTTTTGCTCAACTTGAAGTTAGTTTGGTTATCCGAAAATAAATAAAAATATCAAAAAATTAATTGTTTTCATTTTTGACTTATTTTTTAAGTGATCGAAATGGGTCTATTTTTATTACTTATTATATTTAGAAAATATAATTTTAAATATATAAAAAATTATTATATTAAATTTTAGAAACTATTTTGATTAAAAATATAAAAAAAATTAATTTATTTTTCACTTTCAAATTGAAATAATAAAAAATGAATTAATTTTTGAAATATCATTTATGTACAATCAAATATCTAAAGTAAACGCAAATTATTTTATTTATTATTATTTTTTATTTTTTTCCGATCAAATAATCCTTTAATATATTAACTTTATAATCATTTGTTATAACAAACACGAGTCAAAATTTGAAATTTATTTTAGGACTTTTACAACTAAGTCAAAATAATAAGATTTAATTTTAGTTGGCTAATTTCAACCGTTTTAAACTCTCATTTATGAATAACCAAACATGTCCTGCTTAATGAGAGTCCACTCGCAACAAAATTGGTACATACTACATATTTTATATTGTCTCACAAAATGGGCCTGGGCCCAAGCCCAATCCAGCCCGTCTTAGCCACCGCCAAATCAAAGCAACCATAACACCGTTATCTCCCTGATAACCTCATGATCTACCGTCCATCCCAGAAAACAGATCCCTATTCTCCCACGGCCTACACCAGCAGTCGATTTCCTCTGCTTCGTCCCTTCCCCTTCACCGCCTTCGATCTCATCCCCGCTATCGTATAAATCCTAACATTCCTCTTTTCACCCTGTCGGAGATCGCAGAAAACCCGTCGCGAAATCTCGGATTCGAGTTCGATTTCTAGGGTTTGGCCGCGGCCATGACGCGGGGCCGCCGCGGGGACGAGTACGACGGCGAAGCGGAGGAGGAGGAGGAGGAGCTGGAGGATGAGGAAGAAGAGGATTTGGACGACGGGAAGGGTCGGAAGCGGCGGAGATCGGACTTTATTGACGAGATGGCCGAGGAGGACGACGAGGAGGATGAGGACGACGACGACGACGATGAGGATTATGGGGGCGGCGGCGGCGGCGGCGGGAGGAGCAAGAAGCCAAAGAGACGGTCCGGGTCGGAGTTCTTTGAGCTTGAGGCCGCGGTGGATAGTGACGAAGATGAAGAAGAGGATGAAGACGCCGATGATGGTATGCTGTTGTCTTGTTTGCCCTATTTTTCGGGTGCATTTTTTAACTTTTGGTTTCTAGCGTGGGGAGGACGATTTTGATTCAATTTGATGTGGAGCTGGTGAAGAAATGTTTGGGTTGGATAAATTGGGGTTTTTTTTGGGTTGGATAAATTGGAGATTTTTTAAGGGTTTAGCATCTTTTTCACCTTCTTATACTATCTTACTTGGTGAATCAGTTTGGAAAAAAGATAATCTTTTGATGAATGTGATTTGGAACTCCATTATATAATCGGGGTTTTGGTAGTTTCTTTTGTTTTCAAGTGTCTTTTTTTGGCACTGTGAATGAAATTTGCCAACATATTGCAAAAGATGATCTTTTAGGGATAAATCAACAAACTCAGTTTCGGTAACATTCACCTAGAATTGGTACTAAAATTGAACTTCCTCCATGTCAAAGTTCTCTTTTGTCCATTTTATTAGTTGCTAAATATGTATATCTTTTTGCCTTATGGTAATGGGGATAATACTAAAATCTGTGATGAGATCCAGAGTCAGAGTTGCTTATTATGTTGG
Source organism: Trichopus zeylanicus subsp. travancoricus (assembly GCA_005019695.1). Lineage (NCBI taxonomy): Eukaryota > Viridiplantae > Streptophyta > Magnoliopsida > Dioscoreales > Dioscoreaceae > Trichopus > Trichopus zeylanicus. The sequence goes on from RXID01014725.1 coordinate 54,951, forward strand.
GCAAATGGAAATTCGTATGGAACCCAGAGATAAAGTTGTGTCTTGCATAAGATAAAGAAAAATAACTCCTCCAAAATTAAAAGGATAGAGTTACTACAGAAATGGGTAGGAGAAGATCAAAATATGTAATGTAAAATCAGTTGTTACTCAACTCCTAGATATTTTCAAAGCTGCCTGTTTCCATCCATTTCTTTTTTCCCAACACATCTTATTGTCAGTGTTGACTGGTTATGAATTTATTTACTGCATGGCAATACTAAGGGGATTCTGATTCAGTTTTATAGAGAACTGTGAAAAAAATGCGGAGGGTGTAGAAATTTGAGTTTATCAAGTGTTTAGCATCCACTTCTCTTTAAATTAAGTTCAGTGAATTATGTTTTAAGAAGTCGACTTCTCGATGAATTGTTTTGGATTTGTAAGATAGGATTGAGGTTTTAGCAATTTTTTGTGTTTTCCAGTTCCTTTGTTTGGCATTTTGTGTTCCTTCCGATTTTGTCTCCTATGAATTTATATTCGTGGCTAGTCGGAAAAAAAGGATTTGCATTTGTAGGTCTTGTCCTGGTTGAATGATTGATTTGCATATTGATATTGGTTGAATGCTGAACAGATACCCTCAAATTAAATGAAAGTTGTGCAACATATTGGAAATGGTGATCCTACAGAACTAAATTGATAATGTTAGTTTGAGGGTGATTTGCCTTGCCATTTTACTAAATAGGCTTCCTCCTTGGCTAGACATGTTTATCCTTCTGCCTTCAGAATTTGCCTTGCCATTTTACTAAATAGGCTTCCTCCTTGGCTAGACATGTTTATCCTTCTGCCTTCAAATGTTATTGGTTAATAATGGCTTTTTGGATAAGATCTAAAGTTGGAGTTACTTATCATCTGGTGATTGGAAATTCCTTCCTTGGGAACCCATAGATTAGTTGCATCTTTCAGAAGATTCAAGCAAATAGTTTCTACTAAAATTTCAATGGGAGAGTTGCAAGTAACAACTGATGGGAAGAAGAATACCAAAATATTTTTAGAGCAGTTGTTACTCTTTAACTCCTATGTGTTAGTTGCCTGTTTCCCCCCATTTCTTTTATATTTAACACATCATACTGATATTTTTTAGTCGATTGATTCTGGATTTATGTTGGATTGGATTCTATATCAGCTATTTGTATTTCCAATAGATGATCAATCTATGCCCACATTATTTGAATGCTGAACAGATACTCTCAATTTAGATGAAAGTGGTCCCACTTATGAAGAAGATGGTGCTGTAGGGGTAAATTGATGATCTTAATTTGAGGATGGCTTGTCTTGATGCACTAATGTTAAGCTTCGTCCTTGCCAAGTTTCTCTTTTTGCGCACTTAAGTTGTAGATAAATTTGGATATCTTTTTTCTCTAAGATGTTACATGTTACTAATGAAACCTGTGATGAGATCTAGAGTTGGAGCTACTTATTATCTCGATGATTGGAAAGTCTTGTAGAGCCCATAGATTAGTTGCGTCTTCATTAGATACAGGAAAAATACTTCTATCATAATTAAAATGGTAAAGTTGCAGCAGACAAGGGAAGAAGAATATCAAAAACATACCGAATCACTTGTTACTCAATTCCTAGGTATTTCTGAACCTGCCAGCTTATGTTTATTGGTGGGAGAATAATAAATGAACGTTGGTTTGGCTCATGGTTTCCATCTAATGTTGAATTGCAGCATAAAGTTTGGGCTTTTTTTGGGCTTTGCGATGCAGATTTCATAAATGACAGAGGAGCTGACTTACCCGAAGAGGATGATGGTAGGAGAGCACACCATCGGTCAACTGTTTTTATGCAAGATGAAAATGAAGAAGATATGGAAGATTTGGAGAGAAGGATTAATGAAAGATATAAAAGGCCAAGCCACATAGAGTATGGTGAGGATGCTACGGATGTTGAACAGCAGGCTCTTTTGCCATCCGTCAAGGATCCAAAATTATGGATGGTTAAATGTGCAGTATGTGTTTCTTCTCACATTAGATGTTGCTTTACTTTGGTCTGAGTTTTTTTTAATGTTTCCATCTCCCGGCTTTAATTGGTTCACTTATTACATGTCATGTATCAGATTGGTCATGAGCGGGAGACAGCTATTTGCCTTATGCAAAAGTTCATAGATAGGCCTGAACTTCAGATCAAATCAGCTGTTGCTCTAGATCATCTTAAAAACTATATCTATGTTGAAGCTGACAAGGAAGCCCATGTTAAGGAGGTAACTTGTAATATAGAACATCTACACTCTTTTCTTCAAGTTTGGGACTAGTGCTGATCTTTATGCATCCAGGCTTGCAGAGGTTTACGAAATATATTTAGTTCCGCAAAAATCATGCTGGTGCCAATAAAAGAAATGACTGATGTTCTTTCTGTTGAGAGCAAATCTGTTGATCTTGCTAGGGGCACTTGGGTTCGGATGAAGCTTGGCATATATAAAGGAGACCTTGCCAAAGTATGTTGTAGTCCATTTATCTTATGAATCACATGGATGTAATGATCTTAACACTTTCATGCCTTTTCTGCTGCAGGTGGTTGATGTTGATAATGTGCGACAGAAGGTGACAGTTAAGCTCATCCCCAGGATTGATTTACAAATGATTGCTAATAAACTGGTAAGATTCCAGTTATTATCTGAAACAGCATAATTGTTACCTTCATTCGTTCAAGGGAGAGAGACAGTGTATTCATTAAGACACCAAAAATTGAAGGAACACGATGCCATAATGGTTGTAGGGGTTCTATTAGTTTACAAGTTGAGAATACTGTAATTTTGTTTTAGTTAATTGTAAATTAAATCAATTTCCTAATTCATTTCATTTTATCTTTTTGTAATTGTATGTTTTAGTTTTTTGTTCTGTCTGGTGTTGTGATTACTGAAAATTTTATTATTGCAGGAAGGCAGGGATGTTGGCAAGAAAAAAACATTTGTTCCTCCACCACGTTTTTTTAATATTGATGAAGCAAGGTGATTGTGTTGCCCTATAAGTGCTAAATTGGAAATGAATGTGAATTCTTAAGGTAAACTGATTCCAATAATCTGTGCCTATTTGATTAGGGAGATGCACATTCGTGTTGAGCGCAGGAGGGACAGAGATACGGGCGAATACTATGAAACTATAGATAATATGATGTTCAAGGATGGGTTTCTTTTTAAAACTGTGTCAATGAAATCCATAAATCATCAAAATATTCAACCAACCTTTGATGAACTTGAGAAATTTCGAAAGCCTGGGGAAGATGGCAATGGAGATATTACTAGTTTATCCACCCTATTTGCAAACAGAAAGAAAGGGCATTTTATGAAAGGTGATGCGGTCATTGTTGTTCGAGGTGATCTCAAAAATCTCATGGGATGGGTGGAGAAGGTGGATGAAGAGAATGTTCATATCAGACCAAAGATGACAGGATTGCCAGTAACATATCTTTTCTTTCCTGCTTTCTCATATAATTTTTGTACCACTGACTCCAACCAATTTCTGGCATTTATGTTCGGCTATATTCTTTAGAAAACTCTGGCTTTTAATGAGAAGGAACTCTGCAAATATTTTAAGCCAGGAGACCATGTGAAGGTGGTTTCTGGGGTTCAAGAAGGTGCAACTGGCATGGTGGTCAAGGTTGAAGGTCACGTTCTCACCATTTTGTCAGACACTACAAAAGAAGATGTATGCTGTGCTCTCGCTTAGGTAGCTGGAACTCTCTTTTGCCTGATTGACTGACCATTTAGTGTTCTTCAGATCCGTGTTTTTGCAGACAATGTTGTGGAGAGTTCTGAAGTTACTGCTGGCATCACAAGAATCGGGGATTATGAGCTACATGATCTTGTCCAGCTTGAGTGCGTTTGTAGTTCAATAAAGATGAACACTTTTGATTCTTTATAACTGCCAGTGAACGTTGTATTCTTGATTTCTTATTAGCAAGTTGATATTATGCAGCAACATGTCCTTCGGTGTAATTATTCGTGTGGAAAGTGAAGCATTTCAGGTTAGAGAATAAAACTTTGAAGTAGTTATTTCTGTTAGTCTATTTGTATTTGATTTTCTTATAACTTTCAGGTCCTCAAAGGAGTTCCTGATAGACCTGAGGTTGTACTTGTTAAACTGAGGGAAATAAAAAGCAAAATAGAAAGACGAGCCAATGCGCAGGATCGATCTCGAAATTTAGTTTCCATGAAGGATGTTGTGAGGGTTCTAGAGGGACCATGTAAGGTGGGATCTTTCTTTTTTGTTCTGATGCGCCTAATCAATATTCTTAATGTTTTCCTCTTGGTATAACTAATTTTTCCCATTTCATTAACCCAGGGGAAGCAAGGTCCTGTTGAGCACATACACAAAGGGATTTTGTTTATCCATGACCGCCATCACCTTGAGCATGCTGGTTTCATTTGTGTGAAGGCGCAGTCTTGCATTGTTGTTGGCGGATCACATGAAAGAAATGTACATCCTTTAAGCCCTATTGGGAAAGTTTGAGGATTCAGTATATGCATTTTATTTTTAATATTCTTTCATATGGATAATGAATTAGTGTTATGATGGTTGCCTGGTAGGGTGGGGATCCTATGGATCGATTTAGTAGTTTCAGATCTCCTGCTCGATCTATGCAATCCCCTAGACGGTTTCCTGGGGGAAGACCTCCAATTGACTGTAAGTGATTGTTGGTAACTCCTTTGTGGTTTGTGCCATGTTTTTCTTATGTAATCAGTTGGTAGAAACTGTTCTATTTATTCCTTTATGACAGAGGCTTCACTGACACCTCTTGTAATCTGATACAGCTGGGGGAAGACACAGAGGAGGAAGAGGAGGACATGATCCTATAATTGGTAGAACTATTAAAATTCGTTCTGGCCCATTGAAAGGATATCGTGGTCGTGTTAAAGAGATAACAGGTCCACTTGTGCGGGTTGAACTTGACTCTCAAATGAAAATTGTTACAGGTGAATTTTAAAGTTTCTCAATCATGATTTCCAACTTTGTTTCCTGAATTGCTATAATTGTTGGTTTTTTTGTAGTCAAAAGAGATGATATCTCTGATGCAGTTGGCATGTCAACTCCAGGCCGGTAATAAAATTTGTGATGTTCTATTGTTTTTATGTTCATGAGGCTGCAGTTGCACAGAAACTGATTTTTTCTTCTTCCATTTGATAGTGAAACTCCTAGATATGGCTTTGGTAGTGAAACACCCTTGCATCCCTCACGGACTCCACTGCACCCATATCAGACTCCTATGAGGGACCCAGGAGGTTTATCTAACATTTCCTTTATTATTTTTCTAAAGTTTTGACTGACATGATGATGTTTTGAGTAGTCAAACTTGCTGTTTACTGCATTACTGTTTTATGGCCGATCAATTATTGCATTATTATACTTTTGTGAGAACTACTTCTAAATGGACCTCTAAACTTCCTTTAGGGTTGTGCAACAGGACATTTTTTACTCTCTGCTTCTTTGTGATTGCACTAGGGCTTTTAATTCAGATCAATGATAAGTTAATGTGCATTATTTCTCACCTCTACTTCGATTTTCTGTAGCTACACCTATACATGATGGTATGAGGACACCAATGCGTGATAGAGCATGGGCCCCAATGAGCCCCTCAAGGTTTGTCTATTGACTAATATAATATTTGGCACTTATTGTCTTTCTGTTTTGAGGTATAATACTTTTCTCATACTTCCAAGTATTTATATATTATTATTTCAACCCTTGACCTTCTTATTTATTAAATATGATAACCTCGAACTTTGTAGCATTATGCCATCTAATACCACGAAACTTTGCATCTAGACCTCAAGATCGTGCAATTCATGGTTCAGATAAAATTCAGACTAGAGAAGTTCTGCACCAGCAAACTATGTTATTACTCTTTCATGAATACCAATGTAACTCTTCCATGTTTGGCGAGCATCAAGATTGGCCAATTCACGATTCTCTAGTAGTCAAGAGGAGAGAATTTTTGTGACAGTAAATCATGTTGTTACCCTTATATGAGTGGCAATGAAGCACCAATCCAGATTGGATAAATTTGTAGTCTACTATTAAGTAATTTTGGTCTCACTTGCAAAATAATCAGGGACTGGGAAGATGGAAATCCTGCCACTTGGGGAGCTAGCCCTCAGTATCAGGTGTAGCATCTTTGACTATTTTGCTTTTGATTCCATTGACTATCTGTAGTTGTGTTAGTCATTTACAAGTAACTGCTTGTTTCTATTGTCTGTCTTCTGATTATCTTTGCATTTATATGCTACCTCAGCCAGGGACGCCTACTGCCCGACCATATGAGGCACCAACTCCTGGCTCTGGATGGGCTAATACACCAGGAGGGAGTTACACTGACTCTGCAACACCAAAGGAGAGCCTGTCATATGGTAATGAGGATACCTCCTGCTATATGTATTTCATGTCTGTTGGATGCCAAAAGAATTCTAAATCTCTCTCTATTTTTCTCCTTCATTAGGAAATGCTGCAAGTCCTTATGTGCCGTCAACTCCTGGTGGCCAGCCAATGACACCTAGTTCCCATTCTTATCTTCCTGGCACTCCTGGTGGACTTCCAATGACACCTGGCAATGTTGGATTGGATGTCATGTCTCCTGCAATAGGTCTGGTGCAACACTTTCATCTTATAATTTAGAAATATGATATTTCCCAGAAATAATTCAGATTTTTGAATGATTTGTACACCACCACTTGTTCTCTGATCTTGATGCTGTTTGTTGTCTCATATGATATGCTCATTATCTGCACATATATTACATTGGATTCATCAGATTTAGTCTGCAGTTCTGTGCATGGTTCTATTATCCCTTGCGAAAATCATAGTTGACAGGAAGAATGTGCTTTGCAGGTGGAGAGGGTGATGGCAATTGGTACATGCCAGATATTCTGGTGAATGTCCGAAGGGCTGGGGATGATTACAATATTGGAGTTGTTCGGGAGGTGCTTATGGTATGTTGCATTAGGAATTTTCATTCTCTTCTACTGGTTTGCAGTATTTTATAATAAGGTATGCATATGCCAGCAGTTAAGGGACTGCATGATGCATGCTTGTTATGCAGATAGTTGTGCAGCTGCACATGCAATTTTAGACTGGAACACTGCAAAAACATGCAAAAGTAATATGAAATTTGTCTACAAAAATTGCATTATTCACGCACATACAGCAGCATAATGTTCTTTTAAACATAGGAAACGTAAAGAAAATGATGTATAAGGTCTGTAACATAAAATGTTCCCATCGAAGTTAGAAAATATTGATACAGATGGAAAAATTTTGAGAGAATGGTGTTCTAATATTCATAATAATAAATAATTCAACCCTTAATCAATGTTTAAAATCATGCTTGCAAGTATATAATATTGGCGGAAGTTTGGTAGAAATCACCAAATGCATGGGTTCTTGCAGGATGGCTCATGTAGGGTTGCCCTTGGATCATCAAGCAATGGCGACATCGTGACTGCCCTGCTGACAGACCTAGAGAAGGTTCGGCCAAAGAAATCTGACAAAATCAAAATCTTGAATGGTTCGCTACGGGGTTACACAGGGAAGCTTATTGGAATCGATGGTTCTGATGGCATCGTTAAGCTGGATGAGACCTATGAAGTCAAAATTCTTGACATGGATATTCTGGCAAAGCAAGCTGTTCAGTAGTTGCAATTTGTATTGCTTTTGGAGCGCTAAATGATGGCTCGAGGGCGACCTGATGCTGGGCATCCGGCCAGTATTTGTAAATTAATTCTCATCATATTGTTTTTGTTTGCATTTTAAGGTGGTTAGTTTTGCAATTGTTGTTGTCTGTTATTATAAAAATCTGGTATTCATCCTTTATAAAAGTAATTTACTATCGAGGGTCAGCAACATATAGTATGCTTTAACCAAATTAAAGAAAAATAGAACACATGCTTCACATCATTGGGACTGGTTGGTTGTGGGGGATTTCGGACTTATGATCAAGCTGAATTAGTCAACTGCCCTTTCAAAATGGAGCAGTGATATTTTGGGACAACTCTTTTAGGTTTAATTGATCTTCCCCCTGAAATCTCTTGGTATATGGTTGTCTGGGTTCTTTTATTCGCAAGTAATCGCTTGTATTACAAGGAGCAATTTGTCTTTCCAATATTTGTATGGATTATTTATATTATTGGTGTAAATTAAGATTTTAAGTTTTGATTTTGAAATCAGTTTTAATATTCAGTGAAATTAATTTTTTTTCGTTTTAATTGAACTTAATTTGTTTTAATTTCAATCAAATTATTTTTTAATTTTTTAATTATATTTAAATTTTAGATTTTGAAATATAGGAAAATTTAGAAAAATGTGAAAAAAATTTATTTACATACATTTTTTAAAAAATTATTAGATAAAAATAGAAAAATATTAAAAATAAAATGGAAGAGTCTTGATTCAAACAAGGTAAAAAATTCAGACACAATTTTTTAACCAACTAAATAAAATTTACACTTATCAAATGAAAGTAATATATAAATCAAAATAAAACGTTTTAGTTTGGCTGAAATTTAAAATCTTGACTTGAACAACTACCTTGGTGCAATTTTCTGAGAAAAAAAGTTACAAAAATAAAAAAAAATCCGGTTCAATCTGTTGAACCAGCTGTCGTACCGGATGCTACGGCGGGTGTTCAGTTCCGTTTTGACCTTGGAGTCTTGACCACATTGGTGAAAACCCCAAATTTTCCTGTACCGCTAGAGCAGAAACCATCGCGCTTCTACAAGCTCCGGCGATCCCCGCCGGCCATCTTCCATCCTCCTTTAAGATCTCTCTTCCCTCTCTGGTTGTTCCTCTCTCTCTCTCGGCTTATCCCTCTCCGATCTCACTGTCTCCTTCATTCGTTTCTGATCTTCGCCGTTCTCTCTTATATTCTGTTTATTGCAGAAGTTTCAGTGCGAAATAATCTCGATATTTTCTAGGGTTATCTCAAAATGCGATTTTGTTTGTGATGTTTGGTATCTAGGTTATGGGTTTGCATCATTGATCAGTTCTAGGCTCTAAATATTAAATTAACGTTGTTTGTGAGGTTCTCTCTGCGATCGTGCTCAACCATTTCTTGTCTTGATTGTGAGTGCTATGCAAGAAATTAATCAAATAAATTCGGTGAAATACACTCGATTATTGCATGAGAAATCAAAATTGCAATTTTGTGACGATAGGGCTGTTTATGTAGTTTTAAAGGAAGTATTCAGATATAGATATTTATCTTTCTTCTATAAATTACGCATGTTAAACCCAATTTTGTCATGATTATAACAGGGACATCAAGTAGATGGAAGACATAATTTTGTGCCAAAATATATTCTGGTTTCTGTATCGGGTCACAACCAGTTTAGAGCTGGAAATTTTTTTTAAAAAAAAATTCACAAACCAGTTTTGACTCCAATATGACAACTCTGTGTTTATTTAAACCAGTTTCTGTAAATTAAGCTGTGAGTTTGAGTTGGCTTGTAATATTTCACAATCTTTTCACTCTGCAGAGCTTACAAGAAAATGTCTTGTGGGTGATTGAAAGCCTCAAAAATATAACATCAACTTCTCAAAGCTGTTAAGAAGCACATAGGAAATGATAGAGGGAAAAGGCATTTCAGGGATTTTATAGCAGAGTAATTCCGACAGAATGCTAGCCTTTCTGATGAAGCTACTCATAACAAATTGATGCTTGCTGGTGATTATACTTTCCTTCTCAACAGTATACATCATCATAAGGTAGATTTTCTGTTCACTGAATTGAAAGCCTTTTTCTTTTACATTTTAAGCAGTTAGTCATAGGGTGGTGGTTGTATTATTTGCTAGATCTAGCTGTCTAGATATAAACACATGCAATTCCTTTTACCGTTTTTTACTAACTTCTTTATGGTGACAGAATTTTGTTTGCTTTTGATTTTGTGATCATCTTTCACTAGTTAGAATAACACCTGAAAGGGGAGGAAATCTAGGAGTTTCACATGCAAGCTACATTGGTAGATTCAGTTTCACCCGTTGAGACATTGTTTTATGCTTGCTATTTACTAATAAGTTTCAATATGAAATTCTCATTAATTTATATATGATTCATGAATTTTCTTGCTAATTTTGAATATGAAAGCTGAAGTTGCTAAACTTCTATATCTAACCCGACATAGAAACACTACAACGATGTTTGGATATTCATTATAGGAGAATAAAGTGTTTGGAACTTCAATGGCAGGAATTCGTAAAGAGGGGAGACACAATTCCTATTTTTGAAAAGTAATATAACTGACAATTTAACATGAGCTTATTTTAAAGCAAAGTTTTAAGTTTTGGTTGAAACCAGCTGAAATGTTTTCCTTTTGGTTTAATCCTCAATATTTCGGTCTAAATTTCGGTTTCAGATGGAAAATTTTATTTTGTTGAATTTTAGATATTATTTCCCTGTCACAAGTTTAAGTTAGTATAGATGCTTAAGATTCTCAGCTTGGGTCATATTGAACGGGGTTCAAATATTGGGTGGCACATTTTTTTAACTTTTTAGATTATTTTCTGCCCAAAAAATATGTATATAATTTTTTTTAAAAAAATACGTACACATAAAATTTTTTACATTTTTTGTAAATTTTTTAATATTTTTAAATTTAAAGTCAAACTACAAGAAAAAATTTAAAAATAATTTGGCCGAAGTCAAAACGGGATTGATTTCAACCGAAATTGTTGAAATATTCAGTTTTGACAGTCACTGAAATCTATCCCATAACCAAAACTTAAAAACCTTGTTTTAAAGTACTGTTTTAGATGAATTTATTACCTTTAAATGTGAAGATCTCATAGTCATAAATATGTAAGTATGTACTTTTAGACCAAAAAGTTATTTTTGCTTCTATAGTTCAAGCAACCCAATGTCTTTGCAACTTGTAAGCACTTAAATTGGAAAATTTTGATCTCATTTTTTCCCTTACAAAACTATTTTCCCTCTTTCCTTTTAACTAAATCCTTGTGAGGAAACAGAATTCCCCAATTCTAACCTTTTTCTCTTTTACTGTTTTAGATGAATTTATTACCTTTAAATGTGAAGATCTCATATTCATAAGTATGTAAGTATGTACTTTTAGGCCAAAAAGTCATTTTTGCTTCTAGTTCAAGCAACCTAATGGCATCTTTTGTGACTTGTAAACACTTAAATTGGATAACTTGGATCTCATTTTTCCCCTTACTATTTTCCCTCATTGCTTTCAACTAAATCATTATGAGGAAAAATCTCCTAGTCCTAACCTTTTTCTCTTTTTGTTCTCACATCTTCTAATACATGATGTGGCAACAATTGTCAACTCCATACTTTCTTAAGTTTTTAAGACCATAGAGATTAATTTCTTAAGTGATGGAAGACACTTGTGCGGTATGTGGGTATCAAGGATAACTCTATTTTCCTTTAAAGTCACAATCAAGAATCATATATTTGGAGCATGTGGGGATTTAAGAAAATTATTATTATTTGAGGTGATTTTTACCACAATCAAAATACGATCATAATTAAATTTATATGCTACTAAATTATGATTCAAGTGTGGGTTTCAAATCACTCTGAATTACGGTCAAATTTAATTGAAAATTGAGTTTAATTTTAATCTAAATTATTGAAAATTTTGGGCTAAAGTTAAATTCAATTTAAGTAGAATAAATGGGTTAGATATTTAAACCAAAGTCAGACTCATAATTCATCCAAAATCTGAATTAAAATGAAAAAACACAATAATTTTACAAACCAGTCCCTAAATCCAATGAATTCTTATAAAAAAAATTTGACCAAATTTTTCTTACGAATAGATCTTTGAAATAAAAATTTTGCGAAAAAATTTAATAAAATTCTAAAATTATAAATTGATTCCCGTAAAACTTAGGTTTTGCAAATAAATTCTTCAAGAATCATATTTGCGAATAAGCCCTTAGAATTTTAATTTTTTACAAATAAGTTACTTAAAAATTTTTATTTACAAATATGTCTAATTTTATTTAAAAGGCCTTGAAAGTTTCAAAATTTATAAATAATTTTTTTTTGTAAAAAGACTCCTGAAATTTATGAAATCATATTTTAATCCAAATTTTTCAAAAAAAAAATTGTAAATAATTCCCTTGTAAATTTGATATTGTAAGTTTGTATAAATTTCAAATATTTTTTATCCACAATCATTTTTCATCCAATCAAAATAGAATTTATCGAAATCAAACTAGATTATACTTATATATAAAAGTGTTCAAATTTTAAAAGAAAAATTTTATCCACATCTATATTTTGAATTTTCAAATATCCAATCCGAAAACCTTATAAAGACTCCAGAGTCCTGCAAATCGAAGGGGGAGGAGATGAAGACGGCCAAAGATCCTAAAATAGAAGAGGAGAGAAGAGCATTAGAAAACGGAAAGCAAGCCAAATAGGAATAAAAACGAGTGCTTAAGGTGATTTGCGTCTGAGTTAGACTTAAATTTCGTTCGAATTTAATAAAAAATTGAGCTTAATTTGAATATGAATTCTTAAGAAATTTGAACTTAAATTAAAGTGGGCTGGATACTTGAATTTAAAGTTTGACCTAAAATTCATTTAAAATTTGGTTAAAATGATAAAATATAAGAATTTTGTAAATAAATCTCTGAATTAAATAAATCTTTATAAATGGGTTTTTGACCGAATTTTTTTTACAAATAGATCCTTGTAATAAAAATTTTGTAAAAAATTTTAATAAAATCTTAAAATTATAAATCAGTCCTACAAAATTTAAGGTTTGTAAATAAATCCTTCAAAAGATTAATAGTTATAATTTGATTCGTATGAAATATAGGATTTACGAATAAACTCCTGCGAAATTTTTTATTTTCAAATAAACCGCTATAATTTCAATTTTTTGTAAACAAGTCTCTCGAAAATTTTTATTTATAAATAAGTCCAAATTTTGTTCAAAAAGACTTCTGAAAATTTCAAAACTTTATAAACAAATCCTTTTGAAAAATCTTCTGAAAATTATAAAATTATAATTTAGTTTAATTTTTCGAAAAAAATACAAATAAATCTTTTATAAATTCAATATTCAAAATGAATTCATTTTTCAAATTTTATCATCTACAATGGATAAGCTTATTTATATCTCTTTAAAGACTTATTCAATCTTAAAGAAAGTATATCCATATCCATTCACAACAATCCAATTCAAATAACATCCAAAATAAATAGATAAAATTCTCAATTCAAATTTTGAATGAGATTGATTCCAAACCCATTCCATTTTCAGAAAATTAAAAGAGAAGGATCAAAACGAGAAAAAGGTGAGGAAAACTCAAAAGTTCAAAAAGAATACGAAGAAAAATTAATTAGCAAGTAAGAACCCTTATTTATGTTTTTTCTTTTCTCTGTTGCCCTCCCGTGGTTTTCTTCTGCTTCTCTGCTTTTAACAAGGTCCTCACCCCTTGCCAAAGCCCTGAATTGAATCTCCTCATGTTGTCCTGATAACTTAATCAAAAAAACTGGTGTCCTCCTTGGAGAAGAATACCCCTTATATAATGAATACAAGTTGAAGAAAATAAGGCATATCCTAAACAAGGAAAATATTTACAATTATTACAGGTATAAAATCAGCCATAGAATCTGCTAACTTTGGTATAAAATCACCCATAGAATCTGCTAACTTTGGTATAAAATCAGCCATAGAATCTGCTAACTTTGGTATAAAATCAGCCATAGAATCTGCTAATTTTGGTTTGCAATCAGCCATAAAATCTGCTATCTTTGAATGACTAGCTAATTCCTTTGACATCCCCCCTCAAATTGATGCGGGTAAGTCAACAAGCATCAATTTGCTAACAAGAAAGTTATGTCGCTGTCGTGTCATTGGTTTGGTGAAAATATCCGCAATCTGTAGAGTAGTGGAGATATGTGGGAGAGTGATAACTTGGCGATCATAGGCCTCCCGGATAGAGTGACAGTCAACCTCTATGTGCTTTGTGCGTTCATGGTAGACAGGATTGGTTGCAATTTGGATGGCACTAGTGTTGTCAGCATGTAAGGGAGTAGGTTGATCTTGGGTGAAACCAAGCTCTGTTAAAAGACCACGTAACCAAATGATTTCTGAGCATGCAGTAGACATGGCACGGTACTCCGCCTCAGTGGAGGATTTGGAGACCGAGTCTTGCTTCTTGCATTTCCAAGAGATAAGAGCATCACCAAGAAACATACACCATCCGGTAGTTGATTTTCTTGTGTCCGGACAACCAGCCCAATCTGCATCACTATAGGCCTGTAGTTTGAGGGAAGAACCAGTAGGGAAGAATAAGCCATGACTTTGTGTGCCCAGGATATATCTGATGATGCGGCGGACTGCAGATAGGTGGAGATGCCGAGGGGCTTGCATGAACTTGCTGACAATATGGACAGCATAAGAGATGTCCGGGCGGGTGATAGTTAGATAGATAAGACTTCCAACCAGCTTGCGATATAAAGTGGGATCCTCAAGAAGTTCCCCTTCACCCCGTCGATATTTTACATTAATTTCCATTGGGGTGTCAACAGAATTAGTGTTTGTGAGTCCTGCTAGCTGAACCAAATCCATAATATACTTGTGTTGATTCAAGAAGATACCTTGAGGCTGATGATGCACCTCTAACCCCAAAAAATAGGTGAGTGGGCCGAGATCTTTCATGTGGAAAGTAGAGTGCAACAAATTCTGAAGTTTAGATATAGCCTCCATATCAGAATCAGTGATGACAATGTCATCCACATAAACAAGAAGAACAACTATGCCCTTGGATGTCCGTTGGAGAAAAAGTGAGGAGTCATATTGGCTTTGTGTAAATGAAAAACTAAGGAGGGTCGATCGAAACTTTTCAAACCATACTCGTGGTGCCTACTTCAATCCATACAAAGAGCGTTTTAGTTTGCAAACTTCATTAGGGGAAGAAGTGGGCATACCGTAGGGAAGTTTCATGTAAACTTCCTCCTTGAGATCACCATGCAAGAAAGCATTCTTTACATCCATTTGTTGTAAAGACCATGATTGTGATGCTGCTAGGGCGAGTATTGTTCGTACAGTGGTCATTTTGGCTACTGGTGCGAAGGTCTCTTCATAATTTAGGTCATACTCTTGCTTGTTGCCAAGAACCACCAATCTAGCCTTGTAACGTTCTATGGATCCATCAGAACGAAGCTTGATAGAAAACACGAACTTACTACCAAGAGGTTTCACAGATGGTGGACACGGTACAATATCCCATGTTTGGTTTTCTTCAAGTGCAAGAAGTTCTGTTTCAATAGCTCTCCGCCAACATTCATGCTCCATAGCCTGCTTATAGGATGATGGAATAGGAATAGAGGACAAGGTGGCTGTCAAAGATAAAGGAGAGGTGAAACCATACCTATCTGGTGGTTTACGAACTCGAGTACTTTGTCTGAGAGGTGCTGGTGCAGTTGTTGGAACAGGATCAACATTAAGGGAATGAGCTGGAGGGGGCCCGAGAGGTGCTGGAATCTTGCGTCGTTGGTAGACTATGAGAGGCTTTGAAGGCATGGAATCTTCAGAATGATTAGTAAACATTGGCAAAACAGAGAATGAAGGAGAAAGGTCATCCTTGTGTGTGGAAAAAAAATACTGATTTTCAAAAAAAATCACATTTCGAGAAACCCGAATACGTCGTAGGTTGGGATCATAACAAAGAAAACCTTTTTGGTGCACCGAATAGCCTAGAAAAGCACATTGAACAGCTTGAGCTGTTAGTTTTGTCCGTTCGTGTGTAGGAAGATGAACATAACACACACAACCAAAAGTACGAAGATTAGAGTAATTTGGGGTATGACCAAATAACCGAAAGAAAGGGGAAACATGATTCAAGGAAGGAGAAGGTAACCTATTGATGAGATAGACAGCAGTTGAGAGAGCTTCACACCAAAAACGAGAGGGTACAAATGACTCTAATAGAAGGGTGCGAACAACATTTAGAAGGTGTCGATTTTTTCTTTCGGCCACCCCATTCTGTTGAGGAGTTGAAGGACAAGACCTTTGAGAAATTATACCATTGGTTTGTAAAAATTCTTGAAATAAATGAGACATGTATTCTCCCCCATTATCAGAACGAAGAATTTTGATACTAGCAGAAAATTGGGTCTGAATATGTGCATGAAAAAGCTTAAAGACAGAAAACAATTCATCTTTAGAATGCAGAAAATAAATCCATGTGAAGCGACTATAGTCATCAATAAAAGTGACAAAATACTTGTAATTAGCATGGGAAGTAACTGGCGCCATTCCCCACACATCACTATGTATCAAATCAAAAGGCTGGACTACTTTAGGTGTGTGAGTGGGAAATGGCAGAACTTTACTTTTTCCAAGCCTACAAGAATTGCAATCAAATTGAACAGTATTAAGAGATGGTGACCCTTTATTGTCAAGTAAACCAGAATTTAGTAAAGTATAAAGCACATTAGAGTTTGGATGTCCAAGGCGTTTATGCCATGCTCGGTAATCAACATAAGCAGAATTGCAAGTGATAACAGATGAAGAGGAACATGAAGACATAGGAAACTGAAGAGGAAAAAGACGTCCAATTTTAGGCCCCCTTGCGATCATCTTCCCCGATTGCTGATCCTGCACCATACAACCAGATTTAGAAAATTCCACTTTACAATCATTTTCAACTAATTGTCCAACAGAAACAAGATTAGTGGTAAGGTTAGGAGAGACAAAGACATTGGTTATGGATGAAGAAACATCACCAGTGGCAGTGATAGGTAAGGAATTTCCATCAGCTGTATAAATCTTGAGATTTCCAGGATATTTATTTACATTGGTGAGGAATTTAACATTGTTTGTCATGTGATGAGAAGCTCCAGAATCAAAGTACCACGGTGAAGGTTTAGAGAAAGGTTTACCTGAGAGTCCTAATGCGGAAAATGTAGAAATGATTATTTGCTGAATCATTTCAGGTGTCACAGATTGAATAGGAGCAGGAGCACTTTGTGTCAGATGAGCTTTATCCTCAGAACTACCAGCATTAGAAAACCAACTGAGACAGTGTATGCCGTTCCAGATCTCTTGGGAGGTCGAATAGGACATTCCTTGATAATATGTCCTTCCTTTTTGCAATAGTTGCAGAATTTTTTTGAACAACTTGAAGCATAATGGCCAAATTCTTTGCAGCAATAACACTGAATAGTACTCATGTCCTTACTTTTTGACTTGCCTTGGGCTACATAAGCTATAGGAATAAGAATGGATTTAATTTGTTCCATGGTGGCTTGAGTGAGAAGCCGTTGTTCCTCACGAAATAAATCATTGAGACATGCATCCAAGGATGGAACAGTTTCCCGATTAATAAGATTAGATCTGCTGCTTTCAAATTCAGATCTCAATTTCATAAGAAATTGATCCCTCTTAGTAGTTTCATGTACAGATTGAACAGAAATAAGACCTTCGGGAGGTAAGGTAGCATAGACAATATCAGTATATTCAGCCCAAAGATTCATGAAGATAGAATAAAAATCTGAGATTGAGAGACTGCCCTGTTGAAGACTTGCTAGCTCGTATTCAAGTTGAAACCGACGAGCAGTGTTGTGTTGATTATAGAGTTTTTTCAGATAATTCCACATTTCAGCTGCAGTTTTGAAGGGTCGAAGATTCAAGATGATGTTGGATTCTACAGATCCTAGAATCCATGTCATGATTTGAGCATCCTTGACTTCCCACTTGGAGTGCTCATCCTTGTCTTTGTCAGGTGCAGGTTTGCTGCCATCAATATGACCCCATAGATCTTTGCCTTTGACAAATATCTTGAAGTGAAATGCCCAGGCTGAGTAGTTTTTGCCATTGAAACGAATCAAGAATTCATGCTTGTCTGAAGACATGAGGCTGAGATAACTTGATCAAAATAACTAAAAATAATGAACTGAACTAGGACTGAGAGAAAAAAACACAGGAGAATTCAGAACTCAAGCTCTGATACCATGATAACTTGATCAAAAAAACTGGTGTCCTCCTTGGAAAAGAATGCCCCTTATATAATGAATACAAGTTGAAGAAAATAAGGCATATCCTAAACAAGGAAAATATTTACAATTATTACAGGTATAAAATCAGCCATAGAATCTACTAACTTTGGTATAAAATCACCCATAGAATCTGCTAACTTTGGTATAAAATCAGCCATAGAATCTGCTAACTTTGGTATAAAATCAGCCATAGAATCTGCTAATTTTGGTTTGCAATCAGCCATAAAATCTGCTATCTTTGATCGACTAGCTAATTCCTTTGACAGTCCCGGCCCGTCTCTGACCTTATCACATTGCTGCTTCCTCAAGCTTCTCTACTCTCAAGCTTCCCGCATCAACCCTAAACTGCCAGTCACCGCATCTCATCGTGCCGTCCTTGTCAGAAGTAGATCCTTGTCGCCAAATCCAAGCTCGAGCTCCATCTTGCCGACACAACGTCGCCTATGATGTCCTCCTCCCTATCACCATTGGAGCTCTGCTTGACCTGCGAGTTGCACCTCGGCTATTGGTGAAGCCCGGCTCGCGCTCCATGTGAGCTCTGCCTAAGCCGTTGCCCATCTTCCTGAGCTCGACCCGCGCCTTCTCTTGCTGCCACCACAATTCAAAACTCTTGAGTCTCATCCAGCATCCTCTGGCAAAGAAGAAGCATCCGGCCTAAAATCCTAGCTCTTTCGCCTCCAGCCTCGTTTCCATCACCGTCGAGCCACCATGGCCGCCGCCCCACCTACATCGGGCGGCAGCATGTTGCCGCTACAAGTCGGATCTAGCCAAATCCGGTTGGATCTAATTGTGAGATCTGGGGGGTAGGGTCGCCCCTCGCCTTGCTGCCAAGAATCCAATTTTCAGCCGGATCTAGGTAGAGAAGAGACCATGCCACCATGGTCTAATCGTGAGAAAAAAGAAGAAGAATAGAGAAGAATGGGTAAGCTTGAATAAGAAAAAAAAAGGAAAAAAAAGAAATATAAAAAAAGTTTTTGTGAAAAAAAAATCGTCAAAAATAAATTAAAAAAAAGAGATTGTTCAAAAAGAAAAAGAAAAAATTTCTCTTATCTTGGTTTTCGGCGGAACTTCATTAATACTAGAATCATTGACGCGACAACGAAATTCTACCAACACGATGACCATTCGCAACCTCTCGAAGATGGTGAATCCCTGTCACTTTCAGTCAGTCTTTGGGTTCATACGCAATCAGTTTTTGAGCTTGCATCTAAGTTAGACTTTGAGCTCGCAACTTAGGCAGCTGTTGGACTCGCATCCAATTCAATTTTCGGGCTCCAATCTTAGCTATCCTTCGGGTTCGCATCTAGTCAGCTTTCGAGTTCGCATTATAGCTAGTCTTCTAGCTCGCATCTTAGCGAACCCTCAGACTCGTACTTAGTTAGTTTTCAGATTCGCATTTATATCAGTTTTCGAACTCGACTTAGCCAATTCTCGGGTTTACACTCCTAAATCAACTTTTGAGCTCGCGAGCTAAATTGCCCCTCAGGTTTATGCACTTAAAGTCGGGTTACGGGTCCACTCAAAATTATTATAAACTGCTAGAGATTTTCAAATCAAATTAATTAATATGAAGCAATTCAGTTAAAACAAATGAACAAAAGTCAAGTTGGGTTAAATGGATTTAAATTGGTCAAACAAATAAAGTAAATTCCGAATCAAACTAGATTCCAACAAAATCCAAATTGAGTTAGCCTTAATTAAATAAACTCAAACTTAATGCTAATCAAGTCCAAATTGGCTCAATTTAAAATTAAGTTAAATCAAGATTAAACAAAGCTCAAATTTAAATCAGAAACAAGTTAGGTTGAATTGAAATCAAGTTAAATTAAATTGACTTGAATATGAGCCAAAATCCAGTAAACATAAACTCGATAAAAATACAACACAAGATCATATTCAATTCAAGTTAAATGAAATCGAGCTTATATCCGAATCATATTAATCTTGATGGAACTAATTAGGGTTAAATTGGGAGTGCGGAATCTTCAACAATACTCCGAGACTATGAATAAAAGGTGATATCACAATCTCGACCTAAAGCTAAATTCGTTCGAATAGAATTAAATAAGGTTAAATTGAATCTCATTAGGTATAATACAAAAGTCTTTAGCAATATTTTAAAATTATATTTAACTCCATAAGTTATTGGTAACATTATTAAATCAAAAAAATTAATTGCCAATATGCTTAGAGCCATTAGTCATATCTCAAAATTAATCAATCCCAGAAATCGTTGACGATGCACCTTCTAAGCTAAATCAACTCAAAAACATTGATAATGTTTCAAATAAAACTGAACTAAGGTAAATTTAAATTCATTTAGTCATGTAGCCACAACGCCTTATTCTTTATTGCCAACACGTTTAGAGTTATCGGCCATATTTCAAAACTATATCCAACCTTCTAAGCTGTTATTAACGCTATTAAATCAAATAATTTAATTGCCAATACGTTTAAAGTTATTGATTACACTTTAAAGCCAGTGAATACATAAGCAGTTGATGATGTGTCTCCTTTAAGTTAATCAATTTCAAAAGCAGTTGATGACATGCTCTTCAAGCTAGTCAATCTGAGAAGTAGTTGATGATGAGTTTTTCAAGTTAGTCAACCCCAGAAGCCGTTGATGACGCACTTCTCAAGTTAGTTAAATCCAAAAGTAGTTGATAACGTGTTCTCTCAAGCTATATTCAACCCTATAAGTCCTTAGTGACGTTATCAAATTAAATGAAATTATTATCTATGGTTTATCGGATATGGAAACACTTTAAAAATCAAACGGAGTTTTCATCAACACCTTATTAGCTAACGAAAATACTCTAATCCAAATGGAGTTATTGTTAATATCTTATTGACCAACGAAAACATTCTAACCCAAATGGAATTATCGTCAATGTCTTATTGGCTAGTGGAAATACTTTAAATTGTGAATTTATTGTCGATACTCAAAGCTATTAGAAATATTTCAAACTTTTCCTATTTTTTTCCACATCTCATCGGATAATATCATCAACATCTATTTAAGACCAAGTCGATTTGAGTCAAATGCTGTGTGGTACAATAAAAGGGAGCTAGACAGTAATATATATCAAAGTTTTTTATACTTTTTCTCTTTTTTTATTTTTTTTGTTTTCTACAATTCCATATTAGAATTTATTGTAAAGTGAGGACATATACTTACTTAAAGCATATATCATTTTTTTAAAATTAATTAAATAATTTTTTTGTCTTTATTTTATTAATCAGGTTTTTATTTTAGGAAATTTCTGACAATTGTAAAAATAATTAATAACAAATGCTTGCGTATATTTGAAGATAATATTCTCATAATACCTGATGTCGCATTTTAAATTAAAATAAATTTTAATTTGTGATTCAAAATCACTTTTGAGATCTCTATTATTTTGAGTGGTCAATTTCAATCTTGAGAAGAAAAGAAAGACATAATAAGACTTAGCTCTTAGTTTTGTACTTCCAATACCTCTTGTTCTTTGCTCTTGCCTCTTTGTTTCTGCAGGATAATCTTCGTCACCCCAAAAGCAGAATCTAAAGAAGATGAAGAAGGAACCAAAGCTAGGGTTTGATCTCAAGAGCTCGGCCTTATCGAAGTCCCACGCGATCCAGCCTCTTGGCAACCTCTTCCTTACCTCCTTTGTTGTCAACATTCGCAAACTTGGCCTCGGCTCCCTCGCCGCCCTCCCTGACGATCTCAATCTTGACCTGCTCATTCTCAAGCTCCACCGTTGCACCCCTCGTTGATCCGAGCAGCCCTACGTCGGCTTGCTCTGCCCTTCACCTCCTTTGCCCACAATTTGCCGCTTGCGATTCAGCACTGGCCTTTGACCTCTTGCCTCCTCCTTGCGACGGACCCTACTGCACTGTTGAGCGCCACCCCCTCACTCAAGCTTCGCCTCCGCCGCCCACTTTGAGCTTGCCGCGGCCTATTTCGAGCTCACTGCCATTCCCACCGCGTTTGCACTACACCTCTGAAGCGCCACTTCCTGCTCCGAGCTCCGCAACCATTGGTTGCTGAAGTTTATGGTCGGATTCGGCTGGGATGAGCCCCGAGCCACCATGGTCCGGTCAAGTGAAGGAGGGGGAGATTGGACTAAGGGAGAAGAAGCTTTCAAAGAAATTTTTTTTTTAAATTTTCTTTTGGCTTTAGAAAAAAGAAAATTCGGCCAACAAAAAAAAAGGGGAAACAAAAAAAGGAAAAAAAAGAAATTTGACCAAAAAAATGTAAAAAAAAGTAGTCTCAATTTGCATACATCAGTCTATTGGTCTTTAAGTCAGCCTTTGTGTTCGCACCTAAATTAGTCTTTGAGTTCACATTTAAATCGGCTTTCAGGCTCGCTATCAAATTAGTTTTCGGCTTTACACTTAAATCAGTCTTCGGGCTTATGAATCAAGTTAACATTTGGGCAAGTCAGTTTTCGAACTCGCGATTTTAAAGTCAATTTTCAAGCTCCCATTTTTAGGCTAGTTTTGGAGCTCGCATTTTTGGGCCGACTTTCGAGCTTATATTTTTAAATCAGCTTTCGAGCTCGGATTTTTAGGTCAACTCTCGTGCTCATTCCTTTAAATCAGTCTTTGGACTCGTATGTCTAAGTCCTCGAATTTGCATTGTTAAGTTAGCATTCAAGCTCATAACCATTTGTATTATAGGTCATCCTTTAGGTTCGTCGAATATTTATAAACCAGCTTTTGGGTTTACAACTCCTTATGAGCCAACATTGAGTTTGCCTAATGTTATCATTACTTCTTGAGGGCTATCGTACCAAGTCAATTAAAATAAATCAGTTGAATTAAATGACTTGATTACATTGAACTCAAATCTAAATTTTAATGGCGTTAAATTAAATTCGAACTAAATTCTAAATAGGTTAAATTAAGTTCTAATTAAATCTTAATTGAGTTAAATAAACTCAAACTCAAATCAGAATTAGATCGAGCCTGAATCAAAACTAAGTTAAAACTAAATCAACTTAACCTTGAACCCAAGTTTATTAAGGTTCAAATTCGAATCTAATGAGGATCCACCGTAGGTCGAATCTAAACCTATTAACGACTGAGCCTAGGTCTGTTAAGAACCCATTAAGGATCAATCAAACTTAAGGTCCATTAAGGATCTTTTAAAAATCCATTAAGAGTTGAATTTAAGATCCACCAAGAATCTAGTAAAAACTTATTAAGAGTCGGATTTAAGAGGTCATAGAGTATCAAATTTAAGATCCATTAAGTATCTATTAAGGGTTGAATTCAAAATTTGTTAAGAATTCATTAAAAATCTATCAAGGGTCGGATTCAAGATTCATTGGATATCCGATAAGAAACTCTTAAGGGTTTGAATTTAAAAAATCGTTAAGGATTCATTAATAAACCAATTAGGGTCCAATATAAGGTCGAGTTTGAACTGAATTAAATCAAATCAAATTTGAATCAAAATCAAATTCTGAATATTAAACTAAATTAAATCAAACTTGATTCAAATCGAGTTTTAAATATTGAATCGAATTATAACTAGACTTGAGTCTAAATTAAGTTCGAAATATTGAACTGAATCATATCAGACTTAAGATAAATCAAGTCTGAACTTCAAATCAAACTAAACTAAATGCAGGTTTGAACTCGGTTTGTTAGTCAGTTAGATGTGTTCAAATGAAATCAATTGATAATATGTTTAAAACTGTTGGTCACATTTCAAAACTAAGCCAATCCAAAAATTAGACTAAGGTAAAGTAGACTTGAATTTGCTTAATCAATTAGTCAAACATTTTATTCAATCAAATTTAACTAACAATATGCATAAAACTGATGATTACGCTTTAAAGTTAGTCAAGTTCAAAAACCGTTGATATGCATCTTCTAAGTTAGTCAACCCAAAAACATTGATAACGTTTCAAATTTAATTGACAACACGTTTGGGAGGCTGTCAATTATCAAATTAAACCGATCTAAGATAGACTTGAACTCGGTTAGTCAGTCAGGCACAATGCTGTTGGTTTAATCGTGTCTCAAATTCAGATTTTCCAGAAAGTATTAATTATATTTGAAAATAATTTCGTGGGCTTAATACTTATCTGAATTTATTTTCTAGTAAAAGAATTAAATTAGTAGAAGTATTATTTGAGTTAGTCTTCTATTTTAACTCAAACACACTTAGACCATATCTATAAATATCTTATTCATGTAAGGGGTTCATATAGAGTGAGAGAAAGAGATATAGATCAATACTCTTAAAACGTCTTGTGACGACTAGACTACTTAGTCTTTTGTGAGAGTTGGTGATATTGGAGTTTCGTTTCCATCGTTGTAATCTTCTCTTTTTTTCTCATCAATACAATATTCTCCGGATCATTTTCGCCACATAAATCTCTTGTGTACTATTTTTCTTCTTTTTTATTTTTCTTTTACATCATGAATTGAGGTGGACATTGATATTTAGCGATACAAGTGGTATCAGAGTTTCAGATTCAATATATCTATTATGAAGTTTGATATAGAAATTCAATGGAAAATAAAGATTTTCTATTTGACAAGTAAGAGTTCGTGCAATTTTTACTCAACAAGGGTTGAGAAACACGTTGGAGGACGCCAAATCTGAAGATGTCACCGAAAGTGTGTGGGAAAACCAAAAGGTTAGTGTACATATCACAATTATTCTCAGTCTCACCAATGATGTATTCTATCTGTTTCTTGGTGAAACATCACCTTCAAAGTTATGGAAAAAGTTGGAGAAATAATATATGAGCAAGTCTGAATATAGTTGATCATTTTAATACTTTTAATAAACTAGTCTCTTAATTATTAAGTATTGATGTCAAAATTGAAAATGAAGATAAAATAATTATTTTATTATTGTCTCTACTTTCTTCTCTGGAGATTTTGAAGACTACTCTCATGTATGACAAGAATTTGAAATTTGACGATATTTTCGTTATCCTTCTTTCTAATGAATATTTAAAAAAGATTGAAGGGGATATATCACAAGTAGAAGCATTGATTGCCAGAGATCGTACCAAAGAAATAAAAAAAAAGGTCATTTTAGATCCAAATCCCAAAAAATAAACTACAGGTATGGTAAAAAAAGGGACATATAATTAAAAAGTGTTGGAAATTCAAACCAAAGAAAGAAAAAGAATCTCAGTCTAAAGACCAAGCCAAAGAATAAGTGTCAGTTGTTGAAAGGAGTTCTGATGATGATTATAGTAATGTTCTCTTTATTAGTTCTAATTTTAATCGTTATCATGATACTTAGATTCTTGATTCTGGTTGTTCTTATCATATGTGTACTAATAAGGATTGGTTTGAAGATTACAAGTTTTATGATAATGGTTTACTTTTAATGGGTAATAACAATCCATACAAAACTGTTGAAATTGGAATAATCAAAATTAAGATATTTGATAATATTATTAGAACTCTTACTGACGTTAGACATGTTCCTGATTTGAAAAAGAATTTGATCTCTTTGAGTGTTTTTGATTCTGCTGGTTATAAATATTCTGCTGAAGATGGAGTTCTTAATATTGCTAAAGGTTCATTGATAGTGATGAATGACCTCAAACATGAAAATTTGTATGAATTAATAGGAAAAACCGTTGAAAGTGGAATAACAATTTCTTAGACTTTTTCAGATATAATCCACTTATGTCATATGCGTCTCGGACATATTAGTGAATAAGATTTGATTGAGCTCAAAAAAAATAAAATTACTGAAAGATCTCAACACATACAAATTGGATTTCTGCGAGCATTGTCTTTATGGTAAACAGTGTAAGGTAAAGTTTAACACCAATATTCATTGCACTAAACGTCTAATTAATTATATTCATTTTGACGTGTGATGTTCTTTTATTTCATCAAAATCTAGTGCTCTTTATTTTGTCAGTTTTATTAATGATTTTTTCAGAAAAGTATGAATTTATTCTTTTCATCACAAAGCTGAAGTGTTTTTTATTTTTAAACGGCGAAAAACTTCAATTGAAAAAAGGACGGATAGGAAAATCAAATACCTCAAAAGTGATAATGGCAGAGAGTACAAATCAATAGAATTTCTCAAATTCTATGACAATGAAGGCATCCAACGCCCCACTGTCATCCTAGGAAAAATTTAACAAAATGGTGTGGTTGAAAGGATAAAACTTTGTTAGAGAAAATACGTAATATGTTCAGTACAGCTAATATTGATAGGGATTTTTGGGCAGAAGTAATCAATATAACATGCTTCATTGTAAATCGTTCTCCTAAAACAGTCATTAATTACAAAACTCTTGAAGAGATATGAACTGGTGAACATGCAAATTATTCTTCTTTAAATATTTTTGGTTGTCCTACTTATATGTTTGTTGTCAAGAATAAGTTAAATGTACATTTCAAAAAGTATACTTTCCTTAATTATGCCAAAGGTGTTAAGAGATATCGTTTGTGGGATAGTACTATTTCTAATGTAATTATTAAAATAGATGTAATGTTTGATGAAAGTTTTATATTAAAATCTCTCAAGAAAAGTCTCAGTAATATAATATAAGTAGAGGTGGAATATATAGTTCTTTCACAACAAGATGCTCAGAGTGTGTCAAACTCTAAAGAAAATTTTAAGTATCAACTTTTTGAAAAGATTTCATTTCAAAGATTCCAAAGAAACATAAAACCACTCGAAAAGTATGATTTTGAATATGTGATAGCTTTTGCTTTAATTATTAATAATAGTGATCTTTCTTCCTAGAAAGCAGTGTAAGATAAGAATTCTTATCAGTAACAAACTGCTATAAATGAAGAGATAGATTCTCTTCAAATGAATCATATTTGGAATTTGATGAAATTACTAGAAAGTAAAAGAGCAATTGATTGTAAGTAGGTATTTCAAAAAAAGAGGATTCCTATGAGATAAATGATGTTAAATTTAAGACCCATTTAGTTGTAAAATGGTATTCACAAAAGAAAGGTATTGATTTTAATAAAATTTTCTCTCATGTGGTTAAATATACATCTATTCGTTTTCTACTTGCTTTAGTTATTTTTCACAATCTGGAATTAGAATAACTTGATGTCAAAACCGCCTTTTTGCATAAAGAATTAGAAGAGTATATTTTTATACAACAATCCGAAGGGTTCATTCAAGAAGATAAGAAAAATTATGTCTGCAAGTTGAAAAAATCACTTTATGGTTTGAAACAGTATCCAAGTTAATAGTATAAAAAGTTTAACAGTTTTATGTTAGGACAAGATTTCATTCATTGTAGACAGATTACTGTGTCTATTTTAAAATGCATGCTAATAACTCATTTATTATGTTACTTCTTTATATTGATATATGTTTATCGCTACTCAAGACATATCTCTACTTAATGATCTAAAGTCTAGAACGAAAAAAAAATTTGAGATGAAAAATTTAGGTGTTATAAGGAAAATTCTCGGTATGGAGATTGATCGAAATCAAAAGCTTGGTAAGTTATCGTTTAAACAGAGCAAGCATCTCGAGAAGATTATTTTTCGTTTGCACATGCATAATTTAAAACCTGTTAGTACTCCTTTGACATCTCACTTTAAACTTTCAGTTCAATTATGTCTTGCAGAGGAAGAGTATGGATACATGGAGAACATTTCATTCTCAAGTGCGGTTGGAAGTCTAATATATGTTATGATATGCATAAGATCTGATATTGCACAAGCAGCAGCGTTGCCAATCGTTACATAACAAATCTAAGAAAGGAATATTAGCAAGTTGTAAAGTGGCTATTAAGATATATTAAAGGTTTTTTTAATATTGGCCTATGTTTTGATAGGAACACAATTCAAGAAGCCAAAATTATTGGCAACATCGTTCAGACTATACTGGAGATCCTGATCGACGACGATCCGTCACTAGTTATCTTTTCACTCTTTGTGGAGGACTTATTAGTTGAAAGTGTATTTTACAGTTAACTGTAACATTATCTATAACAGAGTCTAAGTATATAACAGTTACAGAAGCTGTCAAAGAAACTCTATGGATAAAAGAATTGGCGAGTAAAGTTGGTTTTTCTCAAAATATTTTTCCTATCTTTTGCGACAGTCAGAGCGTCATACACTTTACGAAAAACCAAATGTATCACGGCAGATCAAAATATAGAGATGTCTGATTTCACTTTATTCGGGACATTATTAAAAACGACGAGATTTCTTTATAAAAGATTTATACTTCAAGAAATCCTGCAGATATGCTGACGAAGGTGATTTCAATTGATAAGTTCAAGCTTTCTTTGGACTTGATCAATGTTCAGGTCGTTGATCCTGCC
Organism: Trichopus zeylanicus subsp. travancoricus; assembly: GCA_005019695.1. Lineage (NCBI taxonomy): Eukaryota > Viridiplantae > Streptophyta > Magnoliopsida > Dioscoreales > Dioscoreaceae > Trichopus > Trichopus zeylanicus. The sequence continues at coordinate 83,234 of RXID01014725.1, forward strand.
CCATGAGGTAATGACGAAGACATCTATTGAAGATTCAGATTCAAAGAAAATGATGATTCGAGCCAAGGTGGAGATTATTGGCTCAATCATGTTTCGAATCCGGATTTTTCGGAGAGTTTTACTTATATTTGGAAGTAATTTAGTGGGTGTAATCCTTATCTGAATTTGCCTCCTATTAGAAGAATTAAATTAGTAGAAGTCTTATTTGAGTCAGTATTTTATTTAACTCAAACACAGTTAGACAATATTTATAAATACTCTATTCATGCAAGGGTTTTATATAGAGTGAGAAAGAGAAATATAGATCAATACCCTCAAAACATCTTGTAACGACTAGGTTATTTAGTCTTTTGTGAGAATTGGTGATATTGAAGTTTCGTCTCTATCGTTGTAATCTTCTTTTTTTTCTTATCAATACAATATCCTCCGGATCGTTTTTGTCACATAAATTTTTTGTATGTTATTTTTTTTTATTCTTCTTTTATATTGTGAATTTAGATGGATATCGATATTTAGCGCTACGTAATGCTTTGTTCAAATAAACTTATCGTCAACGCTTTAATAACTAACGAAAATACTTCAAAATTCATAAAATTATCACAAACACATTATTGACTAATGAAAATATTTCAAATCATGTGAATCGAACTAAAAACAGACTTGAATTCATTTAGTTAGTCAAATATGTATTTTGTTCAAAGGAAGTTATTGTCAATGTTATATTAATTAATGAAAACACTTCAAAATATGAAGTTATCGTTAACGTCTTATTATTTAATGAAAATACTTTAGACTAAAAAAAGTTATCGTTAATTCTTTACTAACTAACGAAAATAATTCAAATCATGAAGTTATCGCTAACGTATTATTAGTCAACGAAAATATTTCAAATTATGAAATTATTGCTAACGCCTTATTGACTAAAAAAAATACTTTAAATTAAAAAAAGTTATTATCAAAGCTGTCAGACTAATAAAAACACTTCAACCATAAAAGGTTATCTTCAACGGTCAGGCTATTGAAAATACCTTAAACTCTCTATTCTTCTTTCTATGTCTCTTTGGATAATGCATTAAATTGAATTACTAACATTTGCTGAAGACTAAATCAAGACCTGTCCGAGTTAGATTTTATACGATCCAACGCATGGGAGCGAAGCGATAGTGAGTATCAAGCTTCTTTCCCACTTTTTTTTTTTTTTTTTATGTTGTTTTTTTATGTCATATTAGAATTCATTATAAAGTAAGGGTATACGCTTCCTTAAATTATGTTTTCCTTTATTCAAATTAATTAAATAAATTTTTTTTGTTTCTCTTTTGTTAGATAGGTTTCTTATTTTAGGAATTTCGTAATAATTGTCAATATAATTAATAACAGGGGTTTACGCTCATTAAAAATTATGTTCTAATAATACCTGGTTGCGCATTTAAACCATCACATTTTTAATTTGTCGTTTCGAGGTTGTTTCTTGAGGTTTTTTGCTATATCGGATGGTCAGTTTTGATCCTATAGTTATATAGAATTTAGTACAATTAGCCATCATTTGGTAATGAGTCAAGGCCAAGGCTAACTTCAGCTAAATTTTTTTCTAAAAAAATAATATTAATTATTTTACATTACTATTAAATTAAATTATTATAAAAAAATAATTACAATTTTGAACTTCAAATTATTATAGGGTTAACATTTATAAAAAAAATACTAGTCTGAAAAAGCAGTTCACTAATTATATTTTTAGATTTAGTCTTACCTCATTACCAAATGCATCTTTTGAAATTGAAGGCTAACTATTTGGACTATGTTGTGATGTACATGACTACAAAATTGCCCTTGTTATATATCGTTAGGATGTAGTTTACTTTTTCATACATGAATAATAAGCAACTTTTATACATTCAGACAGGCAATAAAATAATGACAATTGTGACATCCATTTTTTTCAGAGCTTTATTTTGTACAAATGCTGGTTTTTCCATGAATGTCTTTATCTGCTATATCTTTATTATTTTTTTCATTAATTAGCTCATAAGTAATTATGAAATTGAATAATTTTTGAAAAATATTGACATGGGAAAAAGTGATTTTTGTAGTGTACGGATTTAGATATTGAAATCTTATCTTCTCTAAGCATTGACAAAAGATCTTCCATATTATGGATTTATTATTTATCTAGAGAATCATCTAACAACATATCACTATTGGTATTCCCGAAGCCTTCTGTTTTCATGCCTCCACACTAGATGGTTGTTGGATTCAACTTACAATCTTGATAATGTAAATTCAAGTCATTTACGTCAATTGAGAACCAAAATGTATACCTAATATTTTCTTTGTCTTTGATGGTGAAACAATCAGTAGCTTTGCTACAAGATGAATCAAACTATAATAATGTTATTGTGTTGAAAGTGAGATTCATGACTATTAATGTGAGCCATCACTTAGTTATTTGTTTAGGCTTAAATTCTCCCAAAATAGTTGTAATGAGTTCCAAAGAAATCAACATTATTGTGGTTTAACATTTTATAGCTCCTGCCAAAACTTAGTGACTGATACTAAAATTTGCATGGCCAAGAGAAACTTCTGTCGGAGCTTATTCTATTTTATGAGTGGCAACAGATCAACTTCCTTGGATTTAATATTAAGTTTTGTCATTCAAGCTGAGTCAAAATATGGTTCATGTTGTTATTCATTTACATTAATGGCTAAAAAATATGCTTCTCAAACACAGGGTGCTATACAAGGAGTTCAATATCTCTTCAGAAAGATTATTATGACTGTTGGAACATATGAGAAATTTGTTATACAAAGTTTGATTGAGATGTATAGGTAGAGCCATTCTTGGATCAATCCAGGATTTGAGTTAAGCACTTGTTGAAATTAGAAAACAAGCTCCCACTTGAGTCTGTCAGATTCTTTATATGAGGACTATTTGCGTCTAATTTGTTTAGCGGCCTATCGACATCGCGGTAATTGTTTGGGATCTTCTGGTTTTGTATTGTATCATATTGGGTGGTGATGGTCATGTATACAAATTACAAAGTGCCTTTATTTCTCTTCTCCCATCCATTCATCCATCCCCAGTATTTAAAAATGTTACAATAGATGTAGGCAATGGTTTATAGGTAGTCCAGGCAGTTTAGCATTGGCTGATAAATTGATGTTCATAGTCATCTTCTACATTTTTTTTAATCCTTTCAAAGAATTTACAAAATGCTCTATTCATTTTGAGTGTTACCAGGCTAACACCAAATTGTAGTGGGCAGTTTTTTTTTTCCTAAATATTTGTCTTGTGAGGAAACACGCGACTTTATGATTAATTGGTGCTATGCAGGAATTGCTATTCTCTTACAAATCAGATGAAACGAAGAAGATACTCAACAAATCAGCAGCCAGCATGGGCCTCCGGCTTCCTGATGTTTATCGACCTTGATCGCTTTTTATCCTCTTCTTAGTCCAAGTGAAATGCATGCAGAACATATTTTACTTGTAAGTTGGTAGTGAAGGTTGATATAGGTGCAGGGGTAGTAGTATACTCTTTGGAGAACAAAGGCATACTTCACACTGAAACATCAATAAAGCATATCTATTGGATTTTTCCGTGGCTTTCACAGTGCCAAAACCATGTCACAATAATCCTGCAAGTTTGTTATGGAGTTACATTCATTTCATCAACCTGCTACAACAGAGTTCAGCTGTGGAACCTTTTTCTCAGTGAACTTGAAACTTGGTTTTTTTTGGAATTTAGTAGAGTTGAAGGGCTTGTAATATGATGTTCTTGGGGTCATCTCTAATTCTCAGACCATCTTATTGTAAATTTAGTGGTCCTTGCCGAAAAAAGATTTGGATTGTGATATATTTTGCATCTTTAGATAAATGATAAAAAAAGGTTTTCTATTGAAAAATAAAAAACAACAGAAAATCGAGTTTGCTGGAAAAAGACCAACTTGTGTTATTGATTTTTGTGGGCATAAAGAAATACCAACAAAGTTGAAAGACTTCTATTATCATTTCATCATTACAGCAAAGCCAAACTATTTTGCTGATTTAAAAAAACCGAAGTAGGTATATATCCAGAGAGATGAAAAAACTGGATATTCCCAGCCTGTTATCTAATGCTTCAAGCAGGTACAATACTAGTGAGGTTTCTGCCTAATAATTCAAGTTATCCTGTAGCTAATTTATCTTCATTACTACATCGTAGGTTCCCAATCTATTTGAGCCTCATCGAGATGGTACATCCCTGATCTCTCTGTCTCTCTCTCTCTCGCTCGCGCGCGCTCCCCTTTGCTATCTTCCAGACTGCCCCCTGTATAGAAGACTTGTAGAAAGACGAGGACAGAGTATGATGAGGAGAAATCTGGCCCCACGGATATGTTGGCGGCAAAGATGTCGACTCTCTGCGACAACAATGCTCACACTGACCCCCAGAAGAAACCCATGAGCAATGCTCGTATTGGCTCCATAACCCTCGCCATTGCCAAGTTGCAATTTGGAGACGATTGATTACAAACACTGCTGCTGAAGCAAACCCTTATGAAGGTTAAGGGATAGAAATTTCCGTTAAAAAGTTGATGTTCTTCAGAGAATATGGATGAGTTGTGAGCCTGTCTTCTTCCTCTCAGCGTGCACTTCGTTTTGCTTGACGTGTATTGCTTGTGTTCCTTTTGTTATACTCTCGTGAATGAATTAGATATAACAGCGCTTTTTATTAGGGTTTCTGGATCTCATAATCCAAGAGCACCAAATAACTTCCTTTCATCTGTTTGTAAATATGACTGAAACTAGTTTTCTGTTCCAAAAGTTTAAGCACCAAAATGACCTTTATAACAATGCTTGGCATCCTAATGTTTATCGACCTTGATTGTTCTTTCTCTTCCTTTTTATTCCAAGTGAAATGCACGTGCAATTAAGATTAATTAGAGAATTGACACAGCTATTCTACGTCTTATAGCTCATCGTTAATAATGGTCTGCTCTATGTCTTCCATGCATGCTAGCGATGGGAGTTGGCTTAATGCAGGAACAAGAACCCGGAATTTGCTTTCGAGAACAAAGAGAAACTTCATACTGAAATTTCGTTAAATCATGTTTGTTTTGCCATCAATACTGCGATATTGTATATGAGATAGTTCCCGATCAAGCCACATAACTTGTCAAATTAATTGATTATTTTCAGCATCATTTATTGTATATTTTTCCCTTTGTCTCTGATGAATGGATCTTTAGATGCTGAGAACTCCCTGTCCAAAATACACTGGCAATATGTTGCTCGAGCTTCTGTTCCCTAGTTTTATTATCCTCGCATCAGAAAACAGCTCTGTGAGGGGATTTTTCGTTCTTCAGCATTGATGAAATGAGTTTGATTCCAAGTTCTAGAAGTAACACGCAGATAGAATTATATAATAGCATACAATTGAACATAGTGAAGAAATCAAACAAAAGATTCATAAACTCTGATACTAGAACTACAATGAATTGAGTAGGAAACGGCCATACAAATCATTATTTTCTTAAAAGACATTTTTTATGAAGGCTTAAATGGTCAAGTTCACAAGTCTTGCAAAAACCAATAGGAATCTCAATAACTAGGAACCAATGGTCGTGGTTTTTTTGTATCATATAGTAGCATTCCCATTATTCATATGACTACTTCAGATTTTATTCTGTTCTAGTAATTTGGCGACAATATTCTATATATAATTCATTAAGAGCGTGTTCGTTTGATTAGAATCTTATCATGCATGGCCATTGCCGCAGATTCCGCTGCTGCTAGTGCTGCTGTGGCTACTTGCACCATTGTTTTGACAAGAGATCATCTCCACCAAATCCATCTCCTTCTTCCCCACACTACTCTCCCCATCTGTTTGCTCCCCGATAGGCGGCGGCATCTCGTCCAACACCGCCATCGCCTCCACATCGAGACTATCGGTCTCATCATCGAAAAAGAACCCAATATCACATGGGGGATGCTCAAGAAGAAGGTCGGGCAGGTCTCCGAAGTCATAGGAAGGAGCCAAGCAGTCATCTTCATCGTAGAGTCCTTTGACGGCTCCAGCAGAAGGTTGCGTGCTTGCTTCGATACTCGGGGGCAAGGCTTTTGTGGTTTTGTTGATGTTGGTGCTGTTTTTCCGGCGAACAGGGGGCAGCAGATGGAGATTGAGGCTTTTGATGTAGTTCTCAAGGAGCGAACTGGTTTTCCGGTGGCGAGAGCTCCGGAGCCGCCGGCGAGAGAGAAGCCGCCGCTTGGTGGCATTCCAGTGGTTCTTGATGGAATTCTCGGTCCGACCTGGGAGCTTCTTCGCGATCTCAGCCCACTTGTTTCCCACCTCCTTGTGTGTCTGGATTAAGGTTCTGTCCTCCTCCTCGCTCCAAGTATCCTTCTGCATGGAAGCAATTTTGTGTATTCTATGTTATCATGTAATCACTTCATTATTCTTGTGGTTGTTTTTTGGATCATAAAGAAAAAAAAAATCAAAACTTCCTAAGTTCTCATAATCCATGAAGAATTAAAAATAAATAGATGTCCTTGAGATCAAATCCCTACTCTATTCTTGCAAGCCAATTGATATAAACTGAATATAAAATCTAAGAAGAGAGCAAAATGCAAAATGACTTCATTTATCAGGAACAGAAGAGAAACAAAGAGAAAGAGAAGCAAGACCTTGATGTTTGGCCTCAAATGGTTGTGCCACCTCTCCCTGCATTGTTTCCCCACTCTCCCTTGCAACTTCTTTGCTATGTATGACCATTTCCTCAGCCCATGCTGCTCCACAAGCTTTGCCAGCAAACTGCAGGAAAAAAAAATCATTGTACGAACAAGAAAAATAGAAGGTCTTGCCAAATGATCAGGAGAAGAGAGTCTTACTTATCTTCTTGCAGTGTCCATTGCCCTCTTATCAGATTGTTCTTATTGTGGATCTTGCTGACAACTCTCTTTGTGCTGATGCTGTTGTTCGTGCCAAGTATGCCATTGTTTTTGCTCCCACATGAGAGCTCACCCTTGGGTCTGACAGCCATGAGAGGTTGGATGTCATGCACCAGCGAAGGCCTCCGGCTAAGATCTGCTTCCCGCCGGTGGATCATGCTCACGTTCCGCGGAGTACATCCCGGAAAGCTGATGCTATGGAAGGTCTCCGCCGCGACGATGCTCCCGAAGTCATTGGGAAGGGATTTGTTAGTTATGCAAACATCAAAGCCCAAAGGATACCCATTTGGCAATACATCGAAGGGGTTATCAAAGTGAGGAAGATCTTGGAAGTCATTTGGATAACAATGTTCAAATGGCATCGCCTCTCCTGTGAGCCCTTCGAGGCATTCAAACTCCATTTGGGACGGAAAGTGGGGAAGAGATAGAATTTTGGTAAAGAGCAATTTAACCTATCTATCTTGCTTAAGATTTTTATGACAAAAGGCGAATAATTTCAATGTTGTCGGGAAGTATGAGTTATGTTTAGAAAGATTCAAACAAGAATTAATGAGGTTAATATATGTTTCATTAATGACACGTTAAAGAATAAGAAAGTGGTGCATGAGCAGTAAATACACGATAATGACTTGATTAATTTGAAGGTTACATTTCATGTATTATTGTAGGATTAATGTGTGTTTACCATTATCAAATTTATTACCTCTTAGTTCTCCAAATACTTTATTTGGTTTAATTAGGATGTGTTTTTGGCAAGTAATACGAGGAATAACCCCAGCCGTAGTATCAAAATAAGCATAATTAATATATAAATTGAGAAAATCATCAAAAACAATTCCAACAAGATGATCTGCAAATCTATTTTCCTCCGGACACACATGACTAACTCGATAACATGGCAACTACGCAGCCACTCGGTGGAATTCTATGAGTTCTTGGACTAGGTTTCGAGAACCAAAAAATTAACGGCTCCAACGGGCATTTCCGTAATTTCGCATTAATTTTTGAAAACGAGAGGGAGACGCGGGAGCCCGGAACTAAACTGCAATCTCGCCCGCCCACACAATTCTCCTCGCCGGCAAAAACCCTAGTGGAGAGCAGGAGAAGATGCAGGACTCCTTTGGATCGGCGCGCATCAGTGAAAAGATTGGATCCTGGCTGCGGAAATCGAGGGCGGGGCCAGGGTTCGGGCTCAAACCCCTATCTCCCCCTCCGGCGCGGGTAATGGTTGCGAAGGACCATGGCTCTCCTATCCGGTGGCGGAAGGGCCAGCTTATCGGTTGTGGCGTGTTCGGCCAGGTCTACATGGGCATGAATCTCGATTCTGAGGAGCTACTTGTCGTTAAGCAAGTCAGTGGTCTTGATTTTCTACTGGATTTAGGGTTTTGGCATCTTTTTTTTCTGAGTTTTTCGTTCATTTTTTTGATTGTAGGTTTTGATTGGGAGGAACAAAGCCAGTGAGAGAGCGCAGGTATGGAAATTCTCAGAAAGATTGAAGCTTTCCAGTTTTTTGTTGATTTCTGATCAATTTTTTCAAAATTGAATGGTTTTTGTTGGTCTGTTCCGATTTTGAAGGCTCCTATAAGAGAGCTCGAGGACGAATTCAAGCTCCTCAAGCAGCTTTCACATCCAAACATTGTAGTGAGTGCTCTCTTTTTGGCTCCTAATTGGTTGCTGTGTTGTTGTTAAGGTTGCCTTTTTCTGTGGCATGGCAGAAATACCTGGGGACTGCCTGGGAAGAGGAGACCTTGAATATCCTGTTGGATTTTGTTCATGTAGGTTCTATCTCATCTTTACTTGAAAATTTTGTGCTCTTTCCTGAATCTGTGAGTAAAATATGGTTTTGCTCAAAATGTGAAGAATTGTGGTAAAGAAAACTGATTCTTCACGAATGATTTGGTCTTTAAACAGGTTATGAAGATGTATACCAAGCAGCTGTTGCAGGGATTGGAGTACCTTCATCTGAATGGAGTCATACACAGGGATATTAAGGTGTTTTTGAGTATGATGATTTAAACTCATAACCAGTGGTTTTTCTGTTATCTGTTCTTTGACTTAAATTTTGTGAATCTTGCTGTCAGGGGGCAAACATTCTTGTTGATGACAAGGGTTGCATCAAGCTTGCAGACTTTGGGGCATCTAAGCAAGCTGTTAAGCTGGTATGATGGCATCAAATCCTGTTTGATAAAGGGCATTTCAATACTAGGATTTCCATGCAGGACCAATGCGATCTGATAGTACTTGCCTTAATTGAATTCTTATGACATTTTTCCGAGTATGAAACTAATGTGAAACCTTATTATTTAAATAATAACATTTTATTTATAGTTACTGTTTAGAGCATTAGGCTAACCCCCTTAAGTAGAACTGGCATCTTTTTCTTTGAAAAGGAGTGTATACACCATTAGGATGACTAGTGGGATAGCATTTCATTGGACTGCATATGTAAGGGCTGTGCTACTGGATATATGAGCAACAACTATTTAATGTGCATGATCTCGGGATGTTCTTCTGTATCTTACTGATATTCTATCTGCTAGGTGTTTTCATCCTTAAGTGTGCATATAATTTTTGCAGGTTTTATTGATGATTCTTGTAATTTGCTTTTTAAGTCTTGGTATATTTAGAGTAAAATTATTTTGATGAACCAATCCTCTCCTCTTTTTTGTTTACATGGTTCAAAAAATCAGAGAAAATTTTAACTTGTATTATTCCAGCATCTTGAACATTATCTGGTTTGATTTACTCTGAGCTCTGCTAGGCAACTATGACAGCTGCCAAGTCAATGAAAGGCACTCCATATTGAATGGCACCAGAATTGATCCTTCAGACAGGACATAGCTTGTAAGGACCAATCTGACTTATTTCCTTTGTCCTTTACTTTTATTCAGACACATTCCTGACATGAATATTTTGTATGACAATTATTTCCAAATTTGAAACGTCTCAAATTCAAGCTGAAAAAAAAGTGCTGCAGTATTCATTTTGGTATCTTAAAACAATGTCCATTTTCCAAGTGTCTGTGCTTGTTTGTGAGACACTATATTAATTGTCTATTTGAAGGTTGGCGATTCATTGTTATGAATAAAATAGAGTGATCCAATTGTCAATTATCACAATACCTTGAGATAGCTTTCAGAAAATGATTACACAAGAATTCTGAAAAGGGGCCTTAATCAATTTCAATTGGATTATCAATTTAAGTTAACCTGTAGATGTTGGCTATATTTTTTCTCAAACATCACCATGAAGGATCGTCTTGTACTGTTAACTCGTCAGGTTAATTGACTAGTGAAGATGATTCTATGTGGTTGCACAAGGTCAGGAAGACCCGAGCTGTAGCTGCTTCATTTCCTAAACACCTTCCTACATTTTGCAGTTCTAGACCTTAGATATTTCTAATCACATCGAATCAAGAAGGCAACAAATTCTGTTATTGATAAAATAAGAATTGCTAGTCATGGTTGTTCGGATGACTATCTGAGGATAAGGGCCTTATCCAAGATGTTCCTTATATTTTGTCTTGCATACATTGCCGTTGTCAAGATCAAATCTTATTGTAGATTATCTTTATCCAGTCTATAGCTGTCTTTACAGTATGGAATCTGCAATGCTTGTAGCAATAACTATATATTCGGATGCATTGCATCAGCTATTATATACTGTTTGGATTGGAATATGTCTTACACATAAGATATCATAGGGCGGTACACGTCACTAACTTAGATATCCATACTTTGGATTGTTTCAAATGTAAGGATATTGTTAATTATATGATAGGTGCTTATGCTTCTACAGATAAATAGGGCTGTCAACGGGCTGGGCTGGCCCAGAAGGCCAACCTGTGCTGGACAGAAATTCTGGGCTTGGCTTGGGATTTTGGGCTTCAGGTTGGGTTTGGGCTTCGTGAATTGGCCAACTTCTCTGCATTTTCCAATTGGAAACTAGAATCATCAAAAAATTGTTGTCAAACACTTCTATAGGAGATTTTTCCCACATGGCCTAATATTCCTTTGGTGTCAGGCCCTAGATCATGTTGTGTGGATATTTATTTTGTTTAGAGAGGTAATAGCCTTTTCTGGTTAAATGTAGAGCACTTCTGATATTTGATTAGTGAGTTAAGGTTAAATATACCTTATCATAAGAATGTGAGTTCAACACAATTAGTATGTTGATTTAGAGGATCATGTCAATTTGGGTTCCATGCATGCAAGTTTGCAACCTATACGCATGCCCATGTTGGAAATCATATGGGTGAACATATCTTTCGTTGGGAGAGTTCACCCACTGAACAGTATGCATCTTCATGCTATATTATTTGAATCTTGATTGTAAATTAAGTTTGTGGTGTTGGCATGGAGCATTAACCTTTTTATATTCTGAAGGAAGTTTGGGACTGGAATTTGAGTAGCAAACAATGTTTAGTTCATTGCTTAGTACTCTTACTCAACCCCAAGTAATGACATGTATAAATGCAAGCATACAATGTCCATAGTTCATGTAGGGATTTACCTAAGGTCAATGGCAAGGGCTAAGTAATTACTCATGTGGATGGTAATCTAACATATAAGCTCTGGTTTCCAATTGTAAACCACTTGAAATCTTGTAGAATGGAGCTGATATTTTGTAATGATTTAATTTTATTTAAAGTGGCATGAAATCATAATTTATTGGTTTCTGAATATGTAATTTTATTTGAAAATTTTTTTTGGTATTTTCTTCTTTTGGAAACAGTTTCATTTCAAGAATCATAGATGGCTTTTGAGGATTTCCTTAGATGACCCATCATTTTCCTTATTACTGTGTAGTATGTTCCAGTATTTCTGATCCAATAAACCTTGCAGCTCCGCTGATATATGGAGTGTTGGTTCCACTGTTATTGAGATGGCTACTGGGAAATCTCCATGGAGCCAACAATTCCAGGAGGTATGCCATAGTTTTCTCTCCTCAGTTGTTTTGACAGGGATTGATTTTATTTTATTTTTACTCGATGTATAACAGGTTGCTGCGCTTTTTCATATTGGAACAAGAAAGTCTCAACTACGTATTCTGGAGCATCTTTCTTTGGAGGCTAAGGATTTTCTTTTGAAATGCTTACAGAAGTATGATGCTCTGTGTGTGTGAGTGTTGTCGAGCTGCACTGCTGTTCTATCTGGCTTCTTTGTTTTTCAGTTTCGATAGAATAATTAATCCCTTTGTCATTCATGAGCATGCCTCTTAGTCAACTGTGACTCTCATAGTAGAAGCATCCAAGTATACAATTTTATTCTTCTTTTTCTAAGAATTCTTGTTGGCTGCCATTTCCTTTTTTTTTTTTCAGGCAATTACCTTCACCTCTATTCAGTTTCCATTTGATATACATTTTGGTCAACTTATGCTTGATATCATTCTGTTTCCCAGTATCTTCCCGCATGAAATATGAGAAGTTAACTGATACTGAGATTTGTTATCTCCTTCTTTGCTAAATATATTTGATCAAAAGCTAGGATTTGGCAAATGAATTAGATCAACCCATAACTGCACTAGAGTTCTGGTATTTCTCTAAAAACAAATAGGAGAGCTCCAATTTTGCACAATTCCAATTTTTATTAGAAACTGGATAACTGATCGAGAACCAGTTTTTTTCATGTAAGGACTTGTTTGGATACTTTGGAAAAAAAGCCCATTGGAATATTTTTCCGTAGGATTTGGATTTGCATGCAACCCAATTCCTATGAAAGGGTGAGCATGCTACATTTCATAGAAAATCTAAAAAGTGGTTCCATAGGAAAAATAGAAGAGGTGGCTGCCTCTTTTTATTTTTCCTGTGGATTCATTCCAATGGAAAATGAAGCTCTTGAAAATTCTTACCAAATGCTCACATAGAAAAATTCTGATGAAAGAAACAAAATCCAATGGAACCCCCAATTCCTATGGAATTTGGAATATCCAAACATGCCCTAAATAAAATGTCGTACCTCCTAGATCTTCAAATCCTTAATTTGTTACTCTCCCTGATCTATTCCCCATTAATTGCTTGATTAAATTGAGGTTATTGTTGATGTTTTAGTTGTATTTACAGTTGATACTTGATAAAAAAATTATTTAGTCTGATGTTTAGTCTAAACTGGTTTACTTGATTTTTGTACTAGTTTAAATTTGGTTTTCAATTGGTACTGGAAACAGTTACAGATCTGGTTTTCGTTCCATGATGGAAATTTGTGTACTGGTTTAAACCAATGTGAGATGGCAAATTGTGAATTGGCATGATTAACTTTATCACTTCATCGCTACCATGTGGTAACCATCCCTTCTTATGTTTTGAGTCCTTAGAGAGTAACACTAACGTGGTTTACAGGAAACTGTAACTTGAGGCCAAGAGCATCTGATTTGCTACAGGTAAGTTTTTACCAAAGTAATTTTTCTATTTTAATTTAGCAAACAATCTACGTCAGTATTGTTGCACATTCATAGGATTATTATTGTAAATAGCAGATCATTTGCATATATGGTAACATTACATTTCATATGCCTTTGCAGCATCCATTTGTAACTGGAGAATGCCGGGATCCTCATCCAGTTCAGCCCTCTGCGGTTGTGGTCAGTTTGTTAACTTCTAAGTTGCTTCCTTCTTATCAGTTTATTCAGTTCATCCAGTCTTACTGACAAAAACAGCTCTCATCAGGAATCATGCCAAACTACAGCTCCATCCAAATCATACACAAAAAAAATCGTAAGAATTATCAATGGTGCAGTTTGTGCATAAATCATTTGCCAATTCTAGTAATGACTCAAGAGTCTTTCTAATGCAGCTTTAATCCATGATGTCTTCTGGAGGTTTGAAGAACATAGACCAACTCAGTGGGAGTTGCAAAATGTTCTACTCTGAGAAGCATTCAATAGAAACTCCTATATGGGATATACATGCTAGTGATGATATTTGTCAGCATGATGGCAAGGATGATTTCCTATTAGCTGGAGCAGTGAGAATTGAATTTCCATACTCTATTATATACTTCTGTTGGAATTTGGAAAGACTTGGACAGATGTTCAACTGTTTGTTATACTTATTTAACCTACAGAGGCTCTACTACTATTAACTGTGAATCATTTTCTTATTTCAGAGTTTTAATCCCATGTCTGAGCCTTGGATGACTGGCCTTGCACTGGCCTTGCAAGTTTGACGAAAGCTCAGAACAAGTAAAAATGGACCCTAAAGAATTGGGTGGCTCAACTAATGATGTTACAGAAAATGCTGAAATGAAAGACAGTGATTTCACATTTCCTTGGGGAGCAGTATGTGAAGATGATGAAGTTGCAGAGACAAAAATTAGGGCATATCTTGCTGAGAAGGTTAACAATCATCAGTACTCTGCATGGCTTTTCATTGTTCCAGTCTACATTTTGATACTATAATTGAGCAAAAGCAGTTGCAGAAATGTTTCTTCTGAGGGTACAGATGGAATATATGTGCATATGCTTACTAAGTGTCATCTTTACCATGTTAGGCCCTTGATCTGAAGAAACTGTAGACAGCAGTATACGAGGAGTTCTACAATTCTGTGAATGCAAATGCACCAGTTGAAAATAAATGTCAAGGGACTGCTACAATCAACTTAAAACTACCTCCCAAGAGTGAAGCATCTCCCAGCCAGATAATGAGTGAAACATCAGCTGCACACACAAACACCATGTGCAACTTGAGCCCTAGGAGCTGCACCAGAAGCAAGTGGTGGTGTGGGGGTGAATCAAATCAGGGGAGAAATATCTTTTGGAGATGATGAAGACAAACCCAATGGCCTGATATTTGTATCAAAACACTTTAGATATTAACCACTTGTTGGCTTGGAATGCTAAGCGCATCTGTTACTGGTATGATTTCATTGGTCTGATGACAAAATTAAGTTTTTTATTCTACAAAAAGAGAATTATGCATCCAAACATTTATGTAACTCTGACCAATGATTCCCTTTGTAACCAAAGCCCTAAAGATCCAAGTATAATTTAAGAGTCAAGAGTTTGTTTTGGAATTTGAGAAGTACACTTCTTACAGTATGGTCGTTTTCTCTGACCAATCTGACTATTCAAACATCTTTCTGGAACAGCTGTAGTTTTTCAGATATGAAGCAAAAGTGGGAGGAAGAGCTGGCTCAAGAACTTGAGAAAAGAAGAGGTTATTTGTACTTCAAGATTTCATTCATCCTGATGGAGGCAATATAATTTCCTTTTCTTGTTCATGACTTCCGATGACTTCATTTACAGCAGTAATGCAGCAAGCTTGTGTTGGCCTGAAAACACCTCCAAACCGGAGGAGAGACCATTTAAGATTTACATCTCCTAGCAAGTGAGATTGCACAAGGCATGTGGACCCTCATCAATTTTCTTACTGTGAATGCTTCACCATTTTTTGCATCCACAGAATGGGTAGCTGATCAACCTTACCATCAAACACCTTGACCTGGCTGCTGCTTTGTGGTCAATTGCTTGATCAATAAGAGGAAGTGGCGTTGTGGCCTAACATATTTACACAAGTTTTGATCCAGGCATGGTGATGTGTTTGTAGGATTGTGCTTGTAATTCTAATTCCTAGTCATTTGCTGAGAAGGCAACATGTCTTTTTGGTGCAATAACAAAGTGGCTTTATCCTGTATCATCAGTTATTTTTTCTTTTTTCTTTTTTGAGAAGCAAAATATGTGATAATAATATCTAAAAGAGAGCAGGATTCTGTATTTGTCAGAATTAGGCATTATTAGCAATTTTAGCATTTGAGATCTCTTTGGCCATTTAGATGTTCATCAGGGTTTTTTAATGTCAACAATAAATTAGCTATTCCTGGATCATTGTCACATAGAAACCGATCGTGCTACTTTTGGTTGCAAAATCTTGTTATTTGCATCCATTTTTTTTTGTTTAAATTTATTTTGGTGAAGATATCAAATCGTTTGTGCCTCATCGGGTTTGGCATATGTTGCTTGGATGCTTGGGATCATTATGATTCTTTCAAATTCATTGTCAGAATCTTCAAGCCAAGTTGGATTCCTAGGATCTTCTAAATCAGAGCCCAAATTGATTTTTGAATGATTTTTTGATCAGCCTGAACAAAAATTGTACAGCAGAAGAATATTAGGATCATACAAAATAGATGTCAGGTGGGTAATAATGTAAAGATCCCCTAAAATGCAAATTTTAAGCAATCAATTAAACAAATAGAGTAAATTTGCATCCTAAATTAAGGCCATCTTATTTTTTTAAAACAAATAGGTCTGACAACAGTGTAAACATGTCTCTCTCGCAGCAATAAAAAAAAACAAAACAAAACAAAACTATGCACCTCTGCATTTCTGACTGCACCAGAAACCAAACAATAACTTTTTCTGGTCAAACAATATGCAAGCTGCACCACCAATCTTGTGGGCAAATAATTTTGAAGCAAAAAATAAAAAAAATGCTGAAAAGCCACCCAAGTACTTGGGTGAATCAATATTGCCAACTTATTTTTCTTAAACGTGGACAACATTTCCTTCCGAAATATTTGGTTCAGGGGAGAACAGTTTTCAGCTCCTTCCTGTCTGCACCGAATGCCTGCAGGAAATATTTCAACATAAATTGATAAATTTAAAAAACCAAATGAGCAGAAAAATATGGTTTACACTGAATCCTGATTCAAAGCAGGTCATGCTTTTAAATCCAAATCACTCCATTTAGAAACATATCTGATCAGGTACTTTTCTTATAGGTAGCACTAGCAAACAATATAGCGGATTTTATCTGTTTCACTTGCAAATCCTTGGGCTACAAACACGGTGCCTCAGACCAGGGCAAAACCCAAATTTAAATGAAAAATTGAAGAGGATGAACCCAAGACAAAAATATATTTCCAAAAGCAAAAGGTAAAAAATGAGCAATTCAATCAAACTACCATAGTACCTCAACACCAAGACCTTTCACAAAAACATTAGTAAATAGCTCAGAAGGATCAGGCATAGGGCTCTCCTGGAAGACAGTAAAAGAGAAGAAAACATAAGAGTTGGTCTCAAAAATGAGAAAATAAGAACATTATAGCAGAAAGTGAAAATAAGAAAATTGTAGCAGTACCTTGGCCTGAGCAATCGCATCGTCTACTTCTTTTCGGACTTCCTTCTCAATATCCTACAACAGTATTCAAAAATATGGATATTAAACAACCAACTTATCATTTGTACCTGACTTCTGGGTGGTGTTTCAATGCATAGATATCAAAAATCAGTTTCTGAAATCCAATGATCAGCAAACCAAGTGGCCAAGTCAACCATTGTTACCCATACATGTAAAACCAGGATTTTTTTTTGGTGCATCCAGACATCCAATGTGGATACTTCAGATACACAGACAGAGCTTACTTGCATGGTTAGACACATCTCTACATATTCAGTGTTATGTCATGTATACAATATAAACATCTATTCATATATATTACATTAAGCATATGCATATGTGGACATACTATCTGGTACCCCACATGTCTGGCTTTGTTAGGAATTTTATCCATATTTGTGTCAACTAAATTAAAAAAATGTTTTTATTTTAGATATTGCATTCCTAATACCTGGGGATGAGTCAACAAAATCACAAATCGAAAGGATGCTTCACTTATATCAGAGAACATCAGCAACTCTTTCGTTTCAACTTCCAAAGCTTTCAGATTATGTTAGTCTAAACAAACTAGTAGAGAATTTCAAAACTTGATGACCAATACCTTGAGCTCAGTGGCAGTGGCTAGGTCATGCGATAGAATCAATTTTCTGATTCTTTCAATTGGATCCCGCTCCTGCAGATGACAGTGCAAAGAGGAAAAATTGAATTGACCTGCACATGAATAATATCTGATGCATATTGAACAGCACAGATCTACTTAACCTGTCTCACGCCACTGATTTCATCACGAGTACGATAGGTGCTCCCAGGATCGGACATGGAGTGACCATGGTACCTATATGTGTCCATTTCGAGAATCTGTGGAAAAAATAAAAGGCAATAAATTAGAGAAGCAAAAAATTTAAGTTCATATAGAAACACCCGATCAGATAGTCACCAGATGTAGAAAGAGATGATCAACAGATAGTATCTATTATGTATTTTCACCAAGGACACATTTTATAAGCTCTGAATCCGATGCAAAAGAATTTATTAGGAGTTGCAGGAATTCAATCCACAATTTCCAGATGGATTTTATGTATTGCTTCATTATCAAAATTCAAGAAAGCAGCAACTTGTTAGGAATAAAAACAGCAATTAAAATGGTTACAGGCAAGGCAATGGCATAATAGGAGGAGTTCACTTCATCGACAAAAATCATAAAAGCAAGCTGCAAGGAAAGCTCACTGCAAAAGAATAAAGTAGGCAAAAAATATAATAACAGAAAGAAGATTGAGAATACGAGCAGAAGCAGATTTATTTTAAGAGCAAAATAAACTTCATATACGAAAAAAGTTAGATATGAGCACAGACCGTTCTTTTCCTTGTCATTGTTATTCAAAATCTGTTGAATTCTCAATGCATGGATTTACAAAGCACAAAATTACCAAGCAGTGATAGAATTATTGTTAAGTAGTGTTTAGCCATTCATTCAAGTGGGTTCATGCAATGAGGTAGTCGAAGCCTCATTGCTGCTCAAAAAGAGAAGGCATGCTGGTGCAGAAGACTCTGGATCTCAAGGTTTGGAAAGGACTGGCCTCATTGTCGAGGGGCCTGCGACTAGGCACCATCCAGAGATTCAAATAGTAGACAGTCTGTTGAGCAACTGACTTTTAAATTGTGGACAGTATATTAAATAGGAAAACTAAGCTAGAATATATAGAAAATCAGGAGGAATATGAGAGCAATGTTTCAAATGCTGCCTAGGCAGAGGCAGCCACCCAACCGCCCTGCCTATAGCAAGGCGGGGCCTGTTACGTGACCCAGCCACTTAATTAATTAGGCGGGCTGCCTAATGACATAGAAGGCCCAATACAACATTTATAAAACCCAAACCCCATAACTATAAGTGCGAGAAAGAGGGGATTGGGTTCAGGGTTTCTCCAGCTATTTCTTTTTCTCTTGTGCATTTCTCTCCCCTGCGTGTGTTTCCTTCTCTCTGGCGTCTCTTCCCCTCCTCCTGTTCCGGTGGCCAACACCACTCCGATGGCAAGTTGTTCCACGTCCTTCCCCCATTCCCTCTTTCCGGCACTGCTTGCATTCAAGGGCAATTTTTCCAATGTGACGCATCTTTGTTTTTCCATCTTGCAAGTTGAGTAAGGAGCATTTTTATGTGAGGATTGGGAATTTTCCATCTTGCAAGTTGAGTATGCAAACCATTTTTATGTGAGGATTGAGGATTTTCCACGGAATTGTTGTTTTTTTTCCCTTGAGAAAAGAATTCTGGTCTCAGAATTTTCAGAAACAATTAGAATTCTGATTTCAGATTTCAGATTTCAGAATTTGAATTCTGCTTCCTGAATTCTGATTTCGGAATTCAGAATCTGATTTCTGAATTCACCAAAATTCTGATTTCAGAACTCAAACATAAAAATAATTATTAGGAGAACATGTTATTAGAATGTATATGATATTTAATCAAGCATTGTTTCAATTTTTCAAGTATTTCTAATATTTTTATATATTATATGTATTTCAAATTATTATTTTATTTAAATCTGCTTTGGTGCCTATATATTGCCTAGGTGCCATGCGGTCCCCTAACCGACTAGGTCCACCTACCACTTTTCAAAACCTTGAACATGAGATTCTTCTAAGGTTTGGGTAGGTAGCTGACAGTAAATGGAGGCTCAAGAAGCACACTACGGTTTCAGGCAGAATTAGAGTTTCACAGAAAGAAAGACAGAAACTGGGCGAGGAAAGAAAGCTTTTCACTCATAGATCTCATGGAGAGAAAGAAGTACATAGCTTATTCAGGCCTTACACCTTACTTATATGAGAGAGGTCCTCCTCCAAGTAGGTCTCAGACTAGTACAAAACTAGGCGTAATTAAGTACTGGGTCCTTATCCTATTTGGATTTCTAGTCAGACTAGGAATCCAATAAAGTAGGTAAGATCAGCCAGCTAAAAGAAAAAGAGAGCATGTATAACTATAACTCTTATACTATTTCAATAAAATATGTGATATTATAGTCATTGGCTGAAATCTAGATCTTTGTAATAAGGCAAGATATTGTGACAATCACTTTATTTATTTAATTGAACTTGAAGGGTCAAGGCAAATAAATGGCTAAAAGTTTGTTAAATATTTATCCAAAGGACTACATAGAGAAATTTTTGGAAAAAGTTTTAATACATTACTGACCACTGTTTGGGACTTTTGACATGTGTAATCATGAAAAGTTACTTGAAAACTACCCAAGATAACTGTAGAAATAACAACAGGATCACCATGGCAGGTAGGCCGAATTGAGACACCTAAGAAATCAGAACTAACCACCATCACACCAAAGTGGACAGGCACTTACCTAGGCATAAATAACATCCTTGACCTGTGATTTCCATTGTTTTAACAAATAATGTTTGTTGATCATCATCAATTTGGTGGTCCATTGGGTCTTCTATTAATCAGGAAAGCAAGGTCCATTGTTCACTATGAAAATCAAATATGGATCATAAAATTCAAAAATAGAACAGTGGGTAGCAGAGAATAATAGTCTGAGAGTATTAGTGTTAGGTAAAGCCATATTTTCACTGACATGTTTTATTAGTTAAAAATAGACTTTTCAGAAAGAAAGCTGTCTTCCCTCCTTGATTATAACTAGGGAAAAGCATGAATTCCAATAGAATTTGAATTAAAGTATTTAATGCTGAATTAGTGACCAATTGCTAGGAAATCTATGCCATTAAAATGGGTTATCTGACTACAAATGCTGTTCAGTAAAACTTCAGATCAAGATATGAACTCAAGATTTTAAGTCCCACAACTTGGAAGGGAAGTTTGAACATGCACATGGTTCAAACTTCCAAGGAAAACAAATGAAGCAGAAAGATTTGTTGAAAAAATGAAGATTATGTGAATGTCTTTTAAGTTACATAAACTGAGCATACTGTTAGTTTGGAAACAGTTCAAATCAAAAGAGTAGGTCAAAGAACAATTGCTACAGAACGATTATGCAGCATGGAAATAATTGCTCCTAGCCATTTGGTTTCTTAATGTTATGTTAAACATCTCAATCTTAAGTGATTTCCAAACCTCACGACATTGGCATATAATTGACCAGGCCAAACTAAAAAAAAGTAATAAGTTACAAAGATTTGTATTTGAAGAAAAAAACAAAGCATGCAAAATATCTAAAGTGAAAGACAATAATTATGGATAAACTGAGAAGAATAACAAATAAAAACAAGAAAAATGTACTAACAATTGGCCCATTCTTCAGAACATGTTCTTTAGCGAATTTGCATGCTTGCTTCACTGCAAGAGCATCCATCCCATCAACCTGTTAAAATAGATGACAAAAAAGATTAGACAGAAAAAAAAATTGTTTGACATCTGTATGGAACGAATTCAGTAGTCTTGGCCTACAGCCCACCTACAACCACAGAATGTATAGATTCTGGTAGAACAATAGTATGTTTTTCAGGTAATATTTTGCTTACAGCGTGCACATAAGGCTGATTACATCTTTCTTGTGCATAATGTGCATGAAATTTGAGAAAATAGATCACAAGCAATATGGAATACCAGAATTGTAACCATCATAGTTTATCAGTTATTAAAAGATAATTAAACTCATCCCATTATTTTATTTTCTGCTATGAATATTGTAAAAAAATATCATCAAAAATAAATAAAGAGCAAACTAGTGAAACAACAAGGACAATTCTGTTGATTTTAGTTCACATGAGATAATGAGCAATATTAGAGAAGAAGTCAAGAGCTGTATTGATGATATCAGTACATGATCTTCTGCAGAAGTCAGAAGTGCATCTGAGGATGAATGAAGTGAATAAAACATAGATCTAGATGATAAGAGAAAAAGTAACGACAAAAAAGGGAGATAGGTCTAGATAATAAGGGAAAAAGTATTAACAGAAGTGCAGAATGAGATGGAATGATGAGAGCAGATAATTTGCTTAGATCGGCCAAGGCACTCACCCGATTTTCTATTTTTGAAGAGAAAGAACTCGATTAATATGTTCCACTAACTTAAGACCAATAAAATATGCTTAAAAAACAATGCCACCACACAAAAATGCAATCTGGTCCTTGTCCCATAGCAAATGAATAAAGTTAAAAATCAGTTACATCCATATAACAGAGATGTGTAGGATGAGATGGAATGATAGTGCACATAACTTAATTTGCTTAAATTTGACCAAGGTAGTCAACAAATGCATTTTCTAACTTACAACCTATAGATAAGCTTGAAATTAGTCTAAACCACATTACATACAAGGTTGTTCTGTGGCAAAAGAGATGGTGAAAATCAGTTAAACCACATAGTTGAGTTCATACAGAGTTTAGAAGCATCGAGTCATATATAGAACCTAGTCTCATTGAATAATCGCCTCAATCACTACCCAGCCTAGTAAAATATTTAGTGTTCATTTCACTAGCTTGGCTAGAGTCAATGTGAAGAAAAGACAAAGAAATTTCCAAACCAAATCAAGGCAGCCACAAATTAATAAAACCCAGTTCATTTCATGCATCAAATATATAGGTTCATAGACATGAAGTAGTCAATGAAAGCAACCATAGAACCATTGGACCCTCATTTTAATAATGAAGAATGTTCAAAACAATGATTGAAGGAGTGAACCAGTGTACAACTTCGGCCATAGATTGGCATGTGTCATTTCCTTATTTAAGTTAGCATGGTGTCAAATATAAACCACTGCATTTGTTTAAATTTGGAACCATGAAATTTCAGAGTAGAGTTCGATAATAGAAGTTGTTGTGCTGTTACCAAAGCAACTTACAAAATGGAAAAAAGATATAAATAGTGGAATTCAAAAAAACTCACTATTCATGCTTCCATTTCATGATTTTGAGATTCCATTATTTGCACAAAGGAAAACTCCATTTCAGAAAGAGTATAAATATTAGAGTTGAAAACAAAATATCACCATATAATATCATAATAGTATTTTCAATAAAGAAGAAATTAATTTTCCATTTACAAGATCATGGCTGATAAGCATCCATATTGCCGGACATCATACATGGGTGCTAACACAATGGGCTTTCTAAGAATCAAAGGTAGGCTTCACATAAAAACAGACATTTGGATAGCAAATGTTGTTATCAAGCAAAGACATGCAAAGGCATAGTCATAGATAGTCCTGTGTTTCATTGACATGATTCTCATAAATACAACATGGGTTGCAGTATTACATTGTCATATGGATATTCAGTACATGAATTCACAGGTGCTCAACAGCCCATGAGCCCACATTCTGACAATGCAACTAAAAAGGGTTTGGAGGGTCAACAAGTAGAAATTGAATTATCGAAATGTAGGAGATAGAAACTGATTCTGGATAACTGTTCCAGTTGAGTAATACATAACTTCTTGCTAATCAAACTAACATTGCTTTACTCACTTTATATCATGAACACTACTGATGGGTTAATGTTGTAGTGATATGTGTCTATGGAGCACTAAAATTGTGACTTTCATGACCAACTACTTAAATAAAAAACTTTTGAAGCATACTACTCCAATTCAAATTCAAGCCAAGGCAATTTCTTTATAAAATATACACTTTAAGAACTTGTACATAGAAATATGAAACATATTGTGATACTACAATAATGAATAAAGCACTTGAGCTATCACTGGAGATATCTATAAAGTCTGTGCAGAAATTTGATATACAGAACCCACAGAAGAAAGAATTTTTAGCATAATTATAGCATGGGGCAAAATAAACAGTGCTTGTTAAACTTTCTCATATTCTCGCTACAGATGGAAATATCATAAATTGGATGCAGACCCTGCATTCTTGAAATATTTGGTAACTGTGAAAGTTCCATTGCAGCATCCATCATGATGAATAATAGGTACTGCAGGTATCTATTATACAGCATAACAACTGACAAAATTGCAATGGCCCATAATTTGTCTTGATTCTGTATACCAGCAGAGTTTACAACTTTCATCAAATGCCTTCTCCACATAAATAGCCAACCTAATATATTTTTTTCATCACTTTTCCCATCTTTTTCATAACATAGAAATTAGTTTTAATACATGAACCAAGACTCGAGAGACTTATCACTAAGAAAGATCAGCAGCAGCCTATTATACGATATTCAGACCTTATCACCATGTTCTTTGACAGAAAGCACATCTACCTATAAGACACTGTTCACAATAAGAGATCCAAGCATTGCAAATCTCCATAATTCTTGGTTTCAAGGACCAAACATGATTAATCCTAATCAAAAGCTTCACATGACCATGCTTGAAGCATAATTATCTTCTATCCTATCTACCTTAATTCTAGTTCCTGTTTGCAACTTATAGACTACTATAATCCCCTTCCAGATCCTGAATCTTTTGGTCCTGAAGGTGATCCACTTGCCTTTGCTGGCATTTTCTTCTCTAACTAGATCACAAGTATGGTAAAAATTAACCATTTTTCTTTTAGTAACCAAATTAGAAACTATGAAATAGTAATAAATTAATAATGGCAAACATTAGAGAATTTTCCATAGATAATTAGGAGTTCTGTTTGAGTGTAAAGCCATAAAGTCATTTCTTCTTACAATTAGTGTCCTACCAGGCAGAAGATGAAGTTGAGCCATAATGGGGTCACAAAGCAGCTGGAGTTTGAAATCAACTTCCAGACCTAACTAAAAAGAATTAGCTACAAAATCTCTTATCCCATTTTGCCTATCAGCAATCAAAATGTGTAGTTAAGTACAATGCAACCTATTCCAGAAAGAAAAGGTTCAGTACTGCAACTCCAAAATTGAAACACAGAAGCCTGCCTCTTGCTACATTTGAGGCCCACTAAGTACAAGCTTGTACAAGATTCATGACAAGTTCAACAGCCGACCATAATAGTTGTAAAACTGTTAATAGCTCCATACCAGGTTCATATCCTAAAAGTATCTAGGAATAAATGCAGACTCCTTATCGTCCTTCCCAAACCCCAGTAGAGTGGGAATTTCTCAGAGAAATGCCCAATAAGTGAATTAACACATCATAATTTAATTGTTAGTAATCAATAACCAATCAAAATCCACTAGGAGGGTGTTTTCCATAACATTACTATCAGTTGCACTGTGATGATGATGATGATGATGATGATAACATATTTACAACCTTTCCCCTTTGTCAAACCCCAGACACAGAAGTTGAAAAGCAGTGAACATCTCTTACATCAGCATTCCATCCTATGATCATGAGTCACCCAGCCATTGGGACTAAATATAATGCATAAGAGCTAAATAGAAAACTTGAATGCCAACGCTACGATAAAAAATTCATCCAATGAAATACTTCAGAGAGCATAAAACGAACAAAAAATGGATTTTTTTTTTCTTCACCTTAAGGCCAGGAACATAGTCCCCACGCTTATAATACGCTGGGCTCTTTGCCGCCCTCCATTCTGCGGTCCCCATTCCATCTACAAAAAACAACAACATAACAATCCAAAAACAATACCCACACAAAAACCATCCACTCACAGTGATTGTTCTCGCAAACCAAGACAACCGGCAAATCCCAAAGCGCCGACATATTCAATGCCTCAAACAGCTGACCCTGGTTGGCGGCTCCATCCCCATACATGGCGAAGGTTGCTGTCCCATCCTTGGAGTACTTCTGCGCGAAAGCAATCCCACACCCAAGGGGCACCTGCGCGCCCACGATCCCATGGCCGCCATAGAAGTTCGCATCCTTCTTGTAGAAGTGCATCGACCCGCCCTTCCCCTTGGAGCACCCGGCACGGCGGCCCATGAGCTCCGCGAAGGCCTCGACGAGGGTCCCGCCGCGGGCGAGGAAGATGCAATGGTCGCGGTAGGCGGTGATGATGGCATCGCGGCGGGTGATGGCGGCCTCGAGACCAAGGGCGACGGCCTCCTGGCCGTCGTAGAGATGGCAGAAGCCCCGGATGAGCTTGGACTTGTAGAGGGAGTCAGCGGCGATCTCCATGCGGCGCATGAGGGCCATGTCGCGGAAGAAGGTGAGGAGCTCGGCGGGGGTGGTGGAGACGGAGCGAGAGGGGGGGTCGCAGTTGTGGCCAGTGAAAGGGACGCTGGTCTCGATGGTGAGGGGGATTTGGTCGGAGAAGGAGGCGGCGACGGAGGAGAAGCGACGGAGGAAGAGGCTGGGGAGCGGGGAGGAGGAGAGGCGGCCGGCGACGGCGGCCATGATCGGAGATCCAAGAGAGAGGAGGAGAAGAAAAGATAGAAAGCTCTTTCGGTTTTTTTTTTTTTTTTTTTTTTTTTGGCTGGGTCTACAAACAAATGGACAGAAGCCGCTGGGATGGTTGGTGAGGAAAACTGTTTGAAGCCCGGAATTGTGAGCGAGATTTTGCAGAAAAACCCAACATTTTATGTAATTACAAAAATAAGGGTTTTCAATATCGCAAGAAACACCCAACATTATTCCTATGTTTCTGCCATATATGCGATTATATAATGTTTCGGTTAATTATATGCAAAAAGTCATAAAATCATATGTTACTTTTGACATAGGAAAATTGTGTTTGCAATTTGCAAAAATATTTTCAATAGTTTTAAAAGTGATTAATTTTGTTAAATTCTAAAGCACCGTTTAATTTGAAATCAAGATTAGAATCAAAATTAGTGAACTATTTTTATAAATTAATATTTTTTTATTAAAATTAACGCTCAAATAATTTAAAATTCAAAACACTATTTAATTTTTTATAATAATTTAATTTAATAATAATGTAAAATAAATAATATTAATTTTATAAAAAAAATAATTTTGAAAAATACTAGATCCAATCCCAAACCAAATGGGACCTAAGCCTTTTAAAAAATATCCCAAAAATCTTCTAAATTTATAAAAATATTCTTCTTTTATTAAATTACATAATATGCTTGAAATTTAATTTTATCTAACAAAAAAAAGTGTAATTAAATTGACCCCCAATGTTAAAATTCGAAATTTAAAAATCCCTCAAAACAAACACACGGTTTTCAAATTAATAAACTTCGAAATTCTTGGCCTTTGAGTCAAGCGGCCCTCTAGCGGTCTATTTGAATACCCCTGATTCATATGGAATTTGGGGGTTTGAAAGGAAATTTGTTCCAAAAGCAATTCCCAATTGTTCAGGCTTGGGCCACATCCAGCCCTAAAACTCGGGCCAACCTCGGATCTTTTGGGACAACTCTGGACCCACCCAAATCTGTTTTATATATTTAATCACAGCTCCTGGGCCAGGCCTATTTCAACACTCCATCCCAGCTAAAAACTAAAAAGCCCGATCTCCTCGCCCGCGGAGGAAGCCAAGGCAGTGGCCTACTAGGCTACTACCACCCACAAGGGCGAGGGCGCTGCCAGGTTCAGGCAAGGCCTTGGCTTCTCCTCTTCTTCCTCCTCTGATCCCTTCTCCTCCAAGCCCTCCTCCTCCTCTTCGTCTTTGTTCTCCAACTTCTTCCGCTCCTCGAGCCCCGGAGCGGCGGAGAAGTAGGCCCGTATCCACAGCATTCAGGACAAGCTCCACAAGCCCCCCGCCGCTCGCCGTCGCCCGATGGAGGCCGCCTCAGGGATGGATCTGATCGGCATTCGAGGAGTGCTGCAGGAGGAGGTCTCGGAGTGCGTCGAGGGATAGGGGAGGAAGAGGAAGACAAGAAGATCGTGGGAGGAGAAGGAGGAGGAAGTCTCAAAGTGGTTCGAGGGATAGAGGAGGACGCGGAGAAGATCGACATCGGCGGAGGAGGTCTCGAAGTGATTCGAGGGATGGAGGAGGAGCGGTTCACCTCGTAGGGATGGGGTGAAAGAGAGAAGAAGACCTAGGCGGGAGAGGGAGAGGAGCAGGAATGGTGGCGGGCATGGATTACTCGCAGCTGATTGAGTATTCTCATATGGTTAGTTATCCATTTTTCTTGAGAAAAAAAAAACCATATTTTTTGATGGTTCATGTATTTTGTGTGTGTTCGTGTTTGATTTTTAGCTTTCTACGCCCACGCCCACTTAGATACCATTTTTCTTTTCTGCAATGATAGATTGATAATGTATCCTTTTTAGGATATATGTTGAAAATTGTGGTTAGACATTGGTAATAATATCCAACTGAGTGCTGCAGACTGTTAGCAAGATTTTGAACAATATTTATTTTCATGGATTAAATGGTGAAAGAATAACTTATAGATAATTCGAATAAAATTAACTCACTATCTTTTTATTTTCCATTCTCTAATCTTGATTACTCAACACTATAAACTAAATTGCTATACAAAATCTTGCTGGAAATGTGTCGAGCATTACCCTGAATTGCAATATATTATTACTTATGCAAGTTCTTTAGTTTTTTTTTAAATAAATGCAACCATCATCCCACTCAACACCCTGTTAGATGTGAAGAGGAACTTGCACATGGAGTCTTGTTCTTCTTCCAAGTTTTAGACTTATACATTAATACCCTTCAAACAAATTTTAGGTTGGTTCTTCTGCTCTCTTCATTTTACAATAATCCAATTGCCATTTTTCATTCAAGCAGCTGCCTTAAAAACCTAAACTACAACTTTATGTTGTATGACAACATCATATCCTCCTCTTTCGTTGTTGAAAGACTCCCGCTCAACAAGTTAAAGCAAGAATGAAACTTCAGCCTGCAGAAACCGGTATTTCTTTTTTTTTTTGCTTATTGCTTTAGTTTGCTTTATTTAGAATCGCTTAATAAACAGTTGTTGCCAGCTATCTGGAGCAACTGTTATAGATGTGTCTTTTAAAAAAATTATGAGCCTTGTAGTTTTCATATTGTAGGTGGATAAATTTTGTTACTTCCCTTTGTAAATTTTTTTTTCCTTCTAATCTAACATATCACATGCTGATTTGGAAGTGTGCTACCTTCTTTTGATTTGTTGGTTCCTCATAATCTGGGCCTGTATTGACTTGCATCGTCTCATTCATGTTGTGGACTGGAAGTGTGTTTGCATCTGTATGTCATTGTATGGGCCTGTATTTGATGAATTTTATGGTCTGGTTATGCCTTTGCCACTAAACACTTGGCAACTTAGTTTTGAATCCCTTTATGTATTTTTGTGGGAAACATCATACCTGCATTTATGCGCTCCTTGCTCATCTTGCTTGTGATCATTTTTCAAGAAATCTTATCATTTCTTGTTAAATATATATTCAAACTACATTAAGTTTCCAATCAATCATTTATTAAATGTTTCAAATTCTATCAATGGTGGGAAAATCTAAATAAGGTAACAAAGAGATACTTGTGACTACCTAAGCCATATGCTAATCTTCTGTGCTGAAAATTGTGGTGTGTACATTATTGACTGTAAACTTAAGAGCTGATCAAATTTTTGATTCCTAATGGAAAGGATACTGAATGACCAGAATACTGGATACTTGTTAAGTTTTAACTTGTCATACTCATGCTACCACTTGTACTAATTTTTTTCTATGCATTTATTTGTTTGTTAAAATCAGAGTCAATCTTTCATCGTTCTGAAATGTGCTCTTTTGCAACAAAATTTTCTTGAAGCTGTCAAGGACATGGAAAAGGGCATCACCACTGGATGGAACAGTTTGATTTCAACAAAGATGTGCCACTTGATGATGATGAAATTGAAGGTGAGTTCTGGCTGTTTCTTGTTATATGCTTGTAGCTGTAAAGAAATATCCTCGACCTCTGATACCAATCAAGTGGACCATTTAGAATATGATTTCTTGTAGTAGCTATAGCCAGCACTGTCATTCACAAAATCAACGCAAAGTTCATGAGATGCCCTTTCATATCATTTGGAAAGTCAAATTAAGAACTGGACCTTTTCCTTTTAGAGCAATCAATGAATGCATCATGGTCATAGTGCTTACATTGACCTTGAAGAACTGCTAGTTCTAATAGATTTGCACCAGTTTGTTTAGCTCATGTCTTTAATTTATCTTGTTTTTTCATTAGAAAATGAAGTTTGGTGTTGATTCTCTTTTCATCTTCTACCTGCTCATTATCCCTTGTATATGCAGTCGCAAAAGATGATGCCTTCTAGTCAAGGATATTGGGGATAGTTTCGGATATTCAGCAGTTGAGTTACATTCATTTCTTGGTGCCTTGAGATAATTTCTATTACATGCTATGAATAAAAAATGTTGAAGAAACGGATCTAATACCTCATATGTAACGTGCTTTATCTTACTTAATAGGCAAAGTGTGAGGCAGATATTAAGGCTGCCCATGATCAGGCTATGTTTGGGGCACCAACAACTTTGTCACCCCTCTAGAAATTGAATTTGTTCAGGATGAACAAACAATGCTGAGTGAAATAAATGAACCATCAAATGCTCTTATAAGTGACAAGGTAAGGCTCCTAGAAACCCTGTGAGTACCTGATGCTTATTTTTTTTACTTTGAGAGAACTAAGAAGTTTTTACACATATAATCCCGCAAAATCATGAAATTTCACATATGGCCCCTCTAAACTTTTTAATTGTGTATACCCTTGTAAAACACCACTAATTAAATGTATACCTTTCAAGTGATTTTTGTGTTCCTATGCAATTTATATAGGAGGAAAAAGCTAAACATATCATGGATTATTCTTGTTGAAAAGGTAAATATGCAAGATCAATATTGTCCTTTTTGACCCTTGTGACCTTTTTAGAAAAAGTAAGCGAAGCGACATAAATGCATAATTGCATAGTGTTTTGCACATGTACAGTTGCATTATGGCTGTACAATATCATAATTGTGCAGGGGCATACATGTGAAAACTCAAAAAACAATTATCCACATCTTGTCTCTTTATGTAGGTGATTGCCATGCAACAAGGTTCTTGGTGTGGAGTTCATAAGCTTCATAACAGGTTGAAAAACTGAATTCAATGCAATCTCTGATCAAAATATGAATCAAAATGATGTTTTGCAAGCTTTTCTGATCTCATATTGCAGAATGTAGAGAAGAGACACCATGGTGTGTAAAAATGTTCACTTTCCTTTTAGAGCTCCTTGAACTTGGTATGGAAAGGATAGCTTGTTCTTTTGTAAGGACAAAAGAGACTTTTTTGTGAATTAATCATAATTTCTGTAGATTTATGGAAACTGTCCCATTTTGCCTTTATTGTTATTTACCGTATCTGTTAATAGACATGAGTTCTGGCCTGATCATTATTTGATAAATTTTGCAAGTTTTCAGAAACCTTTCTTCCAGTGATCTATCCAGCACAATTTCTTTTGGGAAATTCATGCTATAATAAGAAATGTCAAAATGTTTATATATATGCAAATTTATGGAAGAATATTTCTTGAGAACAGTTAGAATAAGTACTTTGCTTTTTGCTGCAGATGCCTCCTTCTAATCTCATATATTTGCATATGCGTCCACTGAATATTAATAGTTCTCTATAAGTCTGTGTAATATTCACTGTCAGATGCTCAAGCTGTTCAAGCTCCCGTTCATCTCCTTTATAAAACTCCAGTTCGGTTTGATTATTTATAAGCAACCCTACTTTAATGGTTCTTTTAATTCTTTGAATCATTTAAGATTGGCTCAATAGCTCTGTAATTTTTTGGATTAACTCTCTGAATGTTTTCAACATTACATAACTTCTCAAATTCTAAATAATGATATATAATTTTCTACATTTAAAAGATTTTTTCAAAAATTTTTCTAGGGACGTATATACAACAAAATCTTCTTAATTGTCTCTGCTGAGATCTGATGTGAAACTCCCAAGTTACTCTTGTTTTTAAAAAAATAAAAAAATTTGTAAAAATGCAATTTTTTTAAAAAAAAATTATTTGTGACCTCACAAATGTTAAACAATGGCGAATTTTTTTTACGGATCTCTCTTTTGCTAAAAAGGATAATTTAGAATTTTCAATTGCCTAGTTGACCTTAACATATACCTTCCTATGCAATTATTTAAAATTGGAGAAATATATGTAATTTTGTGAAAAAAACTGTGCCAGTATTTATGATAAGTTTAAGAGATTTTAGCAAAAAATTATTTGCATTATTGTAAATTTATGGAAAAATCATTTATTTTATGGCTATTAGCAAAAAATCACTCATCTTATATTATAAATTTACAAAAAATTATCTTGAGTAAAATATTTTTTAAAATATTTTATTTTATTTAATTTTATAAATTAAAATTAATTTAAAAAACCTAAAATTACTTTCATTTAGTTTTAGTTTAAATAACTATTAAATTAATATAAAAATAGCTTATCTTATTTTAATTTTTATGAAATATTAGTTATCCGATTTTATATTGAGAATTTAAATTTTTGTTTTGTCCGACTGATTGTCTGATAATTATGAACCTGTTATTTGAAGTAAAATCAAATAAAAATAATTTAATTTTGTACATTATTTTAATTAATTAATTAAAATAAAATGAAAATATTTTAATCAAGGTAATTTTTTAAAAATTTATACTTTTATAGTATAAGACAAATGATTTTTTGTCAACAATAATAAGATAAGTGATTTTATGTAAATTTGTAACAAATCTAAGTAGTTTTTACTAAAAATTTTAAATTTAATTTTGTCGAAAAAATTAAAAAATTTACCTTATATATATTTTAGTCAACCTTTTTAATTTTCATTCGAGTTTGGAATTGTAAATTTACAATTAATAAGACTAGGAGACAAAAATTGTCATGAACTCTCAAGAATTATGACTTGTGAGATCAAATTAGATGTGTGCATATGATGATCTTTATTTAAGCTGTAAGAAGATAAATATAAGAAAATTCATTTGCCGGAATTGATTGACAGTTTGTAAGAATTTTTTCATACTTTCGGTGTTTTATTTGCAAATTTTTCGCAATTATAGTATTTCATGGTTTTACAACCAAAAATGGGCCCTCGTGATAAGAAAAAAAAAAGAAAAAAGATTTTCGGGACAATATTTAGATGGCTCATCTAATCAAAAGAAAATTTTGATACTCCGCTATCGAGGCAAATGTTAATACAATAGCGTGCGAACTGGACTCTTGGAGAACCAAGGAGATGATTCAAACGAGGAACCTCTCATTGGTGCTACGTGCATATTACCCTAAGGCTTCTTGTAATTTGCACTCTGGTTTTCAGTTTTTTTTATTTATTACTTATAAAAAAGAAAATTTTTAGCATATTGTGAATTTATGAAAAATTACTTATATTTATCATTATCAGTAACAACATTTTTTATTTTATATTATAAATATATATAAAAATTGATTAAATTATTTTAAAAATATTTCATTTTAGTTCAATTTTATCAATTAAAATTAATATAAAAAGTATAAATTATTCTCTTTAATTTTAGTTTAAATAAATATTACATTTATATAAAAACAACTTATCTTATTTTAATTTTTATCAGAGATCAATTATCTGATTTTATAAAATTGACAATTTAATGTTTAATTTTATCAAACCTGTTATCCAATAATTATAAATTAATTGTTTAAAATAAAATCAAATGAAAATACTTTGATCTTTTTATATTAATTTAATTGATAAAATTAAATTACAATAAATTTTTTTAAAATAATTTAATTGAGGTATTTTTTGTAAATTTATAGTATAAAATAAGTAATTTTTTATTAATAATAATAAAGTAGGTAATTTTATAAATTTACAATTTAGTAGATATTTATTTACTAAAAATTTTAAAAAAGGAACTATAGAAAAAGGGCAGTATAGGAATTTTATCTCTACCAACCAACATATTTTATCAAACCGGTTATCTAATAATTATAAATTGATTGTTTAAAATAAAATTGAATGAAAATCCTCTGGTTTTTTATATTAATTTAATTAATAAATTTAAATTTAAATTTAAAAAGTTTAAATATTTTAATTGAGGTAATTTTTTGTAAATTTATAATATAAAATAAGTATTTTTTATAATAATAATAAAATAAGTAATTTTTTTTATAAATTTATAATTTAGTAGATATTTATTTGCTAAAAAGTTTTTAAAAAAGTAGCTATAAAAAATGGGCAGAATAGGAATTTTATCTCTACCAGCTAACAAATTTTATTAAATTAGTTATCTACTAATTATAAATTAATTATTTAAAATAAAACTGAATGAAAATACTTTGGTATTCTTAAAATTAAATTAATATAAAATATTTTTTAAATATTTTAATTGAAGTACTTTTTTGAAAATTTATAATATAAAATAAGTGAATTTTTTTACTAATAATAATAAAATAAGTATTTTTCGTAGATTTATAATAAAATACATATTTATTTGCTAAAAATTAAAAAAATGGAGCTATAAAAGAATGGGCAGCATAGGAATTTCATCTCTCCCAGACAACAGATTAGGGCTTCCTTCTTTCGCTTCCATTTCTGTTCCTCTCCCAGCTTCAATCGCCCGCGATCTAGGCTTCCCCGCAACTCCGGATGGCCTCTTCGACGGTCAACCGTTGGGTCAGACCCGAGGTCAGCTCCCCCGGGCTCCTGATCCATTCTTTTTGCCCCCAATTTCGATTTTTATTTGTTTCATTTCTTGATGTGCTCGAATTTTTCGGGATCTGATTAGGTTTACCCGCTCTTTGCCGCCGTCGGAACTGCTGTGGGGATTTGCGCGTTCCAGCTGGTTCGCAACATCTGCATCAATCCTGAAGTGAGGTGAATCTTGTTTCATCTCTTGGAATATTTTTTTCTCTCTTTTTTCCTTCTGTTCTTGGAGTAGGCCTAGTAGTTCTATTATTAGTTAATGGTTTAATTGAAGCTTCTTCTGGATTGTTCCCAGATTTTTGGATCAAAATCAACAACATGATCTCTGATGGATGTGGATCCAACTTTTTGTCATTAAATTTGACTTAAACTTTCATTTCTGCAAGCCCAATTTCATATTGAACATGATGAGAAAATTTGGAGCTTTGATAGCAAGGATTTATGAATTCACGGTTTTGATTTTGGTCAAGTCCGCTACAAATTAGTTTGCTGGAACTGGTATTGTTGAATTGCAATTTCTTGCACGTGTCAGCATTGGGGATGGCTTAAGAGGGTAAATTTGATGATGATGTAAAAATGAAGTTTTACCTGTTTGGTGTACACCCATGAAATCTGACTTGCATAACAATAGCAGCCTTAAGAAGTTCTAACTTGTGTTAGTATTGGAACTTTAATTAAACGAGTCCTTGAAAAAGCTGTTTCAATAAATCCATGTTTTAACTAAAAATTAATCATAATTTACCTAAGAAGCTAGATGGCTTCCATTACTTCCATGTCTTGTAAGCAATGTTTGATTGCAATTTAGTGTGGCTACTTGTGTTGTTTCTATGTTCTAACCTTCCAAATTTTGTTGAAAATCTTTGCTAGTTTGAAACTTGCGTAGCCTGGGGCATTGAAAGTGTTACAACAATCTGAATGACATCAGCAAAGGAAGTCACTTACATAAATCAAATCTAGTTACTTGTTTAGCAAATATCTTTGTTCTTCCTATCAAAAATGCAAATGTGCTTGTCTTAATTTTCTGAGAAACTCTGTTTTGCACTTCCTTTTGTGGTTCAATTCTTTGTGACACCAACCTACTGTATGCTTTCCTTTGTTATCTTTCTGCAACCACCTGTTAATTAGCAACTTTACTTCAAAATAATGTGTTATGAGTGTGGTTAACAGTTATCTTGATGTTGATTGGTGTTACTTCAGTTCTGTTTCAATAAATTATAATAATTGAAGATTATGTTAGGGTTGCCAGATCATGGAAGTTAGAGCTATAATGATTGTGTTTTTTTAATGTGCACAAGCCACATGTTTGGTTTCATTCTTTGGTGTTAGAGAGAGCTATAAAGGTAGTATGCTTGTTAGACTATGGTATTTTATGCATAAAATGTGCCTAGGCAAATGTCTTATGCAAGCATTTCTTTTGGCATCTACTTGTATTTGCCAGCTTGTCCATTTTATGGGGCTATTGTCACACCCATTGTGAGTGGTAGGTGCCACCACAATAAGGTCATGTAACGGACCTCATGATCTCGGAGGCAATGAAGTGCTTCTAATGTATGTGTGCACAGACAACACACATATAAGAAAACAACAAACTGTGTGGTCAGTGCCACTACGAGTATGCAAGGGAGCGCGTGATTATGCGAAGCGACGGACTGCCTCCAACATATGTGTGCATGGGCAGCACACATAGCAGTAAGTGATGGAGTCATAATAGGTTCGGATGGAGACCCGAACAGCCCAAACCGTCTTGCAGAATGAGCAGCAAGATAGGTTGGCTAAAGTGAGCCGCAGGAGCATGTGAACAGCTTGGACACTTAGCGCTGTAGGTTGAAAACACATGGCTGCAGGCTGGAGAATCAGAGCTGCAACTCTCAAGGGACATGTGGTCAGTAAAGAGGCAATTGAGGGCTCATGGGATATGTGGCTACAGATGGAGGGAGTCAACAAATTGTCAGGAGAATATTGTGGAGTATGTTCTTTATGATCCTAACAGCTGGACTGCAGGGAGAATATTGTGGAACATATTCTCCATGATCTCTAGGGGTGGCTCACAGCCAAATATGTGTATTATGAATAGACTAGGGGGTCTATTGAGCTGAGACACACATAAGTAGAGAGACTTGTAGTGTCATTCTGTATTAGAGTTGTATTTTTTTTATGTGAGTAATAAAATATTGGTAAAATTACTGTACTTCTTTTTTCTTCTATACTGTTGTGGGCTTGTGCGAGTTTGGCGGGCTGAGGTGGGCGAACCTTGGCGCTATCACGGGTAAAATTTTAGGGTAGAAGTTTGGCCGTATGACAAGTAGTATTAGAGCCCGGTTTGATGGAAATCCGGTTCGGCTGAAGCTAAGATCAACAAAAGCCATGGTGACCCAAGTGGAATTTCGGGATCAGTTGATTTGCATCGAGGAGATGCTGGGAAATCCTCCAATCGAAGATGCGGGCAGCTTATAGGTGCAGTTGGCTTAGTAAGAGAGGCAAAATGCTGCTCTCTAGGAGGCTCTTGCAAATGAGGTGAAAAGTGTAGAGGAAAGGTATGCTGCGATCACGGGCTCTATGAGATCAAGTCTAAAGTCCTTAGAACAGGACTTAATGGTGGTAAAGAGAGCGGTGACAAACTCCACTATTGAAGGCGAAGCTCCTTCAAAGGTAAGAATCCCGGAACCTCATTCCTTTAATGGTTGCAGGGATGCAAAGGAGTTGGAGAACTTCTTGTGGGATATGGAACAGTACTTCAAGGTTGCTCACATTTCGGAACGGGAGAAAGTCACCATCACCAGCATGTACTTGAGTGGAGATGTCAAGTTATAGTGGCATATCAGGGCATCGGAGAATGCTCGAGCTGGGAGAGCTCAGCTGGAGGATTGGGGAATCCTCAAGAAAGAACTAAAGGAGCAGTTTCTTCCGTGCAACACAGGGTGGGTTGCACGAGAATCCCTGAAGAAGCTGCGACATTTGAGAACCATAAGAGAGTATGTGCGGGAATTCAGCTTCCTCATGCTCGACATCACCAACATGTCTGAGGAGGACAGGTTGTACAACTTTCTTTCTGCCTTGCAGTTGTGGGCTCAAGTTGAACTTCGACGGTAAGGAGTGAGAGATATTCCTTCGGCCATTGCTTATGCGGAAGGCTTGGTGGATTTCAAGTAAACGACAACCAACAAAAAGGCTACGGATGGAAGGAAGATGGGGCGTGCACATAAGGATGACAAGAAACCCGAGGGTAAGGAAGAAGATTGTGGAACCGAGTCAGTTCAAGTTGCAGCCCACCAACAGAAAGCAGAGCTGTTTTATATGCAATGATCCTCATTGGGTAGGGGAATGTCCAAGGAGGGAAAAGCTATATGCTCTAACTCTCAGGGAATCTGAGGAGGAAGGACGTGGTGCGGCGGCAACACCACGCATGAATCCATTGCAGCTACTCAACTCAAGAACAGCGGAAGGGCAGCCACCTTGCAAAGGGTTGATGTATTTGTGTTATTAAATGGGAGGTTTGTTTTGGCTATGTTGGACACAGGGGCGACCAACAACTTCTTCTCTCATAAGTTGGTAAGTGAATTTGGTTTGCAGATGCAACCAAGTTTATGGGAAGTAAAGGTGGTAAACTCTGGGCCAACTTCAATTCACGGAATGGCTAGCGCAACGCTCAAAGTTGGAGCTTGAGAGAGAGAGATCAGTGTAATAGTCTCGACACTTGATGAGTTTGAGTTTATTTTGGGGATAGACTTCTTCGTCCAAGCTAAGGCTAGTTTAATGCCTCACTTATCAGGTATGCTGATTTCTGTGGAGGAATCACCATGCTTTGTGTAGGTAGCGTATGGAGGGAAAATTGCAGTAGCGAGTATGCAGTCTTCTCAACAGCTGAAAGCGGGTCTAAAGAGGGGCGAGATCACCTATGTTGCAGCACTAATCGAGATACAACTGGATCAGGTCGTGGAGGTACCTGATGATGTTGCAACTATCCTGGTGGATTACGCGGACGTGATGCCACCAAAACTGCCTAACGAACTTCCCCCTCGGAGGGCAATTGACTACAAGATTGAGCTGGAGTTAGGTGCTAAACCTCCTGCTCAGGCCCCTTATCGATTGGTAAATGCGAAGCTTTTGGAGTTGAGGAAGCAGCTTAACGAATTGCTAGATACAGGATTGATCCAACCGCCGAAAGCCCCATATGGTGCTTCGGTGTTATTTCAGCGAAAACAAAATGGTTCATTTCGGATGTGCATGGACTATGGTGCACTAAACAAGGTGATTATCAAAAACAAGTACCCGGTGCCGAATGCAGGTGACTTGTTTGATCGATTGGCTAAGTCGACATACTTCACCTAGTTGGACTTGCGATCGGGTATTGGTAAGTTCAGATTGTTGAGGGAGATTAGTCAAAGACATGTGTCACGAGGTATGACTCATTTGAGTTTCTAGTCATGCCTTTTGGATTGGCGAATGCTCCAGCAACTTTTTGCAACTTAATGAACGAAGTATTGTATGAGTTCTTGGATCGATTCGTGGTGGTATACTTGGATGACAATGTCATCTATTCGGAGACGTTGGCAGACCACGTCGATCACCTCAGAAAGGTATTCTCTCAGCTTAGAGAATACAAACTCTTCGTCAAGAAGGAGAAATGCGAGTTCTGTCGAAAAGAAATCAGGTTCCTTGGACACAGGGTGACCAAGGGACAGATACAAATGGATGAAAGGAAGGTTCAGGCAATCATCGATTGGGCGGCCCCAACAAAGGTATCAAACTTTTGTTTTTTCCTTAGTTTGGCTAACTATTATAGAAGATTCATTCGGGATTATTCAAGGAAAGTGAATCCTTTGACTGACTTGCTGAGGAAAGATCGGAAATGGGCATGAACGGACTCATGCTAAGTGGCGTTTGACCAGCTGAAGGCAGCAGTGTCAACGGAGCCAGTGTTGCAATTGCCTAACTTCGAACTTCTATTCGAGGTACATACGGATGTCTTAGATCGTGCTCTTGGGGGAGTTTTTGTTCAGGAAGAACACCCAGTGGCGTTTGAAAGCCGCAGGCTCAAGGATGCGGAGTAACGCTACACCACACATGAGAAGGAAATGACAACAGTGGTGCATTGCTTGGACACTTGGAGGCATTATTTATTGGGAACAAGGTTCAAGGTTGTGACGAATAATGTTGCAAATACCTACTTCAAGACCCAAAAGAAATTGACCTCCAAATAATCTTGGTGGTAGGAGTTCTTGGCCGAGTTTGATTTCATGTGGGAGCACAAGTCTGGGCGATAGAACCAAGTGGTGGATGCATTGAGCCGAAGGGAGGTACAATGCTACGTAGTTGCGCTGTTCACAGTGCAGTCAACCCTACTGGAGAGGGTTAAAGAGCAAGTCGACGCGGACTTAGCATACGTCTAACTCAGGAGAGAGGTGCGTGAAAGGGTAATTAAGCGTTATTGGTTTGAAGATAACTTGTTATATGCTAGAGGCAACAGGTTGTACATTCCGAAGGCGGGAGGGCTAAGGCGTGAGCTGCTGCGAGAGACTCATGATCCTCAATGAGCAGGACATCCTGGAGGGAAAAAGATGACACTTTTGTCCAGGTCATACTATTGACCAAAAATAGGGGAAGACGTCGAAATGTACGTTAAAACTTGTCTTGTGTGCCATCTTGACAAGACAGAGAGGAAGAAGCAGGCGGGGCTACTGCAACCCTTGCCTATTTCGGAGAAGCCGTGGCAGTCAATTTTCATGGACTTTATCTCGGGCTTTTCCAAAGCGGATGGGATGAGCTCAGTGCTAGTTGTCATCGACCGACTCTCGAAGTATGCGGTGTTCATACCAATACCATATGCATGTTCAGTAAAGCTAGCAGCTGGGCTATTCTACAAGCATGTGGTGAAGTACTTCGGTATCCCGAAAGACATTGTGAGTGATCGAAATGCTCGATTCATGGGCAGGTTTTGGACAACACTCTTCAACTTGATGAGTTCAGAGTTGAAGTTCTCTAGGGCTAATCACCTGCAAACGGATGGCCAAATGGAGCACATCAATGCCTTGGTGGAGAAATACTTAAGATATTATGTGACGGCCAGTCAGCAGAATTGGTTGGAGCTGTTGGACACAACCCAATTTTGTTATAACATCCATAGGTCGTCAGCTACAGGAATGAGTCCTGCTGAGCTTGTCATGGGACAGCAGGCTCTCACTCCTCGAGTTGGCTCAATCGACAGATCAAGGAAAGTGCCTACTGCCTATCGCTTCGCCAAGGAGAAGGAGGAGCTGATAGAACAAGCTCGAGACAGCTTGTGCAAAGCAGCAAAACGCATGAAGAGGCATGCGGTGAACGAAGACGTTCATTAGAGTTTTAGGTTGGGGACATGGTGTTGCTAAAACTTACTCCACATATATGGAAGAAAATCAACAGTAAGACCGTATACCGTGAGTTGGTATTAAGGTATGACGGCTCCTTCGAAGTGATGAAAAAAGTCGTGTAGGTTGCTTACCGGTTGAAGCTACCCAATAGGCTGAAGGTACACCCAACATTCCATGTTAGCTTTCTCAAACCTTTTAACAGGGACTTGCTTGGAGATAGACAGCAAGCTAAGAGAGCTTCACCAGTAGTTCGAAAGCAGTTTGACAAGAACGTCGAGAAGATTCTTGTACACCGGACTATGGGGCAAAGTAAGAAGAATCGACGGATTGATTTTCTTGTGATGTGGAAAATCGGCAACGAGATCGATGCCATGTGGGAGCGGGACTCGACACTATGACAGTTTGAGAGACAAATCAAGGAGTACATGGATTCTACTCCGACGATGATGTCGGACTCTTCTTGTAGGGGTGGTTTGTTACACCCGTTATGAGTGGTAGGTGCCACCACAACGAGATCATGTAACGGACTTCATGATCTCGAAGACAATGGAGTGCCTCCAACGTATGTGTGCACGGGCAGTTCACATATAAGGAAACAACCAACTGTGGTGGTCGGTACCACTATGAGTATCATGCGAGAGAGCGCGTGATTATGTGAGGTGACAGATTGCCTCCAACATATGTGTGTGTGGGCAACACACATAGCAGCAAGTGATGGAGTCACGACAGGTTCGGATGGAGATCCGAACAGTCCAAACCGTCTTGCAGAGTGAGCAGCGGGACAGGTTGGCTAAAGTGAGCCGCAGGAGCATGTGAACAGTTTGGACACTTGACGCTGTAGGCTGAAAACACATGGCTGCAGGCTGGAGAATCAGAGCTGCAATTGTCAAGGGACATGTGGCCAATAAAGAGGCAATTGAAGGCTCATGGGACAAGTAGTTGCAGCTAGAGGGAGTCAACAAACTGTCAGGAGAATATTGTGGAGCATGTTCTCCATGATCTCTAAGAGTGGCTCACAGCCAAATATGTGTACTATAAATAGACTAGGGGGTCTATTGAGCTGAGACATACATAGGTAGAGAGATTTATAGTGCACTCCGCATTAGAGTTGTATTTTTTTTATGTGAGTAATAAAAGGTTGGAAATGTTACTATACTTTTCTTTTCCTCTATACTCTTGTGGGCTTGTGCGAGTTTGGTGGGTTGAGGTGGGCGAACCTTGACACCATCACGGGTAAAATTTCAGGATAGAAATTCGGCCGTGTGACAGTTACCATGACAACCTTTTAGAAATTTGGCTGTGTGACAGTTACCATGACAACCTTTTAAGAACCCCTTATTTTTAATGTAATTTTGCTTATGTCTCCTGAAAATCTTTGTATTTTCACATTGCTTTCCAAATATTCCCATTGATATATTGTAGATGCCTTCATAAGGTTATATATCAACCCAAATCCTAACATCAGCACTGTTTAATGATGACATATGTGCAAGAATATAACTGTACAATATAGAATACGGTACGTAATACTGTACAAGAAGAATCTTCCTGAAATTCATCACTCTCTGTAAAGCCCCACCAGAAATTTAGAGTAGTATTCAAATTATTTCGTGCCTCTGTAGGGCGTGTCATTATATATCTTCTGTATGCTAAATTATTCATGAAATTTTAGGGAGTTATATTCTAACACGCATATAAATAGTTAAAATTTTGAGGAATTACAAGGAAAAATCTGTTCTTTTTTCTGTTTTATGGATTAATGGTTCAACTTGGGCAGGGTTAACAAGGAAGGTAGAGCTGCTGGAGTACTCGAAAACTTTGCTGAGGGTGAGAAATATGCTGAACATGGTCTGAGAAAGTTTGTGCGAAACAGAACCCCGGAGATCATGCCATCAATCAACAAGTTCTTCACTGATCCAAAATGAAGATTCATGGCTTAAGATATATTTGTGAAATATTTGTACTTTTTGGTTGATCAGTATTATGAAATGTGATTGAGCTTAAACGTAACTCTTGAATGAATAATGTGGACTATGTTGAGCTTTCTGTGCTTAAAACAAATGTATTGTGAAGGCATGGGAACATCTTCAATGATGTGCTAGTCTGGATGAGTATGAATTTGTTGCCACCTCTTTCATAGTTATAGGCCTTGTTTGGTTGGGGATTAGCAGGCCGATTAGCATGTAATGATCACATCGTTAACTAGTTTCAAATTCATCCAAATGATTTAAATTTTTTTACCTTATTCAAATTCGAATATATCATTGTAAAATATTTATGTGATTGAAATCCCGTCATAACTAATTATTTGCCAAATTGTTTAATTATAATTCTTTTTGCAATCAGTTTTAACTTATAAATTCAAAGATGAGAGATCAGACTTAGCTAAACAAACAATTTATATTTCAAAAATAGAATATCTCATTTTTTTAGTTCCAAATAAAATGGACCTTAGGTGTATTGGTTGCATATGTATACACACACTTCTTTTGATTTGTCTAAATAAAAGACGAAAAATTAAGAACGCACCGCTACCGTTACTCAATCTGTTTATTATTTTCCTCTGTTTTTTAAGGAACTGAAGTCCATTAATTCTTCGAGCTGCTATTTTCTGATGCTTCCGTTTGCAGGTACAAATCCATTCACCTTTCTCAAAAAAAAAAAGTACAAATACATTGGCATACCATGTTACCATGCAATCAAAATTATGGCGTAATTGTCACACGACACTGATTCAAATTACTGATTCGTCAGGGGGCTGACCGCAAAATCTCTTTGGAGCCCCCAACCCTATGCGCTGCCCGGAGATCTCCTTATCCAGACCGCCCAAACCCCGCCAACAGCAACGCTTCCCTTTGTTCAAGCATCCATTCAATTTCCACCCTTTTCCTTCTACGAAAATATAATGCATATCCTCTAACAAATCATCATTTCCCATTCCATCTCTTTCTTCTCCGACCACCGCCATGCCCGCCGCCGTGATCTCCTCCTTCCTCCACGCCTCCCCTTCCCCTTCCCCTTCTCCTCGCTCTCGCCTCCTCAACCCCAACCTTCGCTCCCTTCCCCTCCCTCTCCACCTACCCCTTCCCCTCCGCGGCCGCCGCTCCACCCCCATCTCCCTCCCCATCCGCGCTACGGTGGCCATCGAGAAGGAAACCCCCGAGAACCAGCGCCCTGAGACCTTCCTCCGCGCCTCCGAGCCGTCGCGGGTCTCTTCCGTCCGGGG
This sequence comes from Trichopus zeylanicus subsp. travancoricus, assembly GCA_005019695.1. Taxonomy (NCBI): domain Eukaryota; kingdom Viridiplantae; phylum Streptophyta; class Magnoliopsida; order Dioscoreales; family Dioscoreaceae; genus Trichopus; species Trichopus zeylanicus. The sequence goes on from RXID01014725.1 coordinate 127,293, forward strand.
GCGGTTCGAGAAGATGATACGCGAGACTCAGGACGAGGTCTGCAAGGCGATCGAGGATGCCGATGGAGGGGGAAGTTTCGTGGAGGATGTTTGGTCAAGGCCCGGTGGGGGTGGGGGGATTAGTAGGGTTTTGCAGGATGGGGGTGTGTGGGAGAAGGCTGGAGTCAATGTTTCGGTTGTGTATGGCGTCATGCCACCAGAGGCGTACCGGGCTGCAAAGGTGGGCGCTGATGGTGGAAAGGCTGGGCCTGTGCCGTTCTTCGCCGCCGGGATCAGCTCGGTTAGTCCCCAAAACCCTGTCAGTTTTGTTTCAATTGAAGTTCCTTGACAAAGATGATTATTCTTGAGATGTGTGGCTGATTGGAGTTGATTGTGATTACTTATGTCATCACCAACTGGTGTAAAAAAATTACCACCAAAAATCTTTGATAAAACCATCAGTTTCACAATGCCTCAATCTCAAATTGTGCATTCCGTATTGATTTGAAGCATGATTTGTTACTTCTATTGGGAACCATTTATCCAGGGAGCCTAATGGTTTGAGTACATTTGATTATTCCCTTTCTTTTGTTATCACTGACACTCGAGTAGTATGACTGGTAGCGTGTTTTCAATGGATCATTATGTGCTTTTCTTTCTTGTAGGTTTTACATCCAAAGAATCCTTTTGCCCCAACACTGCATTTTAACTATCGATATTTTGAGACAGATGCACCAAAAGGTACAATTTTTAGATTTTCTTTGGATGTATTACGTTTTCCTTGGTTGTCCAACAATTCAAATCCTTGCACCCCTTTGTTTGCTTATTTTATTTATAAATTAACCTATGTTGAGTTGATATTCTATTTATCAATTGCACATCGAGCCGTTCCCCTAAAGAACATGAGGAATAATTCTAGGGTCGCAACTAAGAAAAAGTTGGCAGCACGTGATTGGAACTCAATCTGTTATTGTATGAGCCATGAATAATATCTGCAGGTACTTCCATTAGGATTGCTAAGCTCTTACAAAAATAAACTATATATGTGTATAAAAGAAACTTAACTGGGCTTTCAGATTTTGCTAGAAATCAGATTTTTCAGAGGATCTGCAACTGCTGACTGCAGCTAATCTCTTATCCACCAATCTGCACCCTCTCACTCCCAGCCAACCGGCTAGATTCTGCTTATAATTTTTGTTTTACTAGTATACTTTTCAAACTCTTTGCTTGTCCAATATAAACCAATCAGGAGTTTCCTCTTTACATGTCAATGCAAGCTATAATTCAAGAACTTGTGAGTCCAATTGTGCAATATTTCTGATTCAGACATATCTGAATATTTAGTTATGCCAAATGTTCTCTAGAGGTGGAAGCAGACAGAAATGCAGGAAATAGATTTGGAAAGGTATCATAGGTGCCTGAACACAATTATAGATGTACATATGTGCCAAGGATACTTAAAAATCAGCTCATATTTTAGATGTTTCCAAACTTTTTGTATGTTCTCATATATCCAACTGGAAGTTTAAATGGCATAGTTATGTTTGCTCCAAGAGTCTTGATATAGATATGTTATTTTGATGTCAGAGAGGTTAGATGAGTTTTTGGATGTTGATGTTGGTCAATGTTCTTTCAGGATACATGACAGCCTCTGATTACTATCTAATGATATGGTTATATGCATCATACTATCTAATGTTTTAATTCACATTTTCATGTTGTAATATGAACTGTAAGTTATAATAGAAGAAAAGTACGATTAGTCTGACCTTAAGACCAGCATTATATTTGTTCCAATGCCCATGCATATGACATATTCTTCCATTAGGCTATTTGCTTGTTATGCCGACACATTTCTTAGATGGATCATTTTTCGTTATTTAAATGAAGATGTGCAGAAATATGAAATAATCTAACCCAAGTTACCTATTAAAGGAGGTGTAGCCAAAAAGACAAAAAGGTATGGTTTATAATTTTCCAAGATCATTTGTGTCTTACTCATGGGATCCATGGATTGGATTGTGTTTACTAAATGGTTCTACCCTGTCCTTGTATTATAGCTTCCTTCAAATGTGGAATTCTAGTTGGAAATTTGACACGGTAGAATTCATGCTTCAGTCCTAGCAATAGGATTTTACCATATTGCTCGATAATTTATCTAATTTATCTAATTTCAGCATTTATTTTCAATATTTGGCTATAGATGCTCCTGGAGCACCAAGACAGTGGTGGTTTGGAGGTGGAACTGATCTAACTCCAGCCTATATTTTTGAGGAAGATGTCAAGCATTTCCATTCGGTGTGTAAAATATAATGCTATATAGCAACTTATCATTCATGTTGAGCATGGTGTTGCTTTATTACTTTTTATTCTGGAAAAGAAGAATCAAGTTTATATCCGTGTATCTAGTAAGATATTTTCTGTTTCTTTCTACATTTTATCTATATAATTTTCTCATGTATAACTAAGTTATATAAGCATATGCACAAGTTCATAAGATGATTTTCATATCACTTTGTAAACTTTGTTAAAAGTTGCTATATTAGTTGAAACTACTTTGGCATCGTGTTGATTCTTATAGGTTCAAAAGCAAGCCTGCGACAAATTTGATTCAAATTTCTACCCCAAATTCAAAAAATGGTGCGATGATTATTTCTTTATTAAGGTACATTCTCTTTTAACTTCCTTGAATTAGGTGGGATGCTTTCTTACCACCTTTTGCTGAATTGGTTAATGGAGATACCTGGAGAATTTTTTTTTGTACAAAAAAACAAAGGAATGTGCTCTTTTATGATCCCTGTGGTGACATCGTCAATGCAGTGTCTTGCAAAAAAATTTGAAAATGTCTGGATTTCATTCTTTGCTGATAATGTTGGTTTTGTTTTCAGCACCGTGGTGAAAGGCGTGGGCTTGGTGGAATATTTTTTGATGACCTTAATAACTATCCTCAAGAGATGCTTCTTGGCTTCTCCACAGGTACTGCTCTGGCAAAGATTACTACATGATTTTCTTCTCTAATTTGTGATATGACAGTTGAGTGTTAAAATATAATGCTGAATATGCAATGTTTTGAGGGGCTGTTCAACATTTAGCATTTTTTAAGAAAGCTTTAAGATACTGTTCAAAATGTAGCTTCCTGCAGGAAGAGCTACACTGGGTTATCAATCGAACTTTGCCTGACATGATAGTTTTAGTGACAAATGTTGTGTTATTCCTCAAAAAAAGGTACCATTGGTGGGCTTGTGGAGTATCCTCTATGAATAATTTCATAGAAAAAATAGAAGAAAATGGAATTGAAGATTTGTTTACATATGGGGATTATTACATACAACCCCTAATAGAAATTACCTGTGATTTCAATAATTACCTATAATCCCTTACTTTAAAACAAAAGTACCAACAACCTCCTGAGCCTGTCATACCCGTTAGGCTTGGGTTATTTGGTAAATTATGATCGAGTTAAGAAATAAAAAGAACTATTTGTCACATTCAAATTCATTATATGAAAAAATGAGAAAGAAGACATGACATATTAAAATGGAGGGTGTGAGAGATAGGTCTTTTTACATCTTAATTTGACTATAGTTTATTAAATAATTAAGGACTGAACAAGGCTGATGGGATCAGGGGTTTGCTTTTTTTAGTGACTCTAGGGGATCCTATTCCTATTAATAGGATTTTAGCCTTCTACACTATTGGCTCATAGACCATCCAATTTGCTTCGAAATAGGCTCATGATAATTTAGGGTTTAGAATTTAGACTTCTAGGATTTCGAATTTAGGATTTTAGGATTCAAAATTTAGGGTTTAAGATTTTAGGTTCAGGATTAATGAAAGATCTTTTTTTTTTTCTATCTTTTATTCTTTACATTAATCTCAAGCCAAATCAGACAGTTTGAAAACTAATAAGATGAAGGGTCAAATCCTATCAATATGATTTTATAGTCACTCTCTCTGTCTCTCTTTCTTTATTATTAGTTTGAAATTTCAACAGAAATAGTGCCTTTTTTTCTAGCTATTGATTCATTTAAAAGCCATTTTGATGGTTTTCTTCTGACTGAACTCTGTAATTTTGTAGAGTGCGCCAAATCTGTTATTCCAGCATATATACCAATTATAGAACGGCGGAAGAACACACCATTCACTGAGGAGCACAAGGCCTGGCAGCAGTTACGAAGAGGCCGCTATGTCGAATTCAATCTGGTACATATAGAACAAAAAGATATAAATTGTCTTTGATTCATTGTTTTGCCTTCAGATTGAGGTAGTGTTTTCTTTTAACCATCAAGGTCTATGATCGTGGCACCACTTTTGGACTAAAGACTGGAGGGCGAATTGAAAGCATTCTCGTGTCCCTTCCTTTAACTGCACGATGGGAATATGATCATGTAAGCTTGTGCACGCGCTATTTCTTTTTCCTAGAAAAGGAACTTAAATTAGCCCGATTCAATTTGTGTTTGCTCAAAATCTTTTCTCCCTATATTTGCTAATAGCGTATAGAGTTTATGTCTTGTAGAAACCTGAGGAAGGCAGTGAAGAATGGAAACTTCTAGATGCTTGCATCAATCCAAAGGAGTGGATATGAGACTAATAACTCAATATAACCATGTATATCTGGCGGGAAGATTATCTGTGCATCACATGATTTTGTTTTAATTCCTGTTCTGTATTTATTTGGTGGCATGATAACGGATCACGATATTTTTTGTTGGCCAAATTTTTGTTTCAATAAAGATTTGAACTTTGGTAGGTGCTGTTTGGTTATTTGGAATTGATGATATTAGTGAATTGGTAAATTCCATTGTGAATTGATGGAATTGGAGAAAAATTTTAATTTAGTGGTTGAATGTATTTTGTGATGGAACTGAAGATTTTTTTAATTTCGTTAATTTTCTCAATTCTAGTGTTTGGGAGGGAGTGGAATTGGAGTTATAATAATTTAGTGAGATTATTTTTAATTGATAAATTTATTAAACTTTATAATGTAAAATTTTACATAATTATTTTAAATTTGTATAAATAATAATTAGACTATAAATAATATATTTTAGAATATAATATAATAATTTTATATTATATTATTAAAATTACTTGAGATTAAAATTTAATTAATAATTAATTAATTTTTTATTATATTAAAACAGAATTTGGAATTTTCAGCATGAATTGTTAAATTTTATAAAAAACCTATGTGGGTGAGGTATATTTAATTTTGGGTAGAGTTGTGGATTCTACTCGTGGAGGAAGGCATTGAAATCTGAAATTAGAGTACAGTTGAAAATATCAAATTTCAGTAATCTTTACACCTCAATAATAAAATTATTGAAATTAACGAAACTAACTCTCTAATTTCGTCAATTCTGACAAAATTGGAATTTACCAAATAATGTGTTTTCTGAGACTTTCAAGCATAAAAGCAAGGGATTCTATGGATGGAAAAATGCAGTGGCAGCAGAAACACATATTGCCGTAATAAAGGAAAAGGGACAAGTACTTCACCTGGACTCCTGTGGTTGTGGAAGGTGTCAATTCTCCGAGGATCTTCACAAGAAAAATATGAACATCAAATGGATGATATGTAACAAGTATAAAATCTTGGAAAACATCCATAACCACTGGTTTTCCAAGTAACAGTTTCCGACAAAGTAAGGAGCTTTGATCGAGATGATATCTTGGGAAGAAAAGTAATTCATACCTATAAGAGATAACCAGTCTATCACAGAAAAGATAACCAAAAAATTATAATGAAAAATTATAAAATATCAGCAGTTCAAAAAGAGTCCCACAAAAGTTTTTCAAGAAGCATCTGACAGGTCTAGTTCTAGGCAGGAAAGGAAAGCTTGTGAAGATCCAAAAGTTAGATAAATTTAGATGTCAAGTGCATCAGATGCATATTATATAGATGCAAAGATAGTGAGATTTTCAAATCACATTATACTTCTACTCTTGCATAATTTTAGATCTAATATTAGCTTCTGCAATGTTATTTAACATGTTTATCTATTGTTCATAAATACTGAAGACATAACACATTAACTGCAAGAAACATTATTCAGATCAGATGTAAACAAAAAATATAAGGCAGAGGATAAAGCTCTTACGAGTTAGAAGTTTTGACATAGTTGCATAAAACAATAATTTTGCCAAGCCACAGCAAGCCTTTGCATTCAATTTTCTGCTCTTGTGTGACATCTCCAAACACACCATTTCTTGTTTCGTAAATCATACAGTATAAGCCCATGGAGACCTGAAACTGCCAAGTACATGCCATCTTTGATAGCCACAAGATGTGAAACTGGCCAATTTTGGGAAATGTAGGATACCTGCTCAATAAAATATCAAATTTATCAGAAGCTGCTTTGGTATGCACTAATATGACTTGCCAAAGTAAGCAACAGCCAATTATTTAAGCACCTAACTGGAAGGTTCAGGTGTAACATTTTAAGTTCATCTGCTTCGTCTGATTGCACCACAAGAATATGGTCTTCACCATATATAACTTGACGAATATGTTGTGCCCGAGGAACCTCTATTTAGACAAAATTTACCAAATGAAAATGAAAGAATCCTTTGTGATGTACTTTCTTCAACAGCATACAACTTGTATCCATACTCATCCCACTGCACCTCTGAGGTGCCACCCATAAGAGGCTCAAATTTTAAACCTTGGCTGGGTTTAACCATAGGAGATGAAGCAGAACTAATTCCAATTTAACAAATAGTGCACATCAAACGGCATCTGGAAACTGACCAGACAGCAAGCCCACTAAATTTCCATCCAACAGCAAAAGCACAATTATCAGGTGTCCAAGCTATGCAAGTGACAGGGCCAGTTTCCTCCACATGGTACCTGCATTCAGTTTATTATTATGAACTTGTGGTTTGGAGTGTATGTTTCAAGAGTAGCATAGCGCAGATTTTAAAGGAATTACAATTAAGTTCAAAGTAACTAGTTGATTATAGTTGCATATCTCCAAAGTGGCTATATCAAACACTGCAACTATGTCCAACATCAGTCAGAACTTGCAAACTAGCCATGATCAAGTGGAACCCTACCAACTTCTGACATAGAGTACACTTCATGCAACCTGAATTTGTTTGTGATTCTGAATACGAAATATATCAGGAAAACAGTATGCAGTACCTTGTCAAAGGCCTATACAGAATGACTTTGAGTGCATAGCATACAAGTGATGTTCATATATCCTTGAGGAATTAGATTTTCAACAATACAAATTAGGCCTTTGCCTAATTAAGCATATCACACAAAGAAATGCACTGAAAAATCATAAATTATACAAATATTTGTTCAAGCTCAAATGTTCACACAAATGATGTTCAAAGAAGAAAATAGAAAACTTTTCACTCTATCACTCTACAATTTTTCCCAGGATCCCCTTCATTGTCCCCACAGTCAGTGTTCCTCCCAAACTTCAAACAGAACATATCCTACTCAGCATACTGCAGAAAAATCATCTGTTCACAAAGTACACTGCCAGATACCTAGTCTAGAATATTATGTTCCTGAGAGTAATACATGCCACAGATATGGAACACCAATGATGTCATAAAATTGGACATCAAGATGTCCCCAAAGGGAAATCACATCAATCATCTCTTCCAAAAGAATATTTGGTGAAGATGCAAACTAAAAAGAAAATTATGGATAATAAAACACAAACTTAACATCATTGCCTTTCAATTCGTTTCTGTGTGCAACTTCACTTTATGAAGTCAGGAGCAAAAAGTTTGTAAAAATATTTATTACAGAACACAAATGTTCATTGAGAGTAGCATCAATGCAAACCAACACAACCTGTTTATAAAGCTACCTTTGCACTAGTTTCAATATACTAGAATTAACATTTTTTCTACAACTTCCAAAGGCATTTATACAGATAGCAAACAAGCAATCAAGATTTCTCCAATACTTTGAAGGAATAAGTCACTAGTTATATATCCCCAGTGTCCACACATAAATTGCGAGGGTTGTCAACGACCTCAAGAATGTCACAAGAAATTGATACTGGCATAAGTTTTACACTTGTGAATTTGATCTGGCTTTGGAATCCTAAAAAAAAAAAATACTGAGGTCAGCCTGAAAGTTTTGTGAAAACCAAGTTTGTATCAAAGTAAGTTCTAAGGTTATGGGGTTCACCAGGCCTTCAGAAACTGAAAAAGATGAAGAACTGAGGCCAGCCTCAATTTTCTTGAAAACCAAGCTTAAACTTATCTTCAATGGGTCAGGGCAAACTTGGACAAACCAATTAACAATTCTACGAACTACCAACATTAGAAAGAATAAGTACATATTGTGAAGGCTTCCAATCAGCTAAGCATCCAACAGAAGATTACAGAAGTTAAAATGATCAGGTAAGACATCAACACTGCTGAACTTCAAAATTTCTCTCATATATGCAAGGGCAGAAAACTAAGACCTTTGACTTTTAATTGCAAACATGGACCAAAAATGACGTAGCAATAAGCGTGGTAGACAAGAAAAACACCGTTGCCTCTGTTAAGAACTCCTTGAATCCACAAGGAAGAAAGAAAATTCACTCAAGTAGAACTTTATTGAGAATAACAGTTGTTCTCCCGTCCATAGGACTGAAGGTCTATTTATACAAATACCAGAAATCCAATTTGAGTAAGTTTTTGACTTCCCAAGTCCTAAACTGAATATAACTCAGTTTGAACCCATTAATTAGGTTGGTAGAAGTCCTAAATAAGTTAACCTACGAAAATAAAATCCTAAATAAAGATTCATCCTTCCCAAGTCCTAAACTGAATAGCATTCAGCCCAAAATTAGTCTTGGGTTGGTGAAATCTGAGAATAAGACCTAAGACATCATAATGAAGAGAATTTAAACAAATAAAGATACTAAGTAAGGTAAATCCTAAGTTTAAATAAAAGAGTGAATCAAATCATTTGTCATGTCCCCTTGACTTCTGAATTAGCTTCTTTTGAGTGTCCTACATCAGTGTCCTCTTCTTATAAAGAACTCATCCTCGAGTTATTTTGTCGTAACTTACAGTCCTCAGGTGCATTGTAGTCAAACAAATCTTGAATATTAAAAGTGTTTGAGATCCCCAAATCCTTCGGGAGGTCGATGACATGGGCATTGTTGTTTATCTTTCTTAGTATCCTCAGTGGCCCAATTTTCTTCTGTTTCAATTTGTTGTAAGTTTCAGCTGGAAACCGCTCTTTCCTCAAGTGCATCATCACCAGATCTCCTTATTGAAACTCTTTTGAACGCTTATGAATGTCTGCCTTAATTTTGTATTTGACATTGGATTCTTCTAATTTCTTCTTTACCTCAGTATGCACTTCAATAATTCTCTCCGCCATATTGTCTGCAGCTATGCTTGTTCTTGGCAATTTGGGCAACACCACCAAATCCAGCGGGTGCTTTGGGGTTCTTCCATTGACAATTTCAAATGACGATTTTCCCGTGGACCTGTTCTTCATGTTATTGAAAGCAAATTCAGCTTGTGCGAGTGCATAGTCTCACTGCTTTAGTTTGTCTCTTGCAAGACACCGAATGATGTTTACAAGTGTTCGATTCAACATTTCAGTTTGTCCATCTGTTTGTAAATGATAAACACTACTAAATTGTAAAGACGTATCAAATCGCCTTCACAATGTCTTTCAAAAGCGACTTAGAAATTGTGTCACGATCAGAAGTGATAGTCTTTGGCACTCCATGTAGCCTTACAATCTCCTGAAAGAATAAATTAGCCACCCTTATTGCATCTGCTGTTTTCTTACATGGAATGAAGTATGTCATCTTGGAAAATCTGTCGACAACAACAAATACTGAATCTAAGTCTCGTTGAGTCCTGGGGAGACCCAAAACAAAATCCATCGATAGATCCTCTCATGGGGCATTTGGCACAGGCAATGAGGTATAAAGGCCAGTATTTTGAGAGCTTCCTTTGGCTGTTTGGCATACATAGCACCTTTGTACAAAGCGACCGACATTCCTCTTAAGTTGTGGCCAATAGTAGCGCTCTTCAACTAGTGCAATGCTCTTGTCACGCCCAAGATGTTATGCTAAGCCACTGCTATGCAACTCTTCCACCACCTTTTCTCTCAAGGAACAACTTGAAATGCAAAGACGAGAACCCTTAAAGAGAAAGCCTTCATGGAGATATAAATCGTTTTTTGTCCTACTTAGCACTTTCTAAACCTCTCTTTAAAATCTTCATCTTCAGCATACAATTCCTTCAAATAATCAAACCCTTCAACTTCGTTACTTATAGTTACATCAAGACTGCCATGCGGCTCAAAGCATCTGTCACCTTATTTTTTTGTCCAGATTTGTGTTTCAAAACATAAGTGTATTGCTGTAAGAATGACGACCATCGACCATGCATGCGATTTAAGTCCTTCTAGCTATCAATGAATTTCAAAGCTTGGTGGTCTGTATATAGAATGAACTCTCGTTGAATTAGATAGTGCTTCCAATGACGAACTGCTTGTACAACCGCATAAAATTCTAGTTCATATGTTGACCACTTCTTCCTTTTTGGGATAGAACGGCTCCAATGCCTATGTACGAAGCATCACAATCTACCTCGAATAACTTCTCGAAACTAGGCAATGCCAAAACAGGTGCCGTAGATAACTTCTTCTTCATCAACTTGAAGCATCTATTAGCATCTTGAGTCCAGAAGAACTTGCATTGCTTCAAACACTCGGTTATTGGTGCCATAACGAAACTAAAGTTTTTGACAAACCTCTAATAGAATGTTGTCAGACCATGAAAGCTTCTAACTTCTGATACACTTCTAGGTATCGGTCATTCCTTACTAGTTTTTACTTTTTCTTCATCAACATGAATGCTTTCCGCACTTACAACGAAACCCAAGAACACCAAGTGGTCAGTCATAAAATGACATTTCTTTGAATTGATGTACAACTTCTCCTTCTTAAGCACAGTAAGTACTTCTATTAGATGCCTTTTATGTTCTTCTTCATTATGACTGTACACCAGGATATCATCAAAGTAAACAACAACAAAATGACCAATGAAAGGTTTGAGTATCTGGTTCATCAATCGCATGAAGGTACTTGTTGAATTTGAGAGTCCAAAAGGCATAACAAGCCATTCATAAAGTCCTTTTGTTTTGAAAGTAATTTTCCATTCATCATCGGTTCTAATTCTGATTTGATGGTATCCACTCCTCCAATTTATCTTAGAGAACACCTTTGATCCTTCCAACATATCTAGCATGTCCTCTAAGCGAGGAATTGGGAACCTATACTGTGATTCGATTGATTGCTCGATTATCTACACACATCCGCCAACTTCCATTTTTCTTAGGTGTCAATAAGGCTGGAAATGCACATGGGCCCATGCTAACTCTGATCATTCCTTTTCTAATCAACTCTTCAACCTTGTCTTGTAAAATTTGTGACTCTTTTGGACTCATTCTGTAGTAGGACAGATTTAATAAACTCGCTCCAGGAATAAGGTCAATGTGATGCTGAATATCTCTCATTGGGGGTAGTTCATCAGGAAGATCATCAGGCATGATTTCCTTGAATTCATGTAGGAAGGGTTGCAAGTCTTTTGGAGCTTCAGTGGGCATTGTCTCCATTCTTTTTTCAATCATAATAAATATTTGAGGTGTCTATTTAACCTCGTTTATAAAATTTTGCACAATCAAGAAGGAATGACCCTCCTCTTGTAAACTTTTGGGTTGACGCTCTTCGCCAATAGAGATAAAAATAATTTTTTTTCCCTTTTTGAAGAAGATGTAGCGATTGTCTCGCCCACGATGTGTAGAATTTTTATCAAATTGTCAAGGTCTGCCAAGAAGAATATGACATGCATCCATCTCCACAACATCACAGGTTATCTCATCCTTGTAGAATTTTCCAATGGAAAAACAAATTTGACACCGTTTAGTTACCTTGGTTTCACTAACCTTTTTAATCCAACCAATCTTGTAGAGAGAGAGAGATGTGATTCCGTCTTCAATTGAAGCTTGTCGACCATAGTCTTGGAGATGATGTTTTCACTGTTTCCCCCATCAATAATCATGTCACAGATCTTGCCATTTACTGTACATCGAATGCGGAAGATATTGTGACGTTGTAGGTGTTCCTCTTGCTTTGGGATGTACATCAGATTCCGAACTACTAAAAATGACCTTTCACCATCAGGCTTCTCGAATATTCCGTCTTCATAATTTTCTTGATCGCAAGCTAGGTCATCATATTTTGAGTCATGTAAATTGTCATCCACAAAATTATCTTCAATAGCCAGATTCACAGGTTGTCGTGCTGGACAAACATTAGAACGATGTCCAAATTTTCCATAGCAATAGCACTTTAAATCGGAATTTGAACTTGGGTTCTTTACTGATGTGGCGTTTCCTGATGGCCTTGTAGGTCTAACTTCAAGACCCACTTGTGTGGAAGGTCGAAAAGGTTGTATAGCTACACCTCTATTAGGAATAGATTGTGCTGCTTTTGAATTCTCACCAATGGTTCTCCCCACCTGATTTCTGATGACAGGTCGTTCCAATTGGAACTCCACACGAGTTACACTCCTCACAGCCTCATTAACTGTCCAAATAGGTTGCAAGGAAATCCCATCTTGGATTGTTGTGCATAGTCCACCAATGAATCTTGTCACTTAATGAGATTTAGTCTCTACTAGATTATTACGTGCTGATAGGCGATAGAACTCCTCAGCATATACCTTCACACTGCGATTACTCTGTCGACAATTTTGATATTGCTGAAAGAGTACCTTATCATAATCTATGAGAAGGAATTGCTTTTCGAGAAGAGCCTTCATCCGTGGCCATACTCGAATTGAAGCTTTATTTTGGCGTGTCCTTTCCAACTGGATGCGTTCCCACCATGCTGATGCACCCCCCTTGAGTCGGTAAGCAACAAGCTTCACTTTTTTCGAATCTGGAATCTCCATGTAGTCGAAGAACCGTTTCATTTCAGCAAGCCAATCGAGAAAATTTTCGATCTGAAGTTGGCCATTAAAAGATGGGAGATCAATCTTCAAGCGAAAATCATGATGTCTATTATGCTCAGAAATTAGTCGATGAAGAATGTCTTCAATTTCTTCATCACTGGAGTTTTTAAGGATTTGTAAACCCTTTGAATTCACTTGTGAAGCCTTTCCTCGACCAATTGGATCGCGAGTTACTTCATCGATTCGTTGACGTGGTTGATTCAGGCTTTCAAGTTGATCCATCATCAGCATCAACCTTACAAGTGAATTTTGGATTGCCTCCATGGTCGAATCAAAATACTTACGGCTGATCTAATTATCCAAAGGAGCACTGTCCCTAGGGTTACTGCTGATTGCGTCGTCGTTAGACATTAAGAAAGGAGAGCCTCGCGCTGATACCATTTGATGTAGCAACAAGCGTGGTAGACGAGAAAAACATTGTTGCCTCTATTAAGAACTCCTTGAATCCACAAGGAAGAAAGAAAATTCACTAAAGTAGAACTTTATTAGTTGTTCTCCCGTCCATAGGATTGAAGGCCTATTTATATAAATACCAGAAATCCAATTTGAGTAAGTTTTTGGCTTCCCAAATCCTAAACTGAATATAACTCAGTTTGAACCCATTAATTAGGTTGGTAGAAGTTCTAAATACGTTAACCTACGAAAATAAAATCCTAAATAAAGATTCATCCTTCCCAAGTCCTAAACTGAATAGTATTCAGCCCAAAATTAGTCTTGGGTTGGTGGAATACGAGACTAAGACCTAAGACATCATAATGACGAGAATTTAAACAAAGAAAGGTACTAAGTAACGTAAATCCTAAGTTTAAATAAAAGAGTGAATCAAATCATTTGTCATGGCCCATTGGCTTCTGAATTAGCTTCTTTTGATATTCCTGAACTTCCTTTGAGTGTCCTACATCAGTCCAAAAACATCTAAGCTAATATACCGTGTCTTAAAAGCAAAACAATGAAGATCAGTTAATAATAGCAAGATCAGATTATCAGAACCAACAGCATGTCATTGTAACTAATATTGGAACTAACCCCCAATCATATAAAGATACTATACAGAGGTATGATGGGCCCTCTACCAGGTCATACAATTCTACAGCCCCTCTCCAGCAACCAACAGCAAGAATCTGCCGATCAGCAGCTACTGAAACACACACAGCATCAAAAGTATCCAACCATCTTTCAATTTTAATGGAATCAAAGTGGTTTAGACCCTTTTTAATTGTGGAGCATACCGCTACATGACCATCAGAATACAAAATCACTAGCAACCTCAACACCAATGAGAATTCAAGTCGGATGATAGCTGCATTTTTTACACTGCTTTGATCTGATGCTGGTGATCCTTTGTCTCCTTGACTGGCGGATGGATTGCAACATGGTCTGAAGGCATCAGAGAACTGGATTGTGATACAAAATAAAAGAGAAGACCTGAAGATTAGAATAAAGAGGTGGAAAACCCCAGAGAAAGCTCTTCTGCATGATATCAAGTTAATAGAGCAGAAGTAATGCATATGCATCAACAGGTACCTCTGCATGCCAAGATACAATTTGTAAACATCCATCAGGAAGTCCAAGAAGCAGGCTTTTGTTGTCACACACGAAATTACTCCTGCAAGATGGATGGAATGAATAAAAATGAAAGAAATATTGCAGGTAAAAGAACAGAAAGCAACTAAAAGAAAGAATTTGGATTGACTAGACAAAATTGAAAGAGGCAATATGTTCTCAAATTCCTATCTGCAAAGGGCATCTTCTCAGTGATAATTTGGGATCTGATAGCCAGACACAAGCGAGGTTGATGTTTGCCTCCAATTACCAATCTTTTACCAGAAAAGTAGACTTTATATATGTGAAGAATCAATGAAGATGTCTGCCACAAGCCAATGCTTTAGTCACTAAGATCAGTGCCACTGTACTAAACACACAGTTGTTCCAATGATTCTTCCGGCATTACAAATGTACGAGTAACATACGAGAACCCTCATTCTCCCTTATTTGCATTCTGTCCACGCAAACTTGAATCCATGTGTCACTATCGATGGCATTTCTATGCAAATGGGCATTACCAGATAAAATGCAACATAGGAGAAACTATAGCACAATAAAATACAAGAAAACAACGTACTAACTCACAAGAACGGCAATAGTCTTAGTATCACGCCTCCATATCGCCTCCGCATTCTCGCTCTGATCCTGGACTGCTTCCAAATCTTGGGCGAATTTCCCCAACCAAACTCTGCACTGGATAAATCAAAGCGGATGACATTAGCATAAGTGAAATGAAACAAAAGAGAGAAATCAGGGTTTAATCCAACCTGTGAGGCGCTCAAGAGCTCAAGGCGAGTGGGGGCAACACCGAGGAGGTGGCGACCTATGACCTTGAGAAGCAAGATCCAGTCGGAGCAGGTGGACGGAGGGTAGAGCCCCTGCTCCAGTGGGATCACCTGCGGCCATCCATATGCCATATAAATCTTGCCGCCGGATCTAAAATCTTTCTTTCCTCGGAATCTAAAGAACCATCAATCACATAGCTCCCAAGAAACTGCTTCATGTTAATTCATCCTAAAAGTTAATCAAATCCAATGCTATAAAAAATTCATCAAAAATTCATTTGAAAACAGAGATCAATCGGATCGAAGAGAAAAGAACATCTGAGAGTTAAGGAGCCAACCTCAATGAAGCAGGCGGAGAAGAGAAGTGGAAGGAACAAGAGATCACCGCCAATGACGACGAGAACTGACAATGTGGAGATCCACGGAATGCCCAGATCGAGATCAGGATGGAGAGAGAGAGAGAGAGAGAGTCTGGGATAATTAACTAGTCATCCAACTTTAACTTAGTTTATCCACCCAAAAACAAAAACTTGGATAATCTGGGATAGTTATTCAATTATGTGCATAATCTATATAAATTAACCTTATCCAACCTACCTAACCAAGCTCAACCTGCGAGGAGAATGCACAATAAAAATGCAGCACCTATAGCTCAATAATTTTCTCCTCAACCAACTTATTGAATCTCAACAAAATGTACAATAGAATAATGGATATTCTAACAATGTATGCATAAACAAAATGAGAATGTCATATGTAGGTAGAAACAAACAAAGGCATGAGGCCATGCATTACATAAAAAAAAACATCAGATTATTTGGTTTCCATAAACAACTATTGACTCAGAACAAATCAGATCTGTTATCAACTAGAAAAGGGAGCAAATGCTCCGTTTATGTCAATTTATATATGCATAATACAATAAGCACGAGACAAACCTTACAGCCAACTGCTAAATCACCCAAACACCCAGCTAGATAAAAGAGCGTCTAAGAGGAACAATATAACACTAACAGCATATGTAACTTGATCATCTCACATCATACATCTACATTTCTCTCCATTGCAACATCGGGCACTCTCAGATTACAAAGCAATGCGTCACGTCCCGTTAGGACAATCTGGAAAAAACTACTTACTTGATTTGAGATAAGATCTAGCCCATTGGCAAGCTCAGTTGAGTTTTTGGCTAGCTCTGAAACTCCTTCCTGTAATCTACCATCTTCATGAAGGCATTTATCCATTTGCATTATTGAAGACTCTTCATGACAAATACCGTTGGTTCGTTCTTCCTTTTCATGGCAGACAGTTGTCAAAAAATGCAACTTCTCCACACATGTTTTAACGATTTGCAGCTCTTTTGGAACTGCAACATTTCCAGCCGAGAACAAACTCTTAATCTCCCCATTAACATAAGCTTGCAAATCATTGAAGGTCTCAGCCCATAAAAACTTGTTTGGAACATGTAACTCCAGTGGTTTTGAGCAGCCTGACAATGTGGTTATAAAGACACTGCAGACAAAAATTGTCTCTGCCTTAACCCCATACAAAGCTCTCATGAGTACCTTTCCTTTGGCTGAATTCTTGACCTTGCCCAGAGAAAGACTTGATGCAAGATCTTGCAGGATTGCAGAACAGGCTTCAAGCTTTGAATTCTTTAAGCTGATTTGTTGCATCCATTCATGAAGAGATGCATGAGCCTTCTTGACATTTTCAATAGAAGCGAAACTGTTTGAGGAATCCAAAGCATGCAAGATATACTGCAGCAAGAGCTGTCCTTGATCCAACCTGGATATCTCTGAGCTCAATGCAATGCAAATATCAAGCAGTTTAATGCTATCATTTAGATACATGTCTATCCACTTGTCATCCCAGTCAGAAACAGGAAACTTAAGATCAGTGACTAGAGTTTTGATGCTAGTATGTGTCTCTGATAAAGACTCAATAGCAAGCCTCAACCACGTTAAACTAAGGACATCCTCCTTTCTCTTAGGCTTGAGCTTCCTTAAACTTTCTGTCAAGTCTTGCTCAAATAAACACAATAAAGATTGAAGCTTTGGTGAAAGATGAGATCTCCTTGGGAGGATCCCTCGAAATGGATTACCAAAAGGGAGAAAAGTCCGTTGCCCATCGTGTGCTCGACTCATAATGATCCTGTAACTGAAGAAATTTACATAAGTTTAGCATTAAAAATTGAGCGAGCATCTTGTACATAAGTGAAGCTCAAAGATAAAAAAAGGTAGATACAGTTTATTAAAATAATGCAAAAACTTATGTTCAAATTTCGATCAAGTAAGAGCCGAGCTGATTGGCTGTGATCATGTACAGGTAGAATTGAGTAGAACCAACCAGCTTTTGTGCTCAACCAGCATAGCAAGTTGACTTGAATGGCAATTCTATCACCCTTTAAAAACTTTAAATGCATATATAATGGCAACAGACACTGAAATAAAAACAAGATCTACAACATCACGAACTGCAATCAAAGACCAATTTAAAAAGAAAATCAGAGAAATCAGCTCCCAATACCCCGCCGTTTAGATCGGGCCGGCACCGGGAACTGGGAATATCTGCCAATATGGCAAAATCCGAAGAAAATTCACACCCCGGCATTCGAGATGGAAAATGAGCAGGCCTACGAATCCAAACACAAGAAATCCACAAAAAAAAAAAAAAACTAAATCGCGTAGAAGATAAGCACGGATCAGAGAGGCAAAAAAGTGAAAATCAAGAGAAGAAAAAAAAAGAACCTGATGATCGCTGTAGCTTGAAGGGTAGACTGCGAAAGCGTGAATTGACAGGAAAGTTGCTTCACGGATTTCCGGTGTCTTTCTTGATTTATTTCTCCTCTCTTTCTTTAGTTTCGGATAGATACTGGTTGTTTGGCGTCGGTCCTTGTTTTGATTTCTTCTGTTCCAGGCGCCGGCCCTAGAAAATTCCAGATGCGCTTTGGGGCCGTTGGAACTTTTTGGAAATTTTTGCAAATAACCTCTCGTAATTTGTTCAATTTATCTATGACTACCTGAAGAATTCCCAATGGAGGACAGTAGGGGGTGCGAGAAAATTAGGCTCGCATCGGATCGGAACCATGCGACCTCGCGCCACGTGGTGGCAAAACATTATTTAATATAAATATTTGCAAAGACCGCCTCGAAAGATTAGACAGCCACGTGGTTATACAGACATGTTAGTATTTTCGTGGTTATACAGACATGTTAGTATTTTTGCGTTTATACCCGTATAATCTACAACGTCACATTTAATTACATTACGTTTAAATAAAGGGATAATTACCATATGTAATTAGCCTTAATTATTTATAACCCCTAATTTTCGGAATTACCTGCACCCTCTCATATTCAAAAATATTTACTCACACCCTGATTGTTATTTAATCAAATTTTTTTTAAAAAAATCCGATTTTATCTCGTTATTTTTACAATTAAACCCTTAATTTTTTGATATTTAACGCTCCGAAATTCGGTTTTTTGTAAATAACACACCGAAATTACTTTGATTTACAGATAAGTTTCCGAAATTCGGATTTTTACAAATAACACTCCGAAATTATTCCGATTTAAAAAAAAGTCCCCAAAATTTCGAGGCGGCCGAGTGGCGGCGAGCGGGCGGCGACGTCGGAGCCGCGGCGGGAAAAAAAGCAGAGAGAAGGCACGACGCGCCGACGCGCCGGCCACGAGGCGTGGAAAGCGATGCCGAGGCCGGTTGCGCCGGCGAGCGAGCGCGGACGACCTCCGTCCCCGGCACGCAGGGGCCTCCATCCCCGACCACCGTCCCCGGCCTCCGTCCCCGTCCAAGGCCTCGGCCTCCGTTCACACCCGCGTGCCGGGGACGGAGGCCGGCGCGCCGGCAGCGGGCACGGACGGCCTTCGTCCCCGGCACGCTGGGGCCTCCGTCCCTGGCCTTCGTCCCCGGCACGCTGGGGCCTCCGTCCCTGGCCTTCGTCCCCGGCATCCGTCCTCGGCATGCGGGCGCTAGGGGTGAGCAAAACCGGTTAACCGAACCGGTTTTGCTCATTTGAGAACCGGAACCGTACCGGTTTGGATGAAGAACCGGTTTTCCGGTTCCGGTTCTAAACCGGTTTAAACCGGTTCTAAAACCGGTTAACCGGTTTTATATTATAAATTTCCTGCAAATTAACCACCAGCGTCCGCCGGCGTCGGCGAGGGCGAGACGGTTCTAAAACCGGTATACCGGAGCTCCGGCGTCACGACGACCGGTGAGGGCTAGGCGGCGTCGCGGCGAGCTCGAGGGCGAGCGCGAAGGCGAGGCGGCATCGCTGCGAGCTCGGGGGCGAGTGCGAAGGCGAGGCGGCGTCGCTGCGAGCTCGAGGGCGAGGCCGAGGCGGCGTCGGCACGTTGCTGCGAGCTCGGGGGCGAGGCGAGGGCGAGGCCGAGGCGGCGTCGGCGCGTTGCTGCGAGCTCGGGGGCGAGGCGAGGGCGAGGCGAGGCGAGGCCGAGGCAGCG